>OX438764.1:3668355-4268355 GCA_949316455.1 Acleris holmiana
AGACCTTTGTGAAGGGACGTCGATGCTATCTGTGTAATAATATTTCGGTTTATGTAATAAAGAATGGGTAGAGTTGTGTAGATTTTGCTAGATAGGCATCTGCAAAACAGTAACGCTTTCATGTCTACTTACATAAAAGCTAACCTTAAAATAATAATATCAGGGGACAATCGACAACAGTTTTTTTTTAGGGTTCCGTAGTTAAACTAGGAACCCTTATAGTTTCGCCATGTTCGTCCGTCCGTCCGTCTGCAGCCTGGCTCAGAGACTCTTAGTACTAGAAGCTGTAATTTGGCATGAATATTAGTCACGCAAAAAAAGTTATAAAATAATTTATTTTTTAGTGTACCTGTATGTAACGTGGGGATGTAATTTCTTTTTCGTCTACCCCATAGTGTTGGGTGTTGTTTTCTATGATGACTAAGTAGACATCATCGGTACTTGAGATACAGGCGATTAAAGTGTTTATACCTACTAAAATAGAAAGAAAGAAAGAAATAATTGGTTTATTCGGTGATAAAATAAAATGAACAAAAACAACAATAAAACATATGCAAAAAAGAGTAATACAAAGTTAGACTTACTTAATCTAAAAGTAACACCGAAATGGTTGCCACTCAGCAAGGTGTCCAGGCTTACTAGCCTTGACGCTGATCAGGGCCACCGAGTTGAAAAGAGAGGAGAGCGCTGCCAGTCGTCTCACTACTATTTATTTAAAGTAATCCTATGCTTAAACTAAAATTATTGCCAAAAAACATTTCTGACTTAAAATTATTGTGTGTGTGTGTGTGTGTGTGTGTGTGTAAAGTTAAACTAATATGGGCAAAATCAAGCAAATTGTATCAGCACAGGACGTTTGCTAAGTGTTAGCCAGTTGGATATTTAGTAGGTACTGTAGACCTGGTAGGCGCCTATTCCTAAGCGTAATACTTTACGCACTTTCAACTAAGCTACGTAGAATAAAAGTATACGTCTTGCAGTGTTAATATATTCTTTCATTTATTTTAACGTTTAAATATACATTAGTTCACATGTGAATGCCAACGCGGTCCGTTGGAGACTCTCGAGCGTCCCCCTGAAAACCACCGGCGGGCATTCCATATTTCGAAATCTTTTTTATTCAAAAGATTTCGAGACATTTCGACATAACAAAATAGAAAAAAGAAAACAATGAAAGGAGTATGTACTGCTACATCCTTCTTTCATTACATCCCTCGCCCCTCTGGAAGCAAGGTCCCTACCTATGCTATCCTATGAGAAACCCTAACGACTACCTAAGGAGGGAACAATACATTAAGGGGGATCGTCCTGCTCTACAGGATAATTTCCTGTGACAATACCGCATCTGATGCCAAAACTTGTGTTAGTGACGTACCATGCGTCATCGGCATAGTCTGCGCTACTTGCCATAGCAAACTTCGACTCTTCAAAAACCCTGCCAAAAATAAAAGACGCGATCCATGGTTAACCTTACATATCTACTGTCAAACATGCTTGACAGCCCAAACACTGAAGGTGCCTGGTCAACAAGAAAGAATCAATTCCCTTTATACGTTGCCAGCATAAAATTACAAAAGCATTAAACATCGTACCAAGGAGGTTGGTATCGACATTAAAAAACAAATAGACCCGTGTCTATGATTTAACGCCTTAGGGTTTGGCGCACACAGTCGCCTTTACTTGCGGAACCATAGACATCCCCTCTCATCAGACAGAGAGTTACTGTCTATGGTGCCACAGGCACTATTTCTAAGTGAGATGACATCAGATATGTCATGTCACTTTGGCATGACAACTAAACTAATATTCTGAAGGAATATTAGTTTTACCTACCTATTTAAGTCGTGATAAGAATTCATGCTCTGAAAGAACATCAATCGTTATCTCCTATCAATACCTACTAACATAATGCTAAAATTTTATTACTAACTACAGCTATGCTAAGATATTTAATTACATGTCATTATATTAAAAAAAACATATATCAGTAGTACAGTTTGCGAACGTAAGCGTCGCCAGATGGCAGCTTAACTCAGCATCAGTACATGAAATTAATAAACACCATTAAAGACATCTGAAAACAAACAATTATACGGGGCCAAGCATCCAAGCTATCGAAGAGCTGGCGCCTATTAAAAGACAAGACATAATAGTTTAAAACAAAATTTCAACGATACGGCTCTACAGAAGGGACGGGCATGGTGCAGTCCAGACATCGGACTTCCTGTGCCTTCCACATCAAAGGCAGGATTGCATGCCAGTGTTCCTTCTGCTAACAGCAGCCGTCAGACTTCTTACATCAGTTTTTTTTCAACTCAGCAAATGCGCATGTAATAAAAACATAATTATACACATTAAATCAAATAAAGTACAGCTGCCCATAATAACATCATAAGAGCATGAATAAGCATCCAACCATATCGCCATCACATATAACAAACGATATGAAATACGTGACTTGAGCACCATAGAAAACATCTGTCAGGCGTTATGTGAGATGAAACCCATACAGAGTTTCTTCCACACCTTACAGGCAAATTGGAATTCTCATCATAAGACCAGAAGTAATGTTCCCATGGAGACAAGCCTGCATCTCACTTTCCTCTCCCTTTTCATGGCTATTCATGCTCGCTCATTGTGTTAGCGAACTGCAAAGACAAAAAGAAAGTTAATATTATACATGACTATACACAATTATATACAACTTTATAACTAAGCTCTAGCATGAAATTTCTTTAACCTATTCCTATGAACAATAATACATTTTGTTACCGTACCGACTTTCCTGATCTTATAATTATTATTACAAAGCCTTGTAACAATTTCGAATGGTCCCTTGTATCTCCTAGCAAGTTTATTGCTTAATCCAGACTTGCGCTTCGGACAGTATAGCATTACGAAGTCCCCACTATCATATGAGATATCTTTGGCCTTGATATCGTAGTAAAACTTCTGCTTCAGTTGGGCGCGCTGTATATTCCGGGCAACTTTTCTTCTTAATATCGACAATCTTGTTATTTTATCCGCTAGCGTATCTGAAACCCGGAGATTATTGATGCGCAACTCGATATCAGATTTATATAATGGTTCCTTACCATACACAATCAAATGCGGCTCCACACCTGTGCTAGCCTGTTTCGCGCTATTGTAGGCATAACATACCATAGGCAAATACGTACACCAGTCTCGTTGCTCCCCCGAGACATACTTTGAGATCATGCCCAACAATGTCCTGTTAAATCGTTCCACTAAACCAACTGTTTGCGGATGATATGTTGTCGCATGCGTGAGCGTCACATTAAAAAGACTTGCGGTCTCTCTAATGGTATTAGAAGTAAATACTGAGCCTTTGTCGGTTATCAGCTGTCGAACTCCTCCAAAACGGCACAATATTTCCGTAACCAAAAATTCATTGATGGTTTCCGCGGTGGCTCTGGGCACGGCTTTGCACACTGCATACTTCGAGAGGTATTCCACTGCGACTAAAATATACCTATTCTGTTTATTCGAAATCTGTAACGGCCCTACCACATCGACGCAAAACTTGTCGAATAAATCTGCAACATTTATCGGTATTAATGGTGCGATCACTTTGTTGACATTCCTCAGTTGACACTGTTGGCACGACTTGACATATTCGTTTACTTTTTTCTCTGCCTTGGACATGTAATATCTTTCATTAAACTTTTCATATGTCTTAAACAAACCAAAATGTCCTCCAGACACTGGCTCATCATGCAATTCTAGCATACATTCTGCAAACTTCTCTTGCGGCAATACTAAGAGCTTTCTCGTTTCTTGTCCAACATCCCTTTTCCTATACAATAAATTATCCTGCAAAAAATAATTTTGATAAACATTCGTATTGCTCTGTCGCATTTGATCCAAAATATGGCGGCAAAATGAATCAGTTCGTTGTGCCGTCCTCATACTATCGCTATTCAGCGCATATAAGACGAATCCGTCTTCTTGTTCGGGAATTCTCTCCATACACTCTGCACTCGGGTTCTCGATCAACGGATTTCTGCTCAAGAAGTCGGCTACGACATTATCCTTGCCACAGCAGTATACAATATCGAAGTCCCAGGACTGTATTGATAAAGCCCATCTGGCGAGTCTGCCGTTCATGTCACGCTTGCTTTTTAACCATATTAACGCTCTATGGTCAGTGACAACCTGAAATTTCATTCCCCACAAATAGTGCTTAAAATAATTTATCGCCCATATTAATCCTAGGCATTCTTTCTCTGTCACTGAATATCTTTGTTCAGCGGCACTTAATTTTCTTGAGGCGTATGCAACTGGCTTCATTTCACCTTCCTTGCCCTGACAAAGGCAACTTCCCAACGCCTTCTCGGAACTATCGACAAACACTCTCGTTATCGCATCCTTATCATTAGAGAAATATGCCAATACCGGTGCGGAACACATTTTCTCCTTCAATTTGTCAAACGCTCTCTGTTCTTCTTCTGCCCAAACAAACCTTTTATTTTTCTTTGTAAGGCTCGTTATCGGTAATGCGATCTCTGCAAAATTATCGATAAATTTTCTGTAATAAGAGTACAAACCCAGCACTGATCTAACCTCCTTTACGTTCCTTGGGGTTTGTATCTGCCTCATTGCCTTTATCTTGTTCACATCGGGCCCAATTCCATTTGCTGACACCTCATGTCCCAAAACTGTCACTTTCTGGTACCCAAATTTGCATTTACTCGGTTTTAGGGTTAAGTTGGCCGATTTTAACCGCGATAAAACCTCTTCCAATGCCGACACAAATTCTTCAAACGTTTTACCATAAACCAAAATATTATCGACATATACAACAACCTTTTTGTATTTCAACCCTGCAAGCACCTTGTCCATCACTCGCTGGAACATGGCTTGACTCGTTTTCAAACCAAACGGCAATACATTAAATTCATATAGCCCCGTATGCGTCACGAAGGCCGTCTTTTCTTTGCCTTCGCCCAGAGCTAACTGCCAATACCCTGAATTCATATCAAGGTCAGCAAAATATCTGGCTCCCTGTAAACAACCAAGCAAATCATCCGTTCTTGGAATCGGGTACGAATCCATCCTTATTTTTTTGTTTAGCGCTCTAAAATCGATACAAAATCTTGGTGGGCCCTCCGGCTTGTCCACCAACACAACGGGTGAAGCATAAGGACTTCTTGACTCCTGTATTATGCCATTTTCCAACATCTCCTGTACTTGCGCATCAATTATTTGCCTCTGTTTATTCGACACCCGATACGGTGCTTTATGAACTGGTTCATCATCCGTGGTATTCACTGAAATAAAAGTATCCTTATAACATCCCAATTCTCGGGTTGCAAAAGAAAAAGTGTCGCGGAACCCTCTCAATAAACCATCCAATTCTGTCTTTTGCTTGCCCGTCAATCCATCATTCACGTCAAAGACAACCGGTTTCTCGTCGTTAAGATTTAACAAATAGTTTTCATTGCGCTGCACCCAATCTGTAAAATAAATATAATCAGTTTTCTTCAAAGAAGATTCATTATATACAAACTCATTAGGATCATGAGCACATATAGAAAAAAATGTTTTTTTCTCATTATGACGTGAGATGAAAGGCACCGAACTAATTTGTTTCAGTGTCAACTGACTCTTTGCGAAATCGATTATTGCTTGGTTTTGTCGTAAAAAATCTTGTCCCAGTATGATTATTTCAGCCGTATCGTGTATAATTAATACGCGTTGCCGATAATATACTGACGCAATTTGCATCCCTATTTCGGCCGAGGCATGCACATTGATTGCATAACCGCCTACCGCTCGCAAGGCCATAGGTCCGTGCGTTTGAGAATCCAAGGATAATTTATCCCATCGGGATTTGGAGATACAAGAGACACTCGCACCTGAATCAACGAGTGCTTCACAAATAATACCATTTATTACTACTGGAATAATCGGTACAGAAACGTCCCTAGACTTATCTACAAGGATCGGGTTTGAATCCATGCCGCCTGTCGCATCCCGATCTACTAACGACGCGGCGTGAAGTTTGGGTGCTGCCTTGATGAAGAAGGAGTAACCTCTCGATAATCGGATCGATAACGTTCATTGGACGTCGCTGCGCCTTGCTGCCTTCGCGAACTTTCTTGTGGTGTCCAAGGGCGTGGGCGTGGACACGGACGAGGACGAAGATCGTGTGACTCGCGTGGTGCTTCTGGTTCAAAGTGCATTCTGCGTGGCGCTATTGTAGCTGGCGTCCCGAACGGTGTCGACTCATCGAATCGTGGTGTGTGCATCGGCTGATCACCGCGGTTCCTGATTTCTTCGAAGTTTACATCTGGATTAAAAACTGGCAATTCTACATTTCTTGCATATGTGGTGTCGCAATTAAATATGTCCTCCATTTGCATTATTGTTTTTCTAAGTTCCTCTTTAGATGCGAATAACTTCGTTGCCAACAGCCACTGGTGATGCTGGTTCATAGATGTAATAAAATGCCTTATGAATCTTTCATCATCGATTTTAGCTTTAACAGCTAAGTTTTCTAAGGCGTAGAAATATTCAATCAGCGTTTCCTTGTTTTGCTGCCTTCTGTAGTAAAATTTTTGAGCAAAATCACCTCGGCAAGGAAATTGCAGTTTCAATTTTTCCACCAACACTGCGTAGGTCGTGAATTCCTCAAAATTTGTCTTAAACCAGTGAAGGGCTGGTCCATCTAGATATGCGGCGATGGCATATTTTTTCTGCTCATCAGACCATCCTTTGATGATTCCAATGGCCTGGTACTGCATCAGAAAATCCTCCGTATCAGATAGCCCATTATATTTTCCAGTCGCCATTTTGCTATGCTATATGGGAAGGACACGCACCAAAAAATAAAATACCAATATGGGAACAGTTTAAAGCGAGAATAGGTTAATAAAGATATCACTCAGGTTCAGGTCAGGAGCACTCCACTTCTTGCTTGCGAGAAGATTCTTCGGTTCTCTTATTCTCGATACCCCGCACCTCCACCATGTAGACCTGGTAGGCGCCTATTCCTAAGCGTAATACTTTACGCACTTTCAACTAAGCTACGTAGAATAAAAGTATACGTCTTGCAGTGTTAATATATTCTTTCATTTATTTTAACGTTTAAATATACATTAGTTCACATGTGAATGCCAACGCGGTCCGTTGGAGACTCTCGAGCGTCCCCCTGAAAACCACCGGCGGGCATTCCATATTTCGAAATCTTTTTTATTCAAAAGATTTCGAGACATTTCGACATAACAAAATAGAAAAAAGAAAACAATGAAAGGAGTATGTACTGCTACATCCTTCTTTCATTACAGTACTGTTTAATTTTATATTTTAAAGTTGTAACGCTTTCATCTAAAATCATCTAAGACGGCACCAAATGACTTTGAATAGAAAATTAGTTATTAGTTGCTGTTTTTTAAGTT
Organism: Acleris holmiana; assembly: GCA_949316455.1. Classification (NCBI taxonomy): domain Eukaryota; kingdom Metazoa; phylum Arthropoda; class Insecta; order Lepidoptera; family Tortricidae; genus Acleris; species Acleris holmiana. Next base: position 3,675,777 of record OX438764.1, read on the forward strand.
TGTAGTACTTAATGACTTCGAAACCCTACACTGAGCATGGTCCGACATGCTTTTGCCCGGTTTTAAAGAGGAAAATTAAAAAAATATCAAGTTCAGCTTTATCTCAAACGCAAACTATTTTCTTGGTTAATTATTTACTGAGAAAATAAATAAACAAATTTCTGTAAATAACTAAAGAGCTTAAATACCACATGGACTTTTCTTCGCCACAGCTAGCACTATAATTAAAAACAAAACGTGGTTACATACAAAATGAGGTCATTCCGACCACTATTCCAAAGCGGGAGTAGGAAACACTGATGATTATAAATAACAATTAAAATAACATTAATAAAACTTTATTTTTTGGAGACAAACCTCCATGTATGAATTTTTTCAGAACACCTCTTCTCAAAATTCGAGTCGTCAATTACACACGCTGTTTAACACACAGGTTACTTTTTTAGCCTGGAATATTTAGAATTTTCGGGGAGGAAAAAGATAATTCAAATTATTTGCGGACGAAGTCGCGAGCAGAAGCTAATACAGAGAATACATTCAAGACTCAATAAAAAAATACTTGCGCTATATAAATATCTGCCCTTACCGGGATTTGTACACGGGACCACTTTATATACTTATATACCTACTTTGAGCACAGGAGCTTCGTAGGCAGCGTCACTACCTTCAGGCTTACATGTTACCAAAATTACCAGTATTAAGACATTTTATCCTTATACTAAAACTAGTTTTTGCGTGCGACTTCATTCGCGTACAAGTCGTATAAATCAATAAAAAGTAGCCTATGAGCTATTTATGTCATCGTGATCCGATCAGTAGTTCTGGCGTGATTGAGTAACAAACATCCAAACTTTCGCATTAATAATATTAGTAAGATAAAATAGGATCAATAAAACGGTTATCCTCAACTCCCAACCTACCCGCAGACTTCAGTTTATCCTGTGTTTATTACGATGGCAACATCGTCGAAATATCCTGGATCTAGCCAAATAATCTAACCTTGGTAAGAATCCGTTCCAATTACCGATGTACTTGCACAGATGACGAACTTTCGTAGCGCGGCAACTCATGAGCATGATCCATGCGTTGCGCGTTTGTATTCTGTACTATTATTGGTTACTAGTGACGCCATGTTGAATTGTACCTAATGGTAAGGGGCGTTTTTAAGCGTGAGTGAGATGGAAAAATTGATGCAATTTAATTTACACCTTATAACTATTACGCACAAGTCTGATCGTGGGTTTAAATCATGCTTTTGGAAATCATCGGCATCGTTGTTCGTGTCTGTATATTTCTCTTACCCCTGATCGCTCGATGTCAAATCTATAACTATACTATATCTATGCTACTGATCGACCAACAGGCCCTGTCAAATTATACGAGTGTTTTCTTTATTTAAAAATTCAAACTAACATATATAACGGTGTGCACAACGGTTTGTTTTAAGTGTTCGTACTCTTAAGTAAATCAAAGCGTGAGATAGTAATTACTGCCACATTGGGCATTGTAATGACTTAAATATGAATAACAGTACTCGTAAAATATTTAAAAATATTCCATAGCCAGTTCCTACCTAAAAAAAAAAAATATAAAGCAACCACTCGCTTCATTCTTACACAAGGATTCCACTAACGCCGCTGTGTCGAGGCCTTCACAGGAAAATTTTCGCAAAATAGTAGCCAGAGGCGTATTTTAAACAGTTCTTTTAGAGGCATCCGTTAAAATATTCGGTTCTTTCGTGACTATAATTACCGCTGCGTTCTATTGCTTGAAGCTGTTTTTATAACATCTTTATAAAAAAAATGATTTAGTAAGACAGCATTTTTTAGAGTTCCGTAGTTAAACTAGGAACCCTTATAGTTTCGCCATGTCCGTCCGTCCGCAGCCTAGCTCAGAGACTCTTAGTACTAGAAAGCTGAAATTTGGCATAAAAACACATATTAGTCACGCCAATAAAGTGGTACAATAATTTGTTAGAGTCAGGTGTCGTCGTCGCCGCCCCGCCCCCCCTATAGCCAATTTACAAATACTAAAAATCAGAAGAAAATAATAAATGAAAGTGGATTTAAAAGGAAATCTATCACGACTAAGTAGATAGACGTCATTGGTTCTTGAGATACAGGCAAATTAAAGTGTTTATACCTACTAAAATCATCTAAGACGGCACCAAATGACTTTAAATAGAAAATTTGTTATTACTTGTTGATTTTTATGTTTGTAGTAAGTACTAATGGCTTCGGAATCCTACACTGAGCATGGTCCGACATGCTCTAGCCCGGTTTTATGGCATGGAGAAGACATTCCACTCGAAGGCGAGGAACATGCAATATTATTTCTGTTTCTATTAATGTCAGTCATTTTACCGCTTGGCTAATTCCATCATAACCAGTGATCGGATTTCTGGATGCAATTCATAATCTTATTATGGATGCGACTATAATCCCGAGACCGCGTTCGTACTTATAAAAAATGCTATTAGTGTTATAAGTATTTTTTAAATGCCGTTAAATATTAAATATACAGCGAGAATTATAATTTACCGCTTTTTTACATTATACAGCGAATAAAATATTTTCATATTAATGTTTAGTCGTGATGTGTTTGCGATTTTTTAAAGTATGTAAATACTTAGTATTCTTTAATCTGCCAAGATTATTGCTGTAGACAAATATTAAATACATTTTTATGTTAATATTTATTTCAAAAATTCATTATTCTATGACAGCACCATAAGTCCCGGAATCGCGGGATATATCCATATTAGTATAATGTGTATAGTATATGTGTATAGTATTTGTATTATGTATTTAGTATATATTTATTAAATTATTTACTTTATGTATTTATAATTTTATTTTAAAATTGCAACGTTTAATTGTTTCTTGTAGTTGTTTAGTTTGAGTTCTAAACGAATTAGTTTTCACCGCCTGCCAAGAAGTGTCCTTAGTTATTTCTCTATCCAACGTTGCCTGGATGAGATCACTATTTAGCGGTAAGACCGCCTGTTGTATACCTATGATTTAAAAGTACTATTCCGTGCTCTGTTTTTTTTTGGTGTTCAATTAAGAGTGTTCGTATTGTATTGTATTGTTTGAGGCCATTCACCCCGAGAAATCCGATCACTGCACATAACACAAAAATGCGAATACTGCTGTTTGTCGGTAGATTAAAGGATAGGATGGTGGTAGCGCTCCGCACTCTGCACAAAGTTCTTCCACCATAACACGACTGTCGTGTTGGACCGTCCCCAGAAAAACTGCGGCACACGCTCTATAAAGAAACTTAAGTGCACAAAACACGTAGCAATGTGACTGCAATAATTGCACAAACGGGCCCATCTGTACGATAAGAAACCCTTGGACATTTAAGATGCAGTAGGTACAATATTGTACGTCTGTACCGCACTCAAATTTTATCGTTGATTGTACCTGCAATAAAATAGACGATTATATATTAAAAAACAATTGCTAAGCTAGATTTGGGACGATTAGTAACCGTCTGAGTGCAATAAATTTTAGTGATAACATGACGGGATATCACAAATCATTCGTACTGATAATCATTTAAGAGAGCGCCGAGCGTTCAGTGGCACCGTCATTAGTATTATCGTGTTTTCTAATAAATTAAACTATTATCTTGAGATCGAAGAGCGGTTTTCTGTTGTATAAATGAATACACAATGATATGACAAAGTTATATAACTTTTAGTACCAATTTCACCATATGTTGTCAACCACTTAACAGACGATTAGAGCGTTAATAGTAGACAAAATGTATGAACTAACAGTAGATTAACATTGATTAACAGTTTTTTTAAAAAAATATTTTATTTCAAACTTTTTAGTGATCATAAATGCGCTGTTCCGTACATCCACTTATTACTTGATATGAAATTAAGTTTTAAGCGCGCCGCAAGCAACGCCGCCGGAAACTCATAGTCATATTTCAACAAGTAAATATTTTTCGTTGTAGTCGCTCAACTATCTTAATCGAGATCTGTTAACGCCAGCCTTGAAATAGGTACCGTCATCATCAGTTCCACTTCCCCAAGTGATACTTTCTCAATGCAAATGCTAGACTTGTTACTAAAAATACTAAAATCGCTATATGTTTGCCTACAATATTTGAGGAGTTCCCTCAATTCCTCACTGATCTTTCACAGATACAAATTTGGTGACAATGGGACCACCTCGAAAGTATACTCTATCAAACCAAACAAATAATTTCAAAATCGGTCCACAATTGACGGAGTAATCGGTGAATATACATAAAAAAACAAGTTACAGTAGAACGTCCTCCTCCTTTTTTTGAAGTCGGTTAAAAAGATGGCCACTTTTTTCCGTTAAGTTGCTCACTCATAGTGCAATTGTTGTTAAGCTATGTCATATTCTCTATAAATTGTGTATTCATTTGTACAACAGTAAAGCGCTGATTTGAAGATAATACTTTAGTTTAGTAGAAAACATTATAATGTAATGAGGGCGCGACTGGACGCTCGGAGCCCTCTTAATTGTAAATCTAACTTGAAATAAGAAAGTATACCTAATAAATTAGAAATTAAAATTGTTTTGTTTGGCAAGTAAGGTAAGAAAACTCACATATCGATGGTCTTGCACACAATCGTGCTAAGACAAATGTATTAAGTGCATATTATTTTCTTTGTACTTAGCCCCTTTTATTTTCTAGACCATCGATATATTCAAGCTTATCATTTCATGCATGGATACAAAATAGCACATAGGCCACCTGAAGACTACAATCTTTAGATTGCAATCCTAATGTGAATGGCTCTATTTTAGTCATTTCACCAGTTGTCTTATCGACACCGGAATACAATAATGCGAACACTACTGCACTTTTAAAAAAAAACATTTTTTTTGGTTGTACGAGTGAGGCTGTGGTTTGGCTGTATGGAGTTAGTTATCTTAGTCCAATCATGGTAATAAAAAGTAATAAACGATATTCCATACATTTTCTAAATTTACCACAAAAAATCTGCAAGAGATAGCTTAAATATTGTGGAGTTTTTTAAAACTACGTAAGGATACTATTTATTGCAATGTCGAAGGAATCCCAAATACCAAATAACGTTGATGTTGTATGAAAAATAAAATGGGAACAGGTAAAAAACCATCAATGTACAATTTTTCGCGGTCATACATATTACAAAAATACTCGTGTTATAGCAACACTAGTTGTATTTTATTTTTTCTTCCTAATTATTCAGCAAGCAATGTATCACACATTGCGCCAGTTAAATTAAAGCATCTTCGTAAACTTCATGTCATGAATTCAGGTTCGCCATTTGTTTACTTTCCCAATAAAAGTTAATAATAAAGGTAATTAATTATTTATTCAGTTTTTATTAAATTGCTTATTAATAGTGGCGGTTCACTTGCCTGAGATAGGTTCTTATTTTCCTCATGTCATCCTTGCACTTGAATACATTGGCGACTGACGGACGCTCACACTTCGTAAATTCGTTTTGTAATAGGAAGTTGCACGCGTTACATTGCTTGTAAGACAAACTTTAAAAAAATAACTTCGCTTCAATAATAAAAGTGACTAACAAAATATCTTTCTCGCATGATTTTTATGATCGCTCTGGATATAATATATGCCCGTATGAAATTCACACGCTGTTACAGAATTGCTAAATTACATTATGAAGAGTGGCTTAACGTTTCTGTGTTGTTACCTTATTCATTAAAGTAAAGTTATAAACAAGGTAAGGGCAGATATTTGTGTGATGAGCACGAGTATTTGTTCCTGAACCTTGGATGTTTTCTATGTATTTAAGTATGTATTTCTCTATTTAAGTATGTTTATCGTTGTCTAGTACTAATACAAGCCTAGAGCTTAGTTTGGGACTAGGTCAATTTGTGTGACATTGTCCCGTGATATTTGATATTTGATAAAATACACGTTTTAGTCATATTTCGCTGAAACTGCGAATATTTTGAACATTCCATTTTGCTGACTATTTGTGTGTTAAATTCTGAGCTGGAAAACGGTATTTGAGTTTAACGTTTCAATAACGCCAGTGCACTCTGTTCTATTTAGTCTATCTATTAAATAAATATACAGTTACATTCGTAAATATTGGTTGTGAAAATATCCTGGGGATTATATGCTAAATGTTAGTGTTTCAGTTTTCCGGTTTTTGGATTGGGTATTTTTTACCATCTCTTCTTTGTTATGTTGTCTGTCATTCATGGTCATAAGTAGTAATTAAAAATGACACACTGTGTTAAGTTTCTTGTAGTGTTTTATCTCGCACTAAGGAAGCGCTGGTAAATTTTTGCCTTGTAAATGTGCCCGAATAAACATATAAATAAATAAAACCGGACAATGTCACATAAATTGACCTAGTCCCAAACTAAGCTCTAGGCTTGTATTTACTATGGGTACTAGACATCGATAAACTTACTAATATAGAGAAATATATACTTAAACACATAGAAAACATCGGAAACTTAGGAACTAATACTTGCGCCCATCTCACAAATATCTGCCCTTACCGGGATTTGCACCCGGGACCACTAGCTTCGTAGACAGGGTCACTACCAACTAGGCCATTGTGTCGATATCGTGCTCGAGGTGGTAAGGACACATGTTTCTGTGAAACGCACGATAAGGATTTGTGTGAGCCCTGAAATATTGTATTTCTATTGCAATATCTTCCAATTAAAAGTTGACGTAGATTCATCGGGTCCCGTGCGACCCAGTCCGTGTGCAGTTAGAATATAAGTCACGTGGTGCAGGTGTATATATGCAACCCGACCCGTGCTCAGGGTTGAAGCAAAACTGAATTGGTTTCATCGAAATAAACTGTATTTAGGTGACACGACTGTTTATAAAAAAAAACATCGATTGTATCATCATCAAATTTCATTTCATCAAAAAAATCTCTGTTAAAACCATGAATAACTTAAACATTAATTACGTAGGTTAGGTTAGGTTACATTTATGACTACTAAAAAATGAAACTCATTCGAGACGTTCGCTGAAAGGAGTTTCGATAAAATAATAGGTACACCTCTGTAATTAAGATTAAAATGCGAATTGTATGTTGTTTAAATAAGTTATACACTATTTGTCTTTCATACCCATCACCCCCGTGCCGTCCGTGTGATTGCCGGGTTAGAATAGTGCCACTCCATGTCTTTCCGTGGATGACATAAGAGGCGGCTAAGTGAATAAGGGCTTATAGTACTGTTAGGCGATGAGACCTGTCACTAGTACAACTAGTAAATTATAAACAAATCTTTTTAGAGTTGTTGGTATTTCTGTAGCTCTGCCTACCTCAATCTTGGAATGAAGGGGTGATGTTATATATGTATGTGCGTACCCATACATGAATTACCCTTAATAATAATAGCTTAACTATTTTGAAAGCTTTCTCGAGCAGTAATGTAGTGCAAAGTTTTATTTGGCACTTCTAAAAAGCAGACTTAGTTTCGATTCAATTTTAATGTTACCCTTGTTTAGCGATATCAGTAATGTCACCGATACATTTAACGTGCCGAGTACGAATGGCGCTCGCGAAGCTAAATGTCAAAATGTATGTGTGTGTTTCCGTCTAGAACTTTTTCCTTTTAAAAAATGGCATCGTCGGTTGTAGTTATTAGGGTAAGGACCGAATAGTTGGACCATAGTTAAGCGTAGTTAACCATACAAATAACAAAAGTGAAAAAGTTCCGTTGTGATACGAAAATTATCCATACAAATGTATGGCTAATTTTCGTGTCACAACGGTAAAGTTTCATAGAATTTTTTATTGAGTGAGTTAGCGTGCACAACTTTTTAGTAAAATATACACAGTGAAGTTAGGCATATTGCGTAAAATATAGCATATAATATCATACAAATTTCCCAATTCCAAATACACGTTAAACTAATAATACCGCAAACTTCCAACGAACCACAGCCCTATTCCTCTCGATCGGATCTCAAGACAAACAGAGATAGCACCGACCGACTCCCGCCGAAGCACAATATTAGCTCGCGGTTAGTAAAACACTTCTGTTTACCTTGTTAAAAGTAACCCCGTCAGGAATATCGGGAATAATCGGGTAAGGTCAATGTTGGCGAAACGAAATCAATAGATGGCGCTCAAAAAAAAATGATTTGTAAAAGTTTAGTGACTAGCGGTCCTGGTTCAAATTCCGGTAAGGGCAGATATTTGTGTGATGAGCTCGAATATTTGCACCTGAGTCTTGGATGTTTTCTATATATATTTAAGGGGATCCTATCATTACATAATCAAAGTTTCACAAATGATCCATTTAACAAACATATTATTTGAAAACCCGCGTTTTATTCCGAAACTGTAAATAATTCTGAATTTATTTCAGGACCATCGTGTAATAACCCTATTGGTTAGGTTAGGTTAGTTTTATAAAAATCCTTGCGAAACGATGCATTTGTCAAAGATTTGTTGGCGAAAATATTTAAGTATGTTTATCGTTGTCTAGTTCCCAAAGTACAAGCCTAGAGCTTAGTTTGGGACTAGGTCAATTTGTGTGAGATTGTCTCCTGATATTTATTTTTTTTATAAAGTAATATTTAGTGGAGGTAGACCTTGTGCAGTCCACCAGAATCGCTACCACCATCTCATCCTTTAACCTACCACCAATCAGCAGTGTTTGCATTGTTATGATCTGGTGTGGGGAAAAGACAACCGGTGAAATAACTACCATAGAGGCATTCCATCTTCGTCCTCAGGTCATCATTTGCGGTCTTAGCATTTCACTCTTAAGATTGTACTTTTGAGGATGCAAATATCTATGGGTCACAGATCCCACTCACCATCAGAGCCTATAGCCAAGATGCTTTCACTAATTAGCGTTTCTATTCGTTTTTTTTTTTAAACCAATCACGTCACTGGTAGATCACGTGACTTATCATATTACGTGATCTACCAGTGACGCGATTGGTTTAAATACAAAACGAATGGAAACGCTAATTAAACATTTCTCAAAAAAAAAAAACACCTAAAGTGACATATCCAGGTTAAAAATAAATGGCAGGTAGGTTTATTCTAATGTGTCCCAATATACGTTTTTGGTAACGCAAAAGGAACTTTTCATACATTTTTTTAAGACACATTACAATATTACTCATATTTAATTATTACATAGTTTGATGTTCTCTACCTACCTGCCATTTTTTTTAAATCTGGAGATGTCTCTCAATGAGGCAAAAAAATTGGGACATTCTCAATTAGCCAACGCATCTTGGCTATAATTTTGTCGTTTAACAAAGCTTTCGCGATCAAACATCCTATGGCTTTTTTCAGCCATTAAAGGCTAATGGAAAGCTGTCAATGCCTTTTAGTATAATCGGTGAAGATACATTAAAAAAAAATCAATGGAACGTATAACCTCGTAACGTTTTAGAGTAGTGTAATGGGAAAAACATTCTATAGTTTTAAATTCTGTACAAGGGAGAATTAAAAGCGTACATTTAAGACCTATTTAAAAAAAAACCGTTTTAAGTTGTCAATGTTCTTAGAGATACCAAGACATGAGTAAGAGGAAAATCAACCTTATTGCTGTAGAATGTCAGATTGAATTGGGAACTATGGTGGGTCACAAATTTATGTGGTTGACTGGTGTACCTACTCACTTCTAATGTATTGTTAGCGTTCGCATAATTTTAATATATCATTTCGGTGACCGATTTTTCATGTATATTTTCATCTAATTAGGTATTGTTCTTTGTATTTCGTTTGTGATCTTACTTCGTATTAAGTAAAAACTGGGCAAGAGCATGTCGGACCATGCTCAGTATAGGGTTCCAAAGCCGTTAAGTACTACATACATAAAAATCAACAAGTAATAACTAATTTTCTACTTAAAGTCAATTGGTGCCAAAAGATGATTTTATTAGGTATAAACACTTTAATCGCCTGTATCTCAAGAACCAATGATATCTACTTAGTCATGATACTTTTTCATTGAAATTCATTATATGTCTTTTCATTTAAGATTTTTCAGATTTTTACATTTGTAATTTTGGCTGTAGGGGGGGGGCACTTGAGTCTAACAAAAATTAGCGCTTTATAACTTAATATTTTATAAACGGTTTGCATAATCGAAAAACTGTTTTTACGACCCCGTAATATTTTTGAAAGACCTATCCAACAATACCCCACACGATGGGGTAGACGCCAAAAAAAAATACATCCCCATGTTACGTGTAGAGGTACCCTAAAAAAAAAAATTTTACTATTTATTGTACCACTTTGTTGGCGTGACTAATATACCTAATTACAGCTTTCTAGTACTAAGAGTCTCTGCGCTAGGCTGCGGACGGATGGATGGACGGACGGACAGACGGACGGACGAACAGTGCGATACTATAAGGGTTCCTAGTTTGACTACGGAACCCTAAAAAGTACGCTGTCGTACCCGAAAAACGCTATATTGTATTTTTAGGGAAAAGTATTTTCTGGTGTAATATTGTAAAAAGAAAACTTAAATGTATGAAGGTTACCAAACCAAACGGATGGAATGGACTAAATTCAGACATTTAATCCCTAGGGACTAAAGTGACATTTTACTCCCTAGGGGCTGAAGTACTTTTTATTTTTTTATTTTCTTATAAGTAAAAGCCTTGTTGGCATTTGATAATGTTGCCCTGGTCGTCGGAATGCTTAGTGCGGTGGATGGCAGGCTGGACATATAACATCTACCGCCTCAGTCGTCGTTTTCTCAGGTTTTTTTAGGTTTCCTAAATTGTATTGAGATTGAGCAAATTTCATCTAGGTATTTAAATCTTGGATACTAAGCGATCCTATTTACGATTTTAGTTTAAATTACACTTTTCACTGCGAAGGATTATTTATCGGGTTCTAATAAAAAAAGAATCGAAATCTATCTTTCACAAAACAAAATAATTAAATCTATGATCTAGAACGTTTTACAACGGTATTATTTTTGCCACTTCACGCTACATCGAACTACAAAGACCGGGGCGATGTAAATCCGATGTAAAATGTACGGAATTGGATTCAGCGGGAATCGAACCCGGACCTCATTCAGCGGGAATAATAGAGAGCCTGTTGAGTTATTCCATTCCGATTGTGAGCCAGGAGATAGGGAATTTTAAAAAGTTATAAACTTTTAACGACACTTTGAAAAAAAAAATGTGTTTGTACTTTTCTAGTATCACTATACTAGATGATGTTTGGCATTTTAAGACATACTTAATAGTAATGTATAGAAATTTCGAACTCAACAACAAGCAATACAAGCTTCCAATTTAGTGTGATAATAGTGGAAACCCTAAAGATAAACAACCAATAATAAAAACTGGCCAAGTATGAGTCGGGTACTACAGAACCATCGGTGCGCGACCAACTTGCGCTAAACCGCAGTCTTATTTATTTTGAACGTTTTCTCAACTTTCGTCATGACTTGAATGGAAAAACATTGTTTTTGTTTAGTTATTTTCTACTAGACTAGTAAATAAGTGATCCGCCCTGGCTTTGAATCGGTTTATGTGAGTTTACTGTCACATCCGTTCATAAACCAGAATTTATTATACATAAAACTATCCGTCAAAATATGTCTAATTAATGGTGAAAACCGCATCGAAATCCGTTGCGTGGCTTAGGCGGAGTAAGCATACAAACGGACAGAAAGAGAAACATACGCGGAATGCGACTTTGTTTTATACTGTGTTAAGGAAAGATCAAGAGAGGATATCGACGCTATATTATTGTGCATAATTGACCCTAGTTTAGGTCGATTGTACCCTTAATTTGATAGTGTCCAATAACTGGACCTTTCACTTTTTGTTTATTTTTTAATTGATATTTTTTTATGCTGGTTCATAATTAAATAGGGTTTGAATTCACGCTTTTTTTAATTTTAGCCAATTTAAGGCTTAAAACAAGATTACAGAATATGCTAACTGTCGATCTGGGCTGAGATTGTACACGGTAATAACGATATCGTCTTTGACGTGTTTCCGTATTGTCATCGTTTTGATAACTCTTATGTACTTGACAGTGATGGCGACCGAGTTAAAAACGATACTGAAACACGTCAAATACAATATCGGCTTAACGCAGTAGAATAGAGGCCCTGTCGCGTAGAGCAACATAATTTGATTTTCGTTTACTAATGTCACTGCTGAGACCCAAACTGATAAAAACCACGATAAAAAAGCGCCCTTCTTGTAGAGCTGAAACCTAGATTAGAACAATGCCGATAGAAAGATAAATAGCTTTATTTTAAAGAAACTGCTTCTAAATTGGTTAATCGATTTTGGAACTATAATGCCACAGACAGACACAAACACACAACACACCCCTATTACGTTTTTGTCGGGTTTAAAAATGGCAAACTCGGCCTTCAAACACATCTGTTGTTCTGTAAATAACAATGCAGTCCGGTGCACTGTTATTTACAAATACCATTACTTCACACTGTTATGATTCAATGCCCTGTCAAAAATGCCTATCACCATCTCATCCTCTTACCTACCGCCAAGCATAGAGGCATTCCATCTTAGTTCACGGGGTTGGCAGCACATTTGCGGTCTTAAGATAACAGTCTTTAGATTGTAATCTTGAGAGTACAAATGTGCATGGGTGATCTGTGACACTTATCACCAGATGGCATGTGTGCTCGTGTTTTTCATGCCATAAAAATGGTAACCCCCTTGAATCTAATTTTTATTTCATCAAACGCTATATTCTGTTAAAAGCATGATGTTTTCTAGATATCGCCAAATAAATTACGTAGGTAAATGCCTTTCTAATGATACGTTTGTTGAAATGTGATTCGATAATATAATAGTTCTTTACCTCATAAAAATATATAATAGAGAACATGCACGAAAAACAGAATCGACTTTCATTGATACGATTAAGGAGAAAATGAAAAAAAAACAACCTATAAAACGCAATACACTAAGTTTTGACCCATTTATTAAGATTTTATATAGAATCCTTTTTAGGTTTAGATTGTTTTTTTCGGCATTAATTTACATAATATTTTTATTCGATGATATTGGCTTAACATAATAATTTCTGAAATAAATGCATATTTATTTATATGGTCCATATATTTATAACATGGAACAACAGTTGTGACGTCATTCTCATCGTCGATTTTGTATGGAGTGTTCCTGCGGGGGATCTGGGCTGGAATTCTACAAGGTAATAACGATATCGTTTTTGACCTGTTTCCGTATTGTCAACGTTTTGATAACTCTTATGTCATTAACAATAATAGCGACTGTGACATAAATGATTCTTAAACATGTCAAACACGATATCGTTTTAACGCACCTGAACTATTACTTTTTAAAGCTACATATCTTATAAAAAATAACACGACAATTGTTTCGCGCATATGTGTAAGGACCAAAAAGTAGGCCACGCTAACTAACTCAATTAAATTTTCTATGAAACTTTTCCGTTGTGACACGAAAATTAGCCATACACTTGTGGGGATATTTTTTTTCATTTATGTGGTTTGTATGGTTAACTACGCTTAACTATGGTCCAACTATTTGGTCCTTACCCATAAAGTTATTCTTCTCCTTCACAGCACTTTCAAGAGAGCGTAAGATGTGCATGTTCACTAACTATTATATGACTCTATATTATAGCTCCGGCTCCTGGTCTAAGCTGGGAAGTACCTCAAGAGCCACCTCAGAGCAGGCCGGGAGCGAACATTGACCCATCTGCATAGCGGAAGTGGCGCGGCGGGTGACCACTTCGGAATCGAATTATTCACTACGAGCGCCAACGATTATTTTTATAGCGCTTGAGAATTGATTTCAGTTCTATTCTATTTTGATTTGGCTGAGCCAGTGGTCCTGGGTTCAAATCCCGGTAAGGGCTGATATTTGTGTGACGAACGCGAATATTTCATCCTGAGTCTTAGATGTTTTCTATGTATTTAAGTATTTATTTCTCTATATAAGTATGTTTATCGTTGTCTAGTACCCAAAGTACAAGCCTAGAGCTTAGTTCGGGATGAGGTCAGTTTGTGTAAGATTGTCCCGTGATATTTATTTATTTATTACTAGCTATTGCACGCGAATCCATTGGCGTGAATGATAAAAAAACTATGTAAGGGAGCGACCACACCGATGCGTAAAATACGGTGACGTTGCGTAAACAAAAGAATAGTTCATACTAATTACATGACATCAATTTTGACGGACCATCAAGCAATGGTGTGGTCGCTCCCTTACTCAGTAATAAGCTAGTATTCTACTAGTGAAAGAATTTTTAAAGTTGGTCCAGTAGTTATTGACATTATTCGTTACAAACGTAAAAAAGAATTTTTTTTTTTTACAAAAATGCAAATCTTCCCTCTTTGTAACATACTAGCTGTTGCCCGTAATCCGCCCGCTTAGAAGTCGTTTATTGCTATTCCCTCAGGAACCGCACAATTTTCGGCATAAAAAGTATCTTGTGTCCTTCCTCGGGACTCAAACTACCTCCATACCAAATTTCATCTAAATCGGTTTAGTGGTTTATCCGTGAAAGCGTAACAAACAGACAGACAGACAGGGTTACTTTAAAATTTATAATATTTGTTACTTTGACTGCACGCACTGTGGCATGCCCATTAATAATACTACTCGAAATTATAATTTAACCGTTTTTTACAACTCAAAATATATGGGATGACATTCTGGTGCGTTTCGATAAACCACGTGGTCAACTGTCATTGGAAGGGGAAGGTCATTTTCAATAATTAAATACTATAATAAAGTAAGTTACATAAAAAGGTAATAAAGTATTACATAATATTAATAATAATTAAAATTACATAATAATATTAATACTAGAAAAATTAAAATAATTACAAATGTAAGATGAATAAGAGTAGATTGTTCAACAAGGGACTAAAGTAAACCATTATGACACAAGATATTTATCCACCCGAGCTAAGCGAGACTTAGATTTCGAGAAAAATATATTTAATTTTAATGTTCTTTTTACAAAAAAATAAACAACCGTTTGAATTTTGCTTTTTATACGTCAATTTATAAAAAACTGTCACTTTAATCATATTATTATCTAAAGCGTGTCCAAGATTTTTGTAATAACAGCGTAATAGTTTTAACATAGACACTTTAAAAAACACAATCCGTCACTGTAATGCAGAACGAGACAGCAACACGGTTATTTTTGGAGTAAGAACATTACAAATAGTCAATAGACAACATTTCCGAAACGAAGACTAAGGTGGTCGAGGTTGTATGCCCAGCTCCAGCCTGCCTTGCCCTCCGACGGCTCCATCGCGCACTCCGACGTCAAGGACACATTGTATCTGGCTGATTGTGGTTTTCCAAGGTTTTTTTTATAAGGAAATTATAAAGCAAAACTACTTTAGTCCCTAGGGAATAAAATGTCTCTTTAATCCCTAGAGATTAAATGCTTCACTTTAGTCCGCCTATACATGGCTAATATGAGTCATTTTAGAGCCAGTGAACTGAAAAACTAAATTATAAATAATGACTAAGAGAACAACACGACGAGGTCTTTCCGTCAAGAACGATTACTTAACAAACTAACTGGAAAACCTTGCGGCAAGCAAAAGAACCAACGGTAGGAAAGATTTTTTGCTCGCGATTTCAACTACGTAGTTAGAAAGTAGGTAAGGGTAAAGTCTTTTATCAAATAGCATTTAAATATAATAATATACAAGGGTAGATTTTCCAAAACTGTAAAAATCCTAACTTAAAAATACATATGAAGGTTGAAAACTAAAACCAAACTGGCGTCTAATATGCTTTTGACACCTACACATTTTTGACGTATCCAGTCCACTCATATACCTAAATCTGTTCAAAAGTCTATTAGCAGTAGAATATCTTTATTTAAGTCACATACCTACATACATAAATGGACAAATAAAACAATTTCCTCTTAAGGCTTTCTAAAGTCAAGTATAAAATAGCTGAATCCCCATTCAGCAATTAAAGTCCTACCTTCCCTTAAAGTGCACGATCGATACGGCGCCTATTTACTATCTGTCCGGAATGTGACCTGCCACCGTGACTGCAGTAATTCTGGCCTGCATTCCAAGACGCATAGCGCTGTGGCCGGCGGTGACACGTCCGCATAACACCATTACACCTGTAAGAACTATCTATGTATATGACATCGACAGCCTAATTTAAACAGTAGTTGACATGAGTATACTAGTACGTTTCAGAAAAAAATGTGTTTTTTCTTACAGATTTAACTTTTTTTGCATCAACTTTTTGAGACCAAACTAAGACATCCTAATTTGGTGAGTCTACGTTAAAAATAGCAGAGATCTTGTTGCTTTCTGAATCCACTATCGGATCAGCAGGAACTATCTTGAAAGATAGTTTTTGCGCGTTGTGAGTACTCGCATTTGTTTGTATCATGGATTCATACTCACAAGCTGTCAACTGTAAGTTAGCGTACCTACTTAATTTGTATGTGTTTATCCTGTTTAAGTTACTAGTGAGAAAAAAAAGTAGTATTATTCATTTACTTTATTCAAGGACAATACATTGCTTCGTAAGCTCCTAACTCCTAAGAAAGAATAATATGTGGTTAACAGTGTTGGTTACACAAATTTCATGTAATCAATTAAGTCTCTGTAATAAATTTCTTGTTGTAACTGTTTGTTGATCCAAATTAATTAAAAAAAACACCATAGTACTGCGTTGCTTTTAAGGCTAGTTACCTATATAATAATATATTCCAAATTTCAACCCATTATCATAACGACAAGTAGTTCAAAACTGACTTGCAAGATCTGAACCGGAATGAGAGACACAAGACGATCATTGCGGAAGAGAAACGCAGCAAGAAACTCATTTTTTTATTCATAAAATACAATAGTACTTAAAATTAAGCTACATAGAGGCATTTCATCCGTCTTCACGGTTGGCAACGCATTTAAAGATCTAAGGATTGCAGTCTTGAAATTATAGTCTGGTGAATTTAAATTTATATGGGTCTCAGATTCAATTTACCATCAGGTGGCCTGAGTGCTTGTGTGCCTTCTTCTTGCCCTAAAAACTACTAAAACTAGCACAAACAACATTAAAAATTACATTTACTTATTCTTATTTCGGACCACGCATATTCATACCTATAACGTGTTACAAAATAATCCGTAATAAAGAAATAACAAAAGTAGTGTCAACCCTTATTAAATATCGTCAGTTCAGTATCTTAGGTATACAGTATACTAGGGTTGACACTACTTTCATAATTTCTTTTTTACGGATTATTTTGTAAATTAAATTACATTATAAAACAATCAAACTAAAACTAAAATTAAAAAATTAAAACTATAATCAAAATCAGGAACAGAAACATTATTACTAAGGTAAGGTCAATAACATTAAATTTAAAATAATGACTAGAAAACGACGAGTTCTCTGCGTCAAAAACCAAAACCAAATTAATAATAATAGACTGAACAAAAAGTCCAAAATGTGAACAGACAGGACCCTAAAAAACGGCACCCGTTCACGAGGTCAGATGATCTGAGTGGATTTTTAGAAAAAGTTCACCAAATTCTTCAATATTTTTTGCAACTCAATTACAACCTTGAGATTAGAAATCTGCGTGAGTCTCAGAACCTACTCGTACATATCATTAGGCGGCTTGTGGTTGTTTCCTTTTTTTGCAATAACATGCATAATTTGTAAAGATACAAGATATTTGAACGCGTTAGATAAAGTTTATCTTCAGATTTGAATGCCGAAGTCTGCACAACAATTAAAAAATATTATGGGCTAGGTATTTATAGATTTTATGCTCAGGGTAAAAGGACACAGTTAAATTAACTACTGATATACAACTACTGTGATAACTCTGGTTATCCGAGAGGCGAGTGGGTGGCGACGGAAGTGGTCGACCACAGGAGGGTAGTGGCATCGCACGGAGTAAACACGCACAACTCTTCGTTTTGCAAAATAAAATGTTTCCACATACGAGCCAGCGTACGCATTCCGAACGGTTGCCAACAACACTTTATTCGCCATAAGTTACTGATACTATTGGTACCCGCCATATTCTATTATGGAAGCCGCACTATACCACCACCCTCAACTGATTAAGTATAATAAAAAGGTAGAAGAACACAATACAGGAATAAAATGTTACAGGAATAAAATATTGCTACCGAAATCGAATATCTAAGCATAGCCTGCGAGAGACTGCATCTTTCTGTGTTTTCTACTGTCTGTATAATGGGGAGTGTTCCAAGGTAGTTTTTACATTTGTGCCAACGGTTTCATTCTACCATCACACTCCTCCTCATCGGCAGGATGTTCATTCCCATTTTCTTGAGTCACTGCGCTTAACTACGCGATAAGAATTTGGGCTTTGTAATAAGAGTGTCATTAAATTTGTACGAGACCAGCAAAACGCATTGGTGACGCCGACGGCGGCGTTACAAAATAATGTCCAAAGGCGGCGATGACCACTTCCCATCAGATGGGTGGGGGGCCGTCTGTTTTTTCAATAAAAAAAGAAGTGGTACGCAATATTAACGCACCTTTATATAGCTAATAAAAACCACGAGTCAATAAAAACGGAAAATCATGACCATTTTTCAACCAAAAATCAATTATAATAATTTTTGGTTGAAAAATGTTACTACTCAAATACTTAAATGATAAATTATGAACCTGGTTAACAAAATAAATTCACTTCATTAATTAGTAATATTATGATTAAATATAGATTCTTTTATATGATTAACAAAATAAGTTCACTTAATTAATTAGTAATATTATGATTAAATATTGATTCTTTTATATTTTCGAACATTCCGTTATAAAAATCATAAAATCGAACTTTACATCCAGTTTACCAGTCGTGACCTCATGACGTTACGATTCATTCAACTTAAAATTAAATTTTAATCATTTTTTGTAATATTCTCGTAATATTGCTAGCACTGAATGTATTAGGCCAAATATTTTTGTCACAAATTTCGTTTCCAAACTTTTTAGCAAAAAAGTATTTTCAAACAGTAGTTTTTTTTAATATATTTACAATTAAATGTAACAAACGTGTAAAGTAATTTAGGTATTCTGAAAACAACAAAAATAATACAAACAGCTTTTAGGAAATGATACATCAAAACGAAAAATAATTTCACCCGGGCGGCAAGTTTCGATGTTTAACAAATATCAACCCAGTGTAAAGTTTCTCATAGCACATCTATTCGTACTTTCAGCGGCTGGCGAGTGCAAAGGCCTGATTATTCCCTACAATTACTACGGACTTTACCGGCTTTCTGCACTTCAGACTGTGGTTCAAGTCGCCAACTTATATTTTATTTATTTAAGGTTAATTTGTAAGGACCAACAAGTTGGCCACGCTAACTCACTCAATAAAATTTTCTGTTTTTTTTCCATTGTGATACTTTTTTCACTTTAGTTGTTCGTATGGTTAACTACGCTTAACTATGGTCCAACTATTATGGTCTTTACCCTAATAATGCATGTGGACTTATTCTATTCTTAGACTTAGTCTATTGCTTTGACTAACAAAGAATGGACTTCCAAACTTCAAAGCTTCTTATTTGTAGCAAATTTTGTTATAACAGAGGCTTTCGAGTTAATCATTAACGGGCAATTTTATGTAAATGCAGATTAAATGAATTGCAATAGTTAAATAGTTATCTAATTAATGGTGTATAGTACGCTCAACTCTGTTATACTAATATAAGGAGGCAAAACCTGGTCTATAAGTCATACTACACTTAATAAGTATGGCGTTTCTCAGGGAAGTGTGTTGGGTTTTTATTTATTTCTATTTCCAGTATAAATGAAATTGTATATTTATTTTTATTGACTTCATTTTGTTCGTTATTGAAGTATCGGGTATAAGGTTAAGACGATCAAAAAAGCCTGCAATAATTTTGCTGTTTGAACAAACACCAACTGCCCACAAACTTAATATATCAGAATTGTCGTTTCATTATGAGTATTGGGTTTGCTATACTTTCCCTGAAGATGTTTAATAATTTACCTTTTTTATATAGTTTAAATTATTAGGTTGGAATTAAATTATTTTTATAACTTGCGCCACACAACGCGTTGTAGAATCGGCCGAGCGTATGTTTAATCAGCATCTCTACATAAAATAACCAATACGAACTGTTGCTTTGTGCAACAATTGTAAGACAGTCATAGTCTCTAAGCATTGGCCGTTAATAAAACTCATTATTAATTTATAGAAAACCTTTCCACGCACAATGCGAAAATTAAATGGAATGAATGTCTGTTGTGACGTCACATTTAAACCACCATATTGAAACAACGCATTTGTTCCAGCTTTCCTTATTATTTAAACAAAGTTTTTTAGTTGTTATACAAATACTTCATAGAAGTTATACTACATTGGTATTTTTGTATACTAACATTTTCACTAGCTTTCTTTTTTGGTTGCATGAATCTGTGTGATAAAAACGTTAGACGAACCAAATTACGCAATAATTACCAAACAAACAAAAAAAATAGTTTAAGACGTCTAGAACTAAGTTTGGTTCTAGGTCAATTTTATGTCCTGAGATTGTCGCTTTGATATTTATTTTATTTTGAAGTCAATTATAATAAAGTATGTAAGTTCCTTCTTTTGACTTTCCCTAGTTATTTATATCTAAGTGTTTTAATTATTTATTTATGTGTATGTTCGTTAATTCGTTTATATATTTATTTATTTAGGTGTATGTGAAACGGTATTCTTATATATTAAATTACTTATATTTCGTATTGCTTTAGACAGACCTATTGATTTCTACTGTTTCCTCTCATCTACGAGTAAATTTCGTACGTTAGTATTTAATACTCACTGAACGGGAAGAGATCCCTTAAACGGGTAAGTACCTACACCTTTGTACTATTTTTATTTTTGTCATTTTTCTTTATGACTTATCTATTTATTTTGGTATAATAAAGTGTTCGCATACATACGTACAAAGTGCATACGACTAAATAAGAAAGTAATTGGTTTTACATGCTTGACAAACTAATATTAAATGCCGTTTAAAAGACAATGTATACGAATGAATGGCATAATAATTATACTAAAGGAAATAATAATTAATGCCATCTAGAATGTTAATCAACTCAAACAAAAAATGTAAAATAAAAGTGTTTTATTTACAATAGTTTCACTTATCACAGTTTATAGCCGCTGTTCTAAGGTTAAAGGATGGTAACACTTTAATAATTTAACCAACAACAACAATGATTTGCTTAGTTGAGGATTTCGGGAGCGATGACGACAGGGGAGGGTGCGACAACCTCAGGGAGCACGGGGGCGGGGAGCTCAGCGGGGGTGGGCTCGATCACGATGGGGGCGGGGACAATGGCGACTCCATCGATGGGGTTCTCAGCAACGTCGACACCATCGACAACAATGATGGGGGAGGGACCGTCAACCACGATGACGGGGGAGACCTCGTTCACGGCATCCTCGACAATGACGACGGGAGAGACGTCGATGACCGATTCAGGGAGCGCGACGGGGGCGGGCACGGCAGCGGGAGCCTCAGCAACGGCAGCCTGGTTGATGTTCAGGATGATCTGGACCAGGGGAGTGCCGCTGGAGGGAGTGGCCTCAACGGGAGTGGCCTCAACGGGAGCAACAGCGACGGGAGCGGGGACGATGGCAGCAGGAGAAGTGTCGATGTCACCGACAACGATGGGCAGATCAGCGACGGCTGGGCTCTCGATGAAGATGGGCAGGTCAGCGACGGCAGGACTCTCGATGAAGATGGGCAGGTCGGCGACGGCAGGGCTCTCGATGAAGATGGGCAGGTCAGCGACGGCAGGGCTCTCGATGAAAATGGGCAGGTCAGCGACGGCGGGTCCGGTCTCAATGGGTTGTTCAACTAGAGCAGGGCCAACGGAGATAGGGCTCTCGGGCACCACAATAGCGGGGCCAACGGCTCCTGGGGTGACCAGGGCGCGGGTCGGGCCAGCGACGGCCACGGCGATGACGGAAGCAACGATCAGCAGGAATTTCATTGTTGCTGAAAGGAAAAATCGTCCATTAGCATCTAAATATTACGTTAAGTGTAAATTTAAAAAGGAATATTAAGTCGGGCGATACATAATTGTATTAATTGAGGTAACGATAAAGACTAAAAGCATTAATAAATTGTATGAAAGTTGCAGAAATTCAAACAAGTCATCCTAAATCATTGGAAAATCAATGGTATTGGAGCCTTAAATATGAAATAGTGATTATTATTAGTAATACAGAAAAATGTTGACTTACCTGTTTGGTTTGATGTTTCAAACTATGCTTTTCATTTAAAATTCACACGTACTTATACTAAATTTTATCACAGTTCGATAGCAAGACCGCTTTATCGATAATCTCGATAATCTACGTACCATGTAATCGTTAGCTTCCTTTTACGATGCACGTTTGAATCCTAATCCGACTAATTCTTAGTGAAATTTAATATTGTAATTGACGGTGAAAAACGCAAACCTACCAACGAATTTTTAAATTGTTTGTGGATAAAAAGTTACGAATTGAACTAAATAGGTGCAGAATGTGTCCAAAGTTGTGATACGTTTCACAAATAGACCTTTCAATGGAAAAAAAAAACAATTTTGGGTTTTTCTTATTCTAGTTATTGTAGCAATGTTTTGCCTAACTAATGTCAATAAAGTTGATCTCATACCGTTTGCAAGATATGGTTGACCAAATGCAAGGTTCTTAAAAGGTTTATTCATTTAATTATTAAATTGCATAAAATGTCGTACAAAAAGTTAACTCCATACCTAATAATCAAAAAAATACTTGGGTCTTTATTATCAGTACTCCTTTTAACCTCCTTAAAGAAAATTTCAGGTTTAGTATAGTAACCGTATCGTTAATAATCACCTCTGATTTATCCACTCTAATGAGTTATCATAAAGATAGAAACTTTAAAAACGAGCGGTCAACACCATACGTTTCCAATAGGGACCATGCATATTTTTTTTCTTACGTTCTCTAGAAAGTGCTATGAAAGAGAGGAATAACTGTATACACGAATTTTATTGTCGTGTAAATTTCTCATTAGATATAAAACTTTAAAAAGTCATAGTTCAGACGCCCTGCAAAAACACTCGATCCATGTGTAAAATACAGTGTGTAAATGGTATACGGGCGTTCCTTTTGACTGTGGTTAGTACAACCCCTACTGAGCACATTTAGGCAGATTTTATTAAAATTAATTTAAAAAAAAAACAACCATACAAAATAATTTAACACGCAATGTATAACGAAAAATGCAATGAATTAAAAACGCAATTAATGACGTTTCAAAGTTAAGTATTATTAAAGCTGAGGCTACTTAAGCCGAAATACACATTTTCACAAGTAAACATTATGTACTTACCTAACAGATGGACTTCGATGTACATTGCGGGTCGATAGTATGTTCAAAAATTAATAACGGTGCATACGTTAGCGTAATCAAAATAATTCTTTCTGTTAATGATTAGTAGAGTCTTAATCTATGTCCAGTTTTAATAAACGCCCGTATACCATTTACACACTGTATAAGGACCTTATAAAGAAATTTGCATTTAACTCGTAAATAACTATGTTTAAGCCATTGTCATTGACTTAAAAAAATAAGTAAATAAAATAAAGGTTGCCGAAAAAACAATCTAAACAATAAAATTAGTTTTAAAATTTTAACATGTTTTGATTCTACATAAAATCTTAATAAACAGGTCAAAACTTAGTGTATTGCGTTTTATATGCTGTTTTTTTATTTTTTTCCTAAATCGTATCAATGAAACTCAATTTTAAATTTCAGGCATGTTCCCTATTCTATTAGTAGAAAATTGTTTTGACATCTGACAAACAAACACAAATCACATATGTGTTTGTGGTTGTGAATATAGTTTTACCGAGTAAAACGTCGAAGCGGTTTAAATTTTATAGCAATATTTATCGCTAAGAGTGGGTTTAAAATTAAAAAATAAAAGTACCCAAAATATATACATGGGGGTCAACTTGATAGGTCTTGGTGCTTCCTACGTCCCTATTTCAGTTGATCCGAATTACGACATAATTATCGTAAAATTGTTTTAAATCTGAATCTAGATCTGACTTGCAGGGAACCATGACCTTATTAAATGTGATTACAGAATTATAAACCTTTTAGCGTTGTTGGTATTTCTGTAGCTCTGCCTACCCCACTCTGGGAATGCAGGCGTAATATTATGTTTACATACAGTAATCAGGCCAAAATAATTTATTTTATTATTTTTGGCGTGATTTTAATCACATGATGTATAATAAGTGAATTCTATTTGTATTTAAAAGAAAATGAACGTATCTACCTCTAGATACATTCAAAGTAAATATTACTTAAGTACGAGTAAATATTTTTTTATTAGTTGTTTTTTAATTATTTAATCAAATTGATTTAAAAAAAAATACTGTTGCGGCCATAGTTTTAAAATGTAGTAAAATTACTGATAGATGTATGGTTGTGTGTCCATAGAAATAAATCGTAACATTCCTGGTATAATGTACAATTTCGAGCATAGAGGTGTTCCATCTTAGTCCTTAGAGTTGGCAACGCACTAACTGTCATATGATTGCAGTATGAGATTGTAGTGTTCAGAATGTTAATATTTATGGATCTAAGGGGATAATAACATAGGTACACAAATCATATTACGGCCAATTTTAAGGGCAGAGCTATGACAGTTACATAGCTCTTTCCTGTACGCTTGCCGTAAAGTTAACTACATAGCTATGTCATAATAACCCCCTGATCCCACTAACCATCGGAAAATGTATGAGAGTGACGCGAAGCTATGTTTCCACCAGAGATATACGAGGATGCATTGCGAGGGATGTGTTTGTCAGGAAGCAATAGAAACACTTAATTTACTCAGCACAGCTGTGGTGGAAGCAGCTCAGCGCAGCCAGGTTTATGTACGTACTAAACAAGGGAAAGACGTGTGCGAGGAATGTGTTGCGAGGGATGTGTTGTGAGAGATGTGTTGCGAGGCAGCGTCTGGCTCGCGGACGCAAGCTCAGTCACTGGACGCATGAAGATCGATGACAAAAACTGGGAACCTACTAAGATGTAGATGTAGATGTTTTAGTGATGGTAGGACCCTGTGCAGGGTCCGTCCGGATCGCTACCACCATCTTATCCATTAACCATCCGCCAAGCAGCAGTGTTCGCATTGCTGTGTTCCGGTGTGGGGATAAGACAACCGGTGAAATTACTAGCATAGAGGCATTCCATCTTAGTCCTCAGGGTTGGCAGCGCATTTGAGGTCTTAGGATTATAATCCTGAGAATTCAAATGTCTATGGGTCTCAGATTTCACTTACCATCAGGTGGCCTGAGTGCTCGTGTGCCTTCTCCTTAACATAAAAAAATAAAAAAATGTAAGCAGTGGCCAGTGGCACGTGCGCTCCGCTTCCGCCTCACCGCACCCCGCCCGCTTATTTGAAAAGAGCCTGCAACACATACTCGGTACGCATCCTCGCACCTCTTAGCTACATCGCACATCTTTAGTGGAAACATTCACACCGTTTTACATCCTCGTTACCCAGCCTCGCACATCGGCGTAAATGCTCGGCTTATGACAATGCGATACATTTTGCCAGTTTTTGAATATCGTTTACGTAAGCGTTAAGTATCTTCCTTATGAAGACTGTGAAGCCATAAAATCATACAAAATGCGATAACGTTTAAACGTTGTCCAATTTTTTCGATTTTTAATAAATACAATGTTATGAAAAACTAGGTCTGTATAGGTGAAAAACTTAAGTAAAGAACCTGTTGTACGTAGTAGTAACACATCTGTATAGACCGTTCGGCATTATATTATTATATTTAAAATTTGACGTAAATTCCATATTATTTTTGTACACAACTACATGAAACAGGTCTTTTTCTTAAGTTTTTCACCTAAGGTAAAGACACCAGTACTCGAGAAAGGACCAATGTTCGACAGTGATTCTTACTCAAAGAAGATAAGAGTTATTCATTTTATTTTGCAACAATCAATTCAATCAACCCTATGATCTTAGAATTAAAAGCTTCTGTCGATTATTGGTGCATGTCAGCTAAAAGTGTCGAACATTGGTGTTGTTACCTTATACGTTTTCTTTTCCAAGAAAGTATTATTTGAAAAAAAACCAATTAAAAAAAACAAAAACTGAAACGTACAAACATATGTAGTTTATCATGACTCTCATGAGAACTACAAAATATTTAAAAATCATGGAAATCTTATTAGATTCAAGGGGTGAGGAGATTATTTTTGACAGCTACGCGGTTTAAGCATCGCTTCATCTGTTACGGCTACAGGATGGCCTATGCGCTCGCGTGCCTTCTCGCTTTTCCTTGCCATCAATTTTAATAAAAAAAAATAACTCTTAGCGCCTGCTATCCATCACTTGATATTTATCATCACTTAGACATGTGATTATGATTATACATATCTATGTAGTCTTAGAAATTTATAGGATAAAACTTTGAAGATTGAGTGATTTAAACAAGACGTTAAAAAATAGGTAAGTGTTTATTTGAAAGGATCTCTTATCACAGTTTACAGCCACTGTTCAAAGGTAGAAGGATGGTACAACTTTTAAATTTCCAAAAAGCAACACTGCTTCGTTTAGTTGAGGATTTCGGGGGCGATGACGACGGGAGCGGGGACGACGACCTCAGGGAGCACGGGGGCGGGGAGCTCAGCAGGGGTGGGCTCGATCACGATGGGAGCGGGGACGATGGCGACTCCATCTATGGGGTTCTCAGCAACGGTGACTTCATCGACAATGATAACGGGGGAGACCTCGTTCACGGCATCCTCGACAACGACAACGGGAGAGACGTCGATGACCGACTCAGGGAGCTCGACGGGGGCAGGCACGGTGGCGGGAGACTCTGCGACGGTAGCTTGGTTTATGTTCAGGATGATCTGGATCAGGGGTGTGCCGCTGAAGGGAGTGGCCTCAACGGGAGCAGCTCCAACGGGAGCGGGGACGATGGCAGCGGGAGAAGTATCGATGTCATCGACAACGATGGGCAGACCAGCGACGGCAGGGCTCTCGATGAAGATGGGCAAGTCAGCAATGGCAGGGCTCTCGATGAAGATGGGCAGGTCGGCGACGGCAGGGCTCTCGATGAAGATGGGCAGGTCAGCGACTGCGGGTCCGGTCTCAGTTGGTTGTTCGACTAGAGCGGGGCCGACGGAGATGGGGCTTTCGGGCTCGACAACAGCGGGGCCGACTGAGATGGGGCTCTCGGGCTCCACAACAGCTGGGCCAACGGAGATGGGGCTCTCGATGAAGATGGGCAGGTCAGCAACGGCAGGGCTCTCGATGAAGATAGGCAGGTCAGCCACGGCGGGTCCGGTCTCAATGGGTTGTTCAACTAGAGCGGGGCCGACGGAGATTGGGCTCTCGGGCTCTACAATAGCGGGGCCAGCGGCTCCTGGGTTGACCAGAGCACGGGTCGGGCCAGCGACGGCCACGGCGATGACGGAAGCGACAATCAGCAGGAATTTCATTGTTGCTGTAAAGAGAGGAAGATCATTTTAATCCAGTTCCACAGAAGTCAACAAAAATCAAATTTAACACAGTAGTGAATAATTTTAATATTAATGTTAAGTAATTGTGAAATAAATAGGTAATTAAATAAAAAAAAAACAATATTTGCTTCATTTAGATAAATTAATGTTGCTGAAAACTTTGAAATGTAGCTTACCTGTTTGGTTTGAAGTTTCAAACTATGATTGGTTTCAAACTTTGAGCGTTTTTATACCCAATTTTATCTCTAATTAACAAAAAATGTCTAAGATTATTAAATGCTTGTAATAATCAGTAATCCGTGTCATAAATTTCGTTTCTTGTCGACACAAGAAAGTTGTGGATTAACAAAAGCATCCACTGATTCGTCACTAACTAAAAGATAACCGATAAAACAAGAATGCCCTTGTTAAGGGCAAACGATCATGATGATGTTTTTTTTCACGAGACCTTTAATACGGAACAAATAACACCTTTAGTAACATTTGGCAGCTGCTGCTGCAGGTTGAAAACCCAGGGTGACGTCATCCCCCCCTGCCGCACTCCGCAGTTCCAACCTGTATAGATCATAATAAAACAGTCTACAATTTTAAATTTTCCTGATTTACGTAAGTACCAATACATAAAGACACAAATTAAATCCTCCGATAGTTGGATGATCCTTGACTTTTACCCGTACCATACTCGTATTGCAAAAACCAGGGCCTAGAGGCGCGTTCTACTGCGTTATAACAATATCGCGATTGACGTGTTTTTGAATCGTTTATGACTCGGCCGCCATTATGTCAATGACATAAGAGTTATCAAAACGTTCACATTACGGAAACACGTCAAATACGATATCGTTAGTACCATGAAGAATCCCAGCCCAGCTCGAGCGCTAAAGATAAATCCAAAAAATATGCGTAAATTGACGCCTTTCCATTTATATAGTATTTTACAGTGTGTTTAAAACTGCCGACTTTGCCGCCAACCTTGATGGGAACCCAAATTTGCTGTGTAAGGACCTACTTAAATACTTTTCCTATAATAGTGGCTAACGAAATCGGTCTAAAGTTACGCTAGTCTGCAATATTCTCAGTTGTATTCTTAATAACTACGATTGTTCTTAGCATATCACAGGACAAGTGTGAGTGAGCCACGCACAGCGTTTGAAATAACACTTGCACCGTTAGCAAGTGTGGTCCAGCATGCTGTAAATGCTCAACACTGAGACCATCGTGACCTGGGGATTTTCCCTTAGTCATGATTTTAACGGCTCTAGTTACTTCGTTTGCCGTAAATAAGGTAGTTACTTCCCCAAAACTCATCCCAGGTTTAACCTTCGTTAGAGAGGGACGTCACCACTTTATCGCTTGGGTCAGACATTCCCTGGACGCTTACAGGAAGGCTTGACTTGAGTTTTATAGTACACTTCCAAAAGGACCAAAAATTATGTTTGGAATGGTGTGTGGTTTGTCTATTTTGATTTGGTTGCTGGTTTGGCACCACCGTAGACGTCATCTGGAAATCCTTTTAATTACCTTCATCTGATTATATTTAAGTTAGTCCACATTATCCGTACATTTTTTTTCGTTTGCTGCATTCCTATTTTAAACATAACCAGCTTCAGCAGCCTTACTAAGTGTGGGCACAATCTCGTAATGATTACATAAGTACTGATCGTACTGATTTTAATGATTACATAAGTTTTCATTAAAATCATTTTATGGCTGCAATCAGAGCAATATTTAGTACCACATAAATGAAAGCAACTTGGAAAGTCAATGAGCCTATACTTACTTGTTTAAGGTCCTTTCACCCAAATCCCTTCTAAAGAGTTAAAGGGGATGGGGTGAAAAGACCCCTGGGTTTGGGTTGAAAGACCCCTATTTGTACACAATTTACGCAATTTTTTATCAGTGCACAAATTTGAACATATGATTTTGTATCGTTAATAAGTATAATATATTACGGCAAAAAAACGAGTTCAAAAATTTTTTTTTTTGTTTCAAATTATTTCTCTTTTACCTTCTCCTGTGGACACCAAGTCACACTAGAAATGATGAAAGGAATGCGATACACTGTATTGATTATTCAAATTTTGAAATTTCATGTACCGCTTATCAGACAACAAGCCCTACTGATATTCTAAATTTGAAATTTCATTTATTAACTTACTTAACAACACTTCCCTCTCCTCGTACCCCTGCATTAGAGGGTCAATGAATATCGTTAAGTTAGTGGAATCATTGAATCGGCAAGATCTCAACTATTTTTTAAGCTAGAGTAAAAATAGCACATGTGTTATTGATTAACAATAGCGAAGCAAATATTAAAATTTGTGCACCTATTAAAAAAATACCCTGTATACTCATATTCATTTATAAACTTAAATAGATAAATATAAAATATACATAAATAAATATATAATACTGCATATTATGTTCGATGTTAAATTTATTTATTGCACGAATAATAATATTTGCACGCTTGCTTGCAAGCTGGATACACTGGACATTATATATTTTTTTTAAATTGACTGTAACATCTTGTGTACTGTATTCTGCAAATAAATGATATTGATTGATTGATTGATTGATTGCAAAAAGGAAGGAAGCTCGCTAAGAAAAAGATAACAGGTGCGTTTTTAAGAGATTTTTAAAAACAGGAAGCGACAACCAAAGTTTGTCCCTTGAATTATACTATAGTAGGTATTCATACTATGCTATGTCTATTTTTCTGTTGTTTGTTTGACGATTCAATGTTTTCAAATATTTCGCAATCGCTAATAAGTCGGCTTGTAAGGAATTCACTAGGAAAGGGTTCACCTTTGTTTATACATAATAATAAATAATAAATATCAGGGGACAATCTCACACAAATTGACCTAGTCCCAAACTAAGCTCTAGGCTTGTACTATGGGTACTAGACAACGATAAACATACTTATATAGAGAAATAAATACTTAAATAAATAGAAAACATGCAAGACTCAGGAACAAATATTCGCGCTCATCACACAAATATCTGCCCTTACCGGGATTTGAACCCAGGACCGCTGGCTTCAGAGGCAGGGTCACTCCCAACTAGGCCAACGTGGCGTCGACAGTGTGTATGTTTTGTTATATTTTCTTATTTTCCTGTTTGTACGATTCATCAAGAACTTTTTAGCCCCATTGACAAATAGCCTAACGCCCTTACTTGTAAACATGAAGTCACCGTGGGGTAGCTTATGGTGACAAAACATGGCATAAGCTGCCCTACTCTCAAACGATATATTTGCGTACGGCCGAGTTTACAAGTAGCTGCACACTTTTGTGCTTTGTCATTTTAACGTCATAGTTGAACTGCTGCACGAATCTAGAAAGCGTTTAAGCGACAAGGTTCAAAACTGTGCAGGTCTACTAATAAAAGTGACTGCCGTTTCTAGATTTAGTTTGTGTAAGGTCACTTGAGTTGGCGTTGGCAGTAAATATTGAGGTTATTCGTAAGAGTAACAGGATAAATAGATATCACAAATAAATATCACAAAACAATGTCACACCAATTAATGAAATTGACCTAGTCCCAAACTAAACTCTAGGCTTGAACTACGAGTATGGGTACTAGAAAACGATAACCATACTTATATAGAGAAATATATATCTCTTAAGTATATATATATACTTAAATACATAGAAAACATCCAAGACTCAGGAGCAAATACTCGTGCTCATCACACAAATATCGGCCCTTACCGGGATGTGAACCCAGGACTTAGAAGCTTTCGAAGCTAGGGGAGCTTCGAAAGCAGGGTCACTACCAACTAGGCCAGCGTGTCGTCGATAGAGCTCTTTAAAATGGAGTTTAAAAGCCCACAGCTGCCACGCCCACACGAAAACTAAAACGGATTGCTTTAATTTGTGCATCCCGCAAATGAAGTGACATAAAATAATTTAGTAAAGCCTTGATAGCCGCAACAAATTTAAAAAAGTCGGTCAAGTGCGAGTCGGACTCGCGCACCGAGAGTTCCGTACAAATGTATAAAAAAAATATTTTTTCGACTTTATAGTCATATTTATCTTGTATTTCTTTTCTTATCGTAGAATTTTTTGAAGTGGCGATAAACATATTTATACTTTTTTTATAAGAATGTAAAATTGTATTGAGGGACAACCTTACAAACTTGACTTTGCCGTTGAAAAACGATTGTCTCCATACACCGACATAGGTTGCGATTAGTTTACCAACTACAATGACAAAAGAATATTTTTTTTGATGGAGCAAAAAATTTACGATATTTGGGTTTTTTACTTGTGCTTGTGTTCTTTATTGCCAAATGTCTGGATTCTAGGTCTATGGAAAGTGTCCTATAAATTTTGATTCCCTTGAGTGTTGAAATGTACGGTTTTTGTAGCATAAACGCCCGTATCTACAGGGTGTCTCTGACCATGGGGCTTTAAATGTAGGTATCGATTATACTCCTCGAATGCTACATCTTTTGTTCTACAACTTAGAAAATAACTTAATTTACAGTAAGTTATACGTGATCAAACTTTCAAACTTTAGTAGTAAAATCAGTAAATTAATTTATTTTATATGAAAAATAAAAAATAAAAATTACTTCATTTTTTAAAGTCGTAGAGCAAAAGGAGTTCCATTTGAGAAGTAGTATCGATCCCTACATTTAAAGCCCCATGGTCAGAGACACCTTGTATTTTTACATAAACTTAGATGTTTGATTTTTTCACAGCTTCAAGGAAATATTATCAAGTTAAAATTACCAATAAGCGTTATGGTTCTGATCTTCATCATGATGTGGCATCTTAAACCCGTGCTGCTTTAAGTCCTTAGACCCTAGTATAATAAATAAATTGTTAAATAAAAATAAAAGATATTAAAATAAAAATAAAAAATCAGTAAAAAAAAATACCATAATGTTGCAATGGTTAAAAAGCTTCAAGAGTTTGTAAAAAAGATCTGAGTTGTTGTGAATTTAAGCACCGCATAAAGCTGAACAGGCTAGGTTGTTTGGATTTAGCTGTATATGTTGGTTTTGCAATAGTTCCTAATATATATAAGTAGGTATATCTTTATCATTACCCACAGTATAAGCCTAGAGCTTAGTTTAGACTACCGATTATTTTAAAGGTTACACTTTAAAACTGACACAGAATGAAACAAAAAAATACAAAATAGGGAAGTGTTTATTTTAAAGCATCTCTTATCACAGTTTATAGCCGCTGTTATAAGGTATGACGGATGGTATCACTTTTTGTTCCTTAAACAACAACATTGCTTCACTTAGTTAAGGATTTCAGGGGCGATAACGACAGGGGAGGGGACGACGACCTCAGGGAGCACGGGGGCGGGGAGCTCAGCGGGGGTAGGCTCGATCACGATGGGAGCGGGGACGATGGCGACTCCATCGATGGGGTTCTCAGCAACGGCGGCCTCTTCGACAACGATGACGGGGGTGACCTCGTTCACGGCATCCTCAACAACGATGACGGGAGAGACGTCGACGACCGACTCAGGGAGCTGGACGGGGGCGGGCACGGCAGCGGGAGCCTCAGCGACGGCAGCCTGGTTGATGTTCAGGATGATCTGGACCAGGGGAGTGCCGCTGGAGGGAGTGGCCTCAACGGGAGCGACGGCGACGGGAGCGGGGACGATGGCAGCGGGAGAAGTGTCGATGTCACCGACAACGATGGGCAGATCAGCGACGGCAGGGCTCTCGATGAAGATGGGCAGGTCAGCGACAGCAGGGCTCTCGATGAAGATGGGCAGATCAGCGACGGCAGGGCTCTCGATGAAGATGGGCAGGTCAGCAACAGCAGGGCTCTCGATGAAGATAGGCAGGTCAGCGACGGCGGGTCCAGTCTCAATGGGTTGCTCGACTAGAGCGGGGCCGACGGAGATGGGGCTCTCGGGCACCACAATAGCGGGGCCAACGGCTCCTGGGGTGACCAGGGCACGGGTCGGGCCAGCGACGGCCACGGCGATGACGGAAGCAACAATCAGCAGGAATTTCATGGTTGCTGTAAACCAAATAAACAAGTAAGTTAGTTACAGGCTAAAAAGTAAAATAACACTTTTCCTCGAAGTTTCGGGCTTATACGTCTAATTTATAAGAATTTAAGAAGTTACTTTTTGTTAAAGGTATTTTAAATTACAACTCACCTGTTTGGTTTGTAGTATCAAACTATGATTGATCAGAAAACTGAGGAGTTTTTATACTGAATCATATCTTTATTCATCAATACAAATGTTGAATAGAATAGATAATCTTAATTATCAGTAATCCAAGCCAATAAATACGGTTCATGTTTTCCGAAAAGATAAAAATGTCGGTGGATTAACGAATGTATTTGTTTATCTTTCCCTAATAGTTATATGCCGAATAAAGGACCGGCTAAAAATTAACTAGTATCAGGCCAAAACATTCAACTGGTAAGTAAATGTTTTCAGGAGGTTTGGGTAATTTTTTAATAGGTGCACAAATTTTAATATTTGCTTCGCTATTGTTAATCAATAACACATGTTGTGTTATTTTTACTCTAGCTTAAAAAATATTAGAGATATTGCCGATTCAATGATTCCACTAACTTAACGATATTCATAGACCCTCTAATGCAGGGATGAAGGAGAGGACTCCTTAAGTAAGTTATTAAATGAAATTTCAAATTATTTAATAAGATTGCAGCAAGAACATAGTCGACGCAATAAAAATAAACGTTGCGCCTATAAATATCACAAAACAAATAAGTGTGCTCCACTTTATTCCTTAGTCTTATTGCCGACAAAGAAATATAAAAAGGGACCATCACAATGCACGGTCTAATTAAAATATGAAGGCTCATGTTGAATTTAAGTCGAATCTCAATTAAAACGTTAACGTGGGGCAAGCTTTTAAAGTAATTTTCCTGGGAGCCCGTTTTCAGGGTTCCGTAGTCAAACTAGGACATACTACTACCTACTACTGCCATGTCCGTCCATCTGTCCGTCTATCCGTCCGTCCACAGCTTATCTCAGATACTCTTAGTAATAGAAAAATGTTATTTGCCATGAATTAACATACATATCAGTCTCGCTGACGAAATGATAAAATAAAATCTTGAAATGATTTTTTTTTCGTGTACCTTACACGTAAAGTGAGTATGGGTTTTTTTTTGGAGTGTCGTTGGATAGGTCTTTTTAAAATGTTGCGGATTTGTAAAACAATTTATCGATTAAGGGATCCTTTTGTGAAATATTAAGCTTTAAATTGCTATTTTTTGTTAGAGAGTGAAGTTTGTTACGTCATCTATTACAAACAATGGAATACGGAAAGAGGTATCATACGGACGTTACCTCGTTTATTAATGTCATAAATTATTTTGTACTAATATAGGTAATAAAACATTATCAATGGATTTAGGTAGCTTCTAGTTCATGTTTTCTCACACGTGACTTTAGTTTTATCTAATGTAAAACTAAATCGCTTTAACCTTGCATTTGCAAACGTTTGTGTACGCGTGTGCTAAATAAATGTAAATAGCAACGAACTTCCAGTCCCACACAAGCACGTAGACTTCCCCCGCAAAAAGAAGATTGATATAAAAATTTCAACGTGTACTGTATATGTGTGTGTCTATGTATCTGTGTGTATGTCCGTTCGTCCGTCCATCCGTCCGTATGTCATAGGCATTTTACTCAAAACTACAACATGCGTTTGGAGTATTATAGGTGTCGTGTATAAGCCACCACTTAATTTGGTAGTTTATAGCAAAAAATAATATTTCTAGGGGGGACACTCCATATAAAATATGTAAAATAAGATACAAAAGAGTTTTTAAGCTAACATCACAATGTGTGGCATATATTTCGACAATTCTTTTAAAAACACTAACTAATGTTTTTTTATAGGCCTTTGATTTTTATTAAGTTTTTTTTATAAAAAATCGCTCCAGAAGTTGCATAAATTGCGTCCACTTCTCTATATTTTAAACCGTGTCCAAAATATGTCAAAAATACAAAAAACAAAATATATATACGTAATAAATACGTTCAATGACAATTATTTTCAACATGATTGGATATACAGTTTTTGGGTTATTGCCAAAAAACTGCGCTTCTCAATAAAAGGACGTAACTGCTATGAAGATGAGATCTTTGGCTGCTGCACTTTTTTGTGTTTGTTGTAACGGCTTAGGAACCCTACACTAAGTATGGTCTGACATACTGTTGCCCGGTTTTTTATCTATTAAATAGTTACATTCTTCTGCTGTTTATCTGTTTATACCGGGTGTTGCCTGTAATAGGAGCAATAAATTTAGGGATCGTTTCCACACCACAAAAGTAACATTTATTCTACAACTTTTGAAAATAACTTATTGTTAACTAAATATTAATGAATTTAGATTTTACAAGCAAGCAATGTATTGCGAAAACTACGATGTTTGTAGGCTGACAGTAGATGTCAAGTAGACTATTGGATGGAGTTCATTGAAAATACTATTTAGTTCCGTGTGGTTTCCGGGTTAGAATAGTGCCGCTCCATGTCTTCCCGTGGATGTCGTAAGAG
This sequence comes from Acleris holmiana, assembly GCA_949316455.1. Taxonomy (NCBI): domain Eukaryota; kingdom Metazoa; phylum Arthropoda; class Insecta; order Lepidoptera; family Tortricidae; genus Acleris; species Acleris holmiana. The sequence goes on from OX438764.1 coordinate 3,711,861, forward strand.
GCGACTAAGGGAATAAGGGCTTGTAGTGCTGTTAGGCGATGGGCTTGCAACCTGTCACTAATACACTGGTAAACTAAACACCTTAGCCTGATTGTGCCAAATGTGGTTACAGAATAACCAACTAGTCTTTTTTAGAGTTGTTGGTATTTCTGTAGCTCTGCCTACCCCACTCTGGGAATAAAGGCGTGATGTTATGTATGTATGTACTATTTAGTTTATTCGAAAAGATCCCAAATAATAAATTACATAGTTTTCAAAAGTAGTAGAACAAATGTTGCTACGTTTATAGAGTAGAAACAATCCCTCAATTGATTGCTCCTATTACAGGCAACAGTACAATAACGCCATAACAGTGTCTGCGACATGAAACTTTCACTTTTTTCTCATTATCTATACTAATAATATTATAAAGAGGAAAGATTTGTACCTATTTTTGTATGTTTGTATGTTTGTAATGAATAGGCTCAAAAAGTACTGGGCCGATTTAAAAAATTCTTTCACCAATAGAATGCTACATTCTTCCAATTTGACATAGGCTACAATTTACTTTGAAAAAAATTAGGGATTCTTGGTAAAATTTGAACAATGTAACCGAAGGTGTAGAAAAATGAGCGGGCGAAGCCGCTGGATGGCGGGTCGCTAGTACTTTATATTTTTATAGAAAAATCTTATTTAATTTAACGTTGAACATTGACATGAGGGGTTAGTTTAATTATTTCATATTATAATATTAAGTTAGTCATAACGTAACATCGTAAGAGAAAATTATTTTAATATCTTTACCAATCACGGGACTATGGGAGTCCCGGAACTTTGGAAGGCGTAATATTAAGATGCCCATTAAGACCGTTTTTTTTTTTTTTTTACTTTGTATTTTTTTTTTTTTTTTTTTTTTTTTTTATGTTAAGGAGAAGGCACACGAGCACTCAGGCCACCTGATGGTAAGTGGAATCTGAGACCCATAGACATTTGAATTCTCAAGACTATACATAATCCCAAGACCTCAAATGCGTTGCCAACCCCGAGGACTAAGATGGAATGCCTCTATGCTAGTAATTACACCGGTATTAAGTACATTAACATTATATTATAATAATATTACATTTGCCTACTAGAATTCCATAACTCTGCAATATCCATTGTTACCATCGGTCAATATCAAAGGAAAGCGGTCAAGTCATCCAAGTATAATAAAAAAAATGATAAAAGATAAAAGTCGTTTTCGTAAGTCCCCCACGGGTACCTTTACACGTCAAAGTTATTCCAAAAATATTTTTTTTTAATATTCTCAGGATGCTAGGTATGTATTTACAGGCTTTCCTTTAATAAGAGCCCAACCAACCTGTAATCTACATATCTAAACAACCTAACATTGTTTTAGTAAAAGTCTAACAGGTTTCGAGATATAAGTAAGGACCAAAAAGTTGGCCACGCTAACTCACTCAATAAAATGTTCTATGAAACTTTTCCGTTGTGACACGAAAATTAGCCATAAGTACATTAAATTTGTAGGGATAATTTTCGTGTCACAACGGAACTTTTTTCACTTTTGTTGTTTGTATGGTTAACTACGTTTAACTATGGTCCAACTATTTGGTCCTTACCCATAATCGTAATTTACTGACATTACCATATTTCGCATTGTTAACACTTTTTAATAATTATATTATCTGAGTATGTTATGTCAAGATACACGATATACATCACGTGAAAGAGCGGTTTTTTCTTAACATTTGTGCATTTTTCACCTAAAAAGAGGCATTATTATTATTTGCCACTATCGTAATCTAGTTTTAAGTTACTAGGTCCACCTTGCTGTCTGAAACCAAATATATTTTGTCAAAAACAAATAAAAACATCAAATAATCGGCCCTAACTAAAAAGGCAAGTACTTAATTATCCGTAGTATTTAGGTAGTTACTTTATTAATGATCTGTAAAAGACTATATTTTAGAATAGCAAAAAATATATTTAATAAAAGAAGAGGAATAATCCAGAACAGTAAGTTAGTTTAATGTAATATGGCGCCGCGTGTGCGCTTCACACGAATTAGTGCAATGGTTATAGAATAAACTTATTTACAGACCTGGAAATAGGTAGTTAAACAACACCACCCAAAAAAAACTTTTATTCAGACATAGGGATTATTGTGGCACGAATAAAATTTGTCCTAGGGACTTCCGAACGATATTAATTTATCGATAAATTGTACTCTCTAATGACATTATGAAATGGATGACGTATAATATGAACAACTTACTATTATGCTACACAATTTCATACAATTTACCTTAATAGGCTTTTGTTGCAAGGTACTCTCTTTCTTTAAATAGAAATCGATTGTATATCATTTTAAGAAGTTTGTGTGTATGTTGATGTTTATTTGAAGTTTAAAATCCCTATAACTTTTGCCCATGAATTACTTAAATTAAATATTATCTATCATTATATAACATCGATGAGTAGTGATCAGCATTTTAGTTAATTTCTATATTATCCGGTGAACTTAATACCTATCTACTATGACATGTCACTTTGAAATATGTATTTCAAACAGTTATCGATAAATTTGATATCGAAAGCAAGTCCCTACTTAATTGACGTTTTCACCACAAAAACTCCTATGTATGCTTATGTAAAATGAGCTGAAAAACTGTTTTTTAGCTAACCTCACAATGTGTGGCGCATATTTTGACCATTCTTTCAAAAACACTTCTATTATAACGGCTAATATACCCAAAGAATGTGTTCTTTTAAAAATGATATTATCGTTAATAAATACAGAGAAATATAGGTATATTTGAAAATGTGCTAAGCATGGCCTTTCATTCGACATCCTACACGGCATGAATACATTTTTTTATAGTTAATGACTTTATGTTCTCTCGGAGGCGCAATATGCAATTTGATATGACGTCACATAGCCAGCGAAACATCGAAACGCTTCCAACGATACCCCGGATCTTAAATTATGACAAGTGGTTTAGAAGTTACGAGGGAACAGATGACACTTACATACATACCACTCAAAATCATAATCCTCCTTCTTTCTTCGCCGTAGTTGGGTAAAAATTTGTATGGAATAGTTTATTATCGTAGTGTTATGAGTTATGACGTAATGTCTTCTTTTAGAAGAAGGATCACGTTTTTATCGCCGCGCGTAAATGTTTTAAACGCATCTACAAAATTGTACTTAATCCGCTATTATTTTAAGGAACTTTTGCCATAAATAAACATTAAGAGTATGTCCATACTTTCTATTTGGATTGACATTAAATGTCTTAATCATTTTATAAGTAAAAAGTTTTATATTGCCATAAAGATTTAGTCATTCAATGTTAAAAAATACATTGGGTTACCACGTCTTTTTTAACAAATTAAATAGTGAAAAATGGTGAGAATAACTATTAAGTATTATCGCTATGGTTGTCTCTATTTGTTGAAATAGATTTTATTACTTCCGCAAATCCCATCGTTTGAGATATTATAACAATAGTTATTTGTGCAACAAGAGAGCAAAGTTGTTTTTTGCTCTGATGCAAATAACTTTGGTCTTGTGTTGCACATACAAATTTTTACCTTAGCAGCGAGAAAATAATAACCTTTATCTACACACATATCATAAACCTAGGGGGTGATGCGTTCAAAAAATAGCATAAAGATAAACTGTTTTGTTAGAACAAATTACTTATTTGAAAAAGTTTATTATTGCTTAATAATAACATGACATTCGATATCAATATTAAAAAATAGTTTAGTTTGTTTTGTTTTTTTTATAATAATCTATGTATGTAGATAAAGCAGTGGAATGTATCTGTACAAAATTAGGCATTAACACACCCGTGTGATGTTATTATGTTATAGTCACATAAAGTACTATAAGGAAAAAAAACAACATGGTAAAAATAAAACGACATCCCGTGCGCCGCACCACGGACACCTATAGTTAACAAAAATTAAAAAACCGGGCAAGAGCATGTCAGACCATGCTTAATGTAGGGTTCCGAAGCCGTTAAGTACTACAAACGTAAAAAACAACAAGTAATAACTTTTTTATATTTAAAGTCAATTGGTGCCGTCTTAGATAATTTTAGTAGTTATACTTTGATCGCCTGTATCTCAAGAACCAATGATGTCTACTTAGTGGTGATAGTTTTCCTTTAAAATTCGTAATATGCTCTTTCATATAATTTTTTTTCAGATTTTTAGTATTTGTAGTCTTGGCTGTAGGGGGGGAAAACTTGAGACTAACAAAAAATAGCGCTTTAAAGCTTAATATTTCTTAAACGGATAACTTAATTAGAAAACTGTCATTACAAACCCGTAATATTTTTGAAAGACCTATCCAAAAATACCCCACACTATAAGGTAGATGAGAAAAAAATATACATCCCCACGTTACGTGTAAGGGGACGTACCCCAAAAAAAAAAGTACATTTTTTGTACCACTTTGTTGACGTAACTAATATGCATATTCATGCCAAATTACAGCTTTCTAGTACTAAGAGTCTCTGCGCTAGGCTGCGGACGGACGGACGGACATGGCGAAACTATAAGGGTTCCTAGTTTGACTACAAAACCCTAAAAAGTATCTTTGTCTCACGCTCGCAGCAAAATCGAATTTTGCTGACTATATTAATACAGCAAAACCACCCTTTTTGAGGTGCTGAGGAGAAAACGTAGAATCTGAGACCCATAGACATGTGAATTCTCAAGACTATAATCTTAAGACTGCAATCCTAGAACCTAAAATGCGTTGCCAACCTTGAGGACCAAGATGGGATGCCTCTATGCTAGTAATTTCACCGGTTGTCTTATCCCCACACCGGAACACAACAATGCGAGCACTGTTGCTTGGCAGAAGATTAATGGATAAGATCCTGCACAGGGTCCTACCACCACCATTTCTATTCAAATATAATTATAAACAAACACTTTTAAAATGTGTTCGTTGCATAATTTATTCCATAAGACTAACGAGCCAAGAGAAAGCATTGTAATGCAAAGGTGCATTACATCTTCCCTGGGAATAGCCAGGTGCAGAAATGGTTCATTTGCATTCTAAATAGAAGTTGCATTTTAAAAACATTGTTTAAGAAAGATTTTTCTGCTTTGATTTGTTTCTGGACGGTATTTAAATAATTTTCGAGCAACAGACAGATTCTACGCAAATAGAGACATGACTAAAAGCCATTACTTTGTATCTTGTAGAAATATTTATGCAATTAGGAAATAACTCAAACCGTTTGATATTGTTTCTTTTTCACGTATGACAACAGGGCCTATATGCTACTGCGTTAAAACGATATCGCATTTGACGTGTTTTAGAATCTGTTATGTCACAGTCACCATTATTGTAAATGACATTAGAGTTATCAAAACGTTTACAATACGGAATCACTTAAAAAACGATATCGTTATTACCGTGTAGAATTCCAGACCTGGGCTGGTCACTTTACGTGTAGAGGAGGTACCCTAAAAAATATATATTTTACCAGTTTGTTGGCGTGACTAATATGTATTCATGCCAAATTACAGCTTTCTTGTACATTTTTTTTAAAAAGACCTATCTGCGGGAATAGTCTTTGGTGGTCGGCTGCGGTAAGCCCGGCGCAAATCGTAAGCAGCGGCGCGAGCGAGTGCTTTCGACTAATTCCGCACTAGTTCCGTTCTATATTCACATGTAGTTAGTGCTTAAAATTAAGTACTGCCCACACTTGTCAGTTACTCTTAAATTCGGGCGTAGATATGTAAAAAAGTTGTAAAGTACCCCTTCCGTTATAGACTGAAGTCGACCTTTTGTTCGCACTATCTGTGTGTAAATGTCTCTTTTTATACATTTTGTTTAGAAACTATCAATTAGGCGTTTTCCAAAAAAAAGTGTACATCGTTAAGAAGAAAGTTAATAAAATTTAATTTTTTCCATATCGTCACGAAAATTAGCCTTTAGATACGTTAATTTTCGTGACGAAATGGAAAAGTTACATTTTCTCTATTTCGTCTTTAAAAAGTACACTTTTTTTGGAAAACGCCTAACTGATAGTTTCTAAACAAAATTATACAAAGTTATAACTAACGCTGAAATTTTGTGTAAATATAGCTATTTATATCTAGTGTGCACAATACAAAATAACAAAAATAATAGAAGCTTAAAAAGGGGGATCATCAAAAAAACTAGCAAGTGTGGTTGCCGGGTTAGAATAGTTCTACTCCATTTCATCCCGTAGATGTCGTAAGTGGCGACTAAGGGAATAAGGGCTTGTAGTACTGTTAGGCGATGGGCCTGCAACCTGTCACTAATACACTGGTAAAAATATTAGCCTATTTGTTTCAAAATGTGGTTACACAATTAACAACATGTCTTTTTATAGTTGTTGCTATTTCTATATCTCTGCCTACCTCACTCTGGGAATGAAGGCGTGATGTTATGTGTTAGGTTTATATCTTCCTTCTTTTTCAAAAATGAACCTTAAAAAGGGTCATTTTTGAAAAATAAAACAGCGCAGATATTGGCTTAAACATAATGATTTCTGAAATAAATGTAAATTTCTTCATTAGGTCCGTATATTTTAAACATGGAACAGCAGCGGTGTCATTCCTATCGTTAATTTTGTATAGTGTTTTTGCAGGGGGTCTGACCTGTGACTTTTAAAGCTTCATTATCTTAGGAAAAAATAACACGACAATTGTTTCGCGTATACAGTTATCCTTCTCTTTGAAATCACATCCCAGAAAACGTAAGAAAAAATATATCGCAGAATCTAGATTGATTTGAATGTTGATGGTAGATTAGGCAAACCCCAGTAATAAGTAGGTACCTAAACTACTGTCTTCTGGTCTTCAGTCTCCACAATTTTTTGACCGATTCTATTTGCAAATAAAACCCCTATGACTTATTTTAATACGAGTAACAATACCATTAAAGTGTTACGCAGTAGTTACACTGAAGTTATCACTTCGAGTCGTATACCTCAAGTTTTCTTGTATTTGACTTCTTACCCTTAAAAAGAGTAGCATATTGTAAAGGTATTTCAACTTTAGGCCGCTTCCTGACTTGTTGGTAATGCTTGCAGTAAAACACGGAATCGACAAGGGTTTCTAGGCAACCAATGGCATCTACCAATCAATACGCAGTTTACGCCGCCTGTACGTTTTAGGCCAGTATTAATAAACTGATCTCGGTTTAAATACCCGTGTCAAGATACGTCAAAAATGTCAATTTTCTATGATGCCGTTTACTTAGACATATTGTTATCTTGAGATGGACGTTTAAACTGAGACGAGTTTATTAATACGGCCATTAGTACGTGAATATAATAAACGCATTAATTCTTAAAAATAACAACGTATACATTCCTCATAGCATAAAAATTATGTATTTCTTGAATCTTTGTTTTCAACACAACATAAAATTCAAACTGGCCACTAGAAGTTGAAGCAATCTCCATAAAAATCCTCAGTTCATACTTCATTTCAGTTTTACCGCGGCGCGGTGGAGCGAAACAAAAACAAAAGACGGCTATAGCTCCGAACTGCAGAAGTTGTGCAGTTGCCTGCAGTTTTGAACAGCACGCATCAATCAACCAAGTTCCGTTGAATAAGTTTGAAGGGTTCGAGTTACATGAAAAGCGGGTTCTAATGGATCACGTTTAGCTGTTGGCACTTATTACCTGGACAGCCGATAAATATTTCGTTTTAATCACCGCTTTGATCACGAACTCACTGAACCGAATTGGATGACGCTTAGTAAACTAATTTCATCTGGTCTTAATGAAAAAACTATTAAGGAAATGTACGTAGAAAGAAGTCACTGTTAAAGCCTAGTTAAACACGGACAATGACAACCTTTTTGTTAAAAAATTGAGATTAGTGCAGTTGTAATGCATATTACATTAAATCAAACTTACTTAATTTCACAGAATATGAACGAACTATAGAGGGTACAGTTTTATATCTGTCTGTATCAATAATCTTTGTTTAATTTAGGACTCGTGGTTTAAAAATAAAGCGTTAAAAATCCGCAATGTCTATAAAAAAACTGGCCAAGTGCGAGTGCAATTAGAGTTCCATAACATGTACAATGTACAGACGAGTGTGCTTATACGTAATAATAATAACAATTCAGACCCATCTTAATATATTTTAGTGATTGATATCCCAAAAAAATAACATCACTTGCTTAATAATATGTACCGAAGTCATTTTATTTTAAATTAACTTTTGAAAAATGTTAGTAGGAGCGGCACAAGTTTAACAAATTTCGGAATTCATATGTCGACATTTACTAAAAAGAAACTGCAAATCTTGAAATTAGTACCTAATAATATATTATCCTAGCAGGCGTCAAGAAAACAATACCAATGAATTTGGATTCTTGCCACTGATTTCGACATATTTAAGTAAGGTCCTACTTTTAATTGTGTTCAGTAAAATTACAACCACTATTGTGAAACCGTAAATAATAGTGATGCACTCCATTCACATAATGAATATTTTGAACAAACGAACTTTAATGGTACAGTTACCCAAAAAATAGACTTGCTGACTATGAAAATTTTGCAACATAAAATTAATTTTATATAAGTTCTACAACGTAAAAAACTTATTCTTATAAATATTGTTCTCGGAAATATTTTCGAGTCTTAGTATGTGAAGCAATAAGGCAATTTTATTGTTTATTTTTACTTTATAATAAAAACACTTCTCCATTACAACTCTATCGATATCATTATCAGTAAGTGACATCACTATTAATTTTTCACCATTAGTTCGAAGATGTCACTTTACTGATCACAATTAAAAGTCCAACTGTATATAAATACTCGTAAGTACTCGTATTGCATTATAAATCTTAGTGATCAAATTATACTACCCATCAAATACTGCACGGCGTTAAGCCTATTTCATATCCAAACCCTTTCATTCACTTTTCCACTCTTGCTCATAGCAAATAAAAAAACAACGTGAATTCCCATTTATTTGAAAGCTTCCTTTACCGGTAACCCATCGCACTGCGTGTGTGTTTGCGAACGTTATTGATTCCGGTACACTGCACCGTCCCATTTACAAATGTTCGAAACCGGTACTTCATTACGACGGGACAGCTACGACAAACATTATACAACGTCTCTATTATACCGTTGTTATTTAATGCATGTTGTGTTTGCCTTAGTATAATTGATATGCACACTGTTTTTTGTTAAGAACTGTACGAGTGTTTTTCCAATTAATAAAAACCATAATACCTTTGATACTTAAACTCAGAAATATTCATTAATTCATTAAAAAAAATTAATTAATTAGATTTGATTGTAATAGTAGGTGTATAGATAGATACGAGTATTTATCACATTACAATTACGATTAAAATATGTTTTATTAATTATAAATAAATAATTAGCAGTTATTTAGTTAAAATTTCTAATTTCATATTAAAAGTTTTAATTGTAATTCAGTGCATAAAATGCTTGTACAGTAAGTTTTTTTTTTAATTTGTTTTATAATGCAACATTGTTGTCGATATTCTATGTTTTGTAACGAGTCTTTTACGAGTAGAAAAGTGGGCGATACATCACACGACATCGTACTTCTGACCCCCGCCCCGAAAAGAGGGGATGTTATTAAAGGTCCTTAATTTATGTGTACATATCATCACGTCTTCATTCCCAGAGTGGAGTAGGCAGAGCTACAGAAATACCAACAACTTTAAAAACTTGTTGGTAATTCTGTAATTCCACATTTTGCTAAATCAGGCTAAGATGTTTACCAGTGTATTTATTAGTGACAGATTGCAAGCCCATGGCCTAATTACTACAAGCCTTTATTCCCTTAGTCGCCTCTTACGACATCCACGGGAAGATATGGAGTGGGACTATTCTAACCCGGCAACCACACGGGATTGAAACGAATAGACCTTATAGATTTCCCAACTTTAAGTTGTGGTAGGACCATGTGCAGGGTCCGTCCGGATCGCTACCACTATCTTATCCACTAACCTACCGCCAACCAGCAGTGTTCGCATTGTTGTTTCGGTGTGGGGATAAGACAACCGGTGAAATTACTAGCATACTCGTACAGCACGGTTAGCACAAAACGGCGCGCGATTTATGTCGCCCGCGAGATAGACTATCCTGTCTTATTCTGACCGTTCTAATTAGACAACGACGGGTAGTCTATCTCGCGCGTGATGTTACTCACGCGCCGTCATGTACTTGCGTGCAGGCATTCCATCTTAGTCCTCAGGGTCGGCAACGCATTTGGCATCTTAGGATTATACTCTTGAGAATTGAATTTTCTATGTCTCAGGATCTTAGATCTTACTTACCATCAGCCCTCTATTTCATAATCCTGATAAATATTGACAGGTGACAAATCGGTATACATTGCAGAATTAACAAGTTTCTACATCAGTGGGATTCATATCAGCTGCGCAATGCACACTAAAATATCACCTGTCACGTGTCATTGTCAGGATCTTGAAATAGGGAGCAGGTGACCAAACTTCTGTCATACAACATACAACATAATATCTGCTAAGAAATAGTTCTGCAGCAATAAACGCCATAGTACCCATAAACGCCGAAGAACACAAGTTTTAAAGTGAGAGCGACAATGTGGCAATTTGTTCACATGTGGTACAGCGATATTGCCGGAACTACTAAGTGGTAAGAGCCCAAGTTTCCCGGCTGGCCTATCCCGTAGGTTGAGATCTCGCGGCAATTACTCGATTGTTGTACGGGCAATGCTAACAAACAAAAATAGACCGTACGTTTTAAACAGTAAAAGTTCAAGTCAGCTGGTGCGCGATTTAGGCTTGTACTTAAACAATTTTTTTGATACATTAAATTAAAACACACCTATACGCATTCAATTTAAGATACAAAATTGGTAAGTGTGATGATAATGGATAAATTCTGCGTTTAATCTACAGACACATTTACTCTCCTTTCAAATAAAATTTCCTTTCTCTCTCTGTATTTAAGAGTCATGCTTTTGTCTGTGGAGTAATCACAAAAGGCTCTGGTCCTCTGTCAACTGCTTGACTTTTTGGTACAACCCACCCTTAACCTTCTCTTTTATCGCCTCAAAGTTCTTCGTGGTCTTCCTCTGTCTCTCTATCTTTCCTTCTATAATAAATAAATTAAAATGAATAAATAGCACGGTACAATGTCACACAAATTGACCCAGTTCCAAACTAAGCTATAGGCTTGTATTATGGGTACTAGACAACGATAAAAATACTTAGATAGAGAAATAAATACTTAAATAACATACAAAACATCCAAGACTCAGGAACAAATACTCGTGCTCATCACACAAATATCTGCCCTTACCGGGATGTCAATGGGATGGGATGTGTGTTAATGTTTTTAAGGAAAAGATCGTGTCGTACCAGGTGTCCTATCCTCTTCTTTTTTCTATTGTTGCTAGTCAAATCTCTATATATTCACATTTTGTAAAGCAGTACTAAATCAAAAAGTTGAATACAAACTACAATTTCCAAATCTTATAATTGCAACGATAGAACAAAAATCTAAAGTAGTCTAGGGCCTCTATTCTCCTAGGTTAAAACGATGTTGTCGTTGACATGTTTTGGTATGTATTCATCTCGGATGCCGTTGACAACACGGAAACACGTCAAAAGTAATATCATTTTAGCCCAGTAGAATAAAGGCTTGAAAAAAGTTCGTCAGTCATTACTTATGAACCCGTAAAACGATTGACATAAGACCTTTTTATTCAAAATGTAATGTCATGACAAATTAAATAAAAAACAACGAACCTTTTCGAAACTCAACGGGCCCTCATCTTACCCACGTAAGTCCAAGAATAGTGGCTAATTTGGCGAAGCACAGTTTTCGACTCCGGCAGAAACCTTGTAAGCCTGAGATTTTGCTCGCGAAATAAACGCGTCTAGGCTCACCGGGTTTAGCGTATGGCTACCCAAGAGGATTTATATTGTGGGCTGCGTTAAAATGATCCGACGGTCAATATTCTTCAACTTTTGTATTAAATCCTTAACCTTACAGTTGATTTATCTCACGACAGCGTGTGGCCATACTTGTGTGTGTAGATGGACGTGCACGTTGTTTCTGAGTGCGTAGCTGTCGTTGATAAGCGTCGCCGTAGTGTGCGTGTCTATTACAACAAGTATGATTAACCCGCTTTCGTGAAATAAATAAATAAATAAATAAATATCAGGGGACAATCTCACACAAATTGAGCTAGTCCCAAACTAAGCTCTAGGCTTGTACTATGGGTACTAGACAACGATAAACATACTTATATAGAGAAAATACATACTTAAACATGTAGAAAACATCCAAGACTCAGGAACAAATATTCGCGCTCATCACACAAATATCTGCCCTTACCGGGATTTGAACCCAGGACCGCTGGCTTCGGAGGCAGGGTCACTCCCAACTAGGCCAACGTGTCGTCAATAAAACAACTGTACCCACTTATATAAATTATGTCGTAATACCAACGAAGGCGGCTAACTGCGTCCACTAGTATAAGCATTCAGAATCAGAATAATCTTTATTCAAGTAGGTTTACAAATAATAAACTCTTTTGAAACGTCATAGTACTCATTTTAAACTTAATGTGGTGTGCACTTAGCTGCCATTTTTTCTGTTCGTTACGCTTTTACGGGTAAATCACTAAACTGATTTCGATGATATTTAGTATAAGGATAGCTTGAACTCCGGGAAAGGGCATCAGGTAGTTTTTATCCCGAAAAATTGTTCACTGTGACTGAGTGTCAGACAATGCACAGCCGAAACCACTCACGCCGATTTGAAATTTGGCGGGAATGATCCTTGGATATCCTAGGGGTGCACTAAGAAGGGACTTTTAGAAATTCATTCCCTTTGACAACACGCTAGCCTAGTTGGTAGTGACCCTGCTTTCACGCCTGGGTTCTAATCCCGGTAAGGGCAGATATTTGTGTGATGAGCAAGAGTATTTGTTCCTGAGTCTTGGATGTTTTCTATGTATTTAAGTATACAGGGTATTTTTTTTATCAGTGCACAAACTTTAACATATGATTTTGTATCGTTAATATAATATATTACGATAAAAAAACGATTAACAATAGCGAAGCAAATATTAAATTTTGTGTACCTATTATAAAATTACCCTGTATATTTCTCTATATAAGTATGTTTATCGTTGTCTAGTACCCATAGTACAAACCTAGAGCTTAGTTTGGGACTAGGTAAATTTGTGTGACATTGTCCTGTGATTTATTTATTTTATTCCCTAAGGGTTAAAATAGTGAATGTAGCGGGAAACTAATTCACATGCATACTCTTGTACATTATAAATGCGAAAGTGTGTTCCATTTCCTCGGTTCAACGACACAAGCGATGAAACGTGAAAGGCATAATACACACTAAACTAAATTTAAACCACACTATGTATATATTTACTGTAATTACTGTTGTTAAGCTCGGAGACTACGATAGTGTACATTTTATTTGCAAACGGTAAACTTACTTAACAGCTTATAGCTTAAACTATACTAGAAACGTGAACTTTTTATGGTACAAAGTATGAAGGATTCACTTCCAAAACAAAAAGAGGGTTTCAGCACATTCTTCTAAGCTAAAAATGGTAAAATGTACTCCGGGTGGATTACATTTTCAGTTTTTTTCTCATTTTTATCAGTATTTTCCGGTCTACGTAGGTACAACATTTTGAAGCTCTTTGGTAAAATCAGGCAATGTACTCGTATTTCAAAACCGTGCGGCTTTAGCTACAGTCTCAGTTTTCTGTAGTAACGCAAAGGTGCACTTAGATAGAATTTAGTTGAAATTCAACCTTTAAAGGAAAGAAATGGGAGAAGAGCGGGAAACTAGTTCTGATACATAAACTCTAATAAACTGCCGATTTCCAGAAGTTTTAACTGTTAAAAATGAAACAAATCATTTTAAGAAAATTTTATTCTACACTAGCGGCCCACCAGCGGCTTCGCCCCGCTGCAATTTTCTGACTTTCCCGGTGAATTTTTCAAATATTTTTGCACCTTTTAAACCTTCCCTGGGCTATGACAAACATTTTAAAACCAAAATCAGCCAAATCGGCCCAGCCGTTCTCGAGTTTTAGCGAGACAAACGAACAGCAATTGATTTTTAGAAATATATAGTAAGTATATATTTAATTCAAGAAAAAGATGTTTTAAGTTAAATTTTATGTAAAGGTATCATTAAGTTTAGTAACTTAAGTACTTAAATTTCTAAAACTGAAAGATCCATTTTCTATAGACAGCTATGTGTTTTAAAATCTTAATAGGATTTACCTGGATAAATCCAACATATGAAACTACCCACTTGAAACAATTTGAACAGAATAATTGAGATCCAATCTTGGGAATTATTGAACACCTTGTTCGTTTGCACTGCTAACAGGGGGGATAGTTTCCTTAAGGCGATGGCATACTTACTGTTACTCGTCTACGGCGAAAAGTAAGGGTTATGATTTTATCAATTTATTAAATCCATCATTTCACATGGATTTCACATGTAAAAATTCTTAGTAAAAAAATATTACAAAATGTATTGAGTTTGGTGTCAAATGAAATCCATAGATTTCGAAAAGGTATAATTTATAAATAGGAAATGGGGCATTGGTTTGTAACTAAGATAGGTACAGAAATAAATAGCAACGTGATAATTATTACTTGATTCTGTAGCCGGGTTTTTATTTTATTTTATCTTGCATGCAATACTATTATTTTGCTCTATTATGAGCGTAAAACAGCTGAAAAGCTTTTATTGGATAATCCATTAGAAGTACTCGGAAGTTTAATACGAAACTTAAATTAAAATTACAAAAGTAATTATTTTGTGTAGTTTGATATCGGATGAGTGACCATTTATTAGGTAGTTGTTTATTAATGTTTAAATTTGGAGTGTTATTTTTAGTATTTATGTTAACAATCTCAATATGATTGCGTATTTTTTGACGTGTAAAGTAATTTACATTGTAACATTACATTATTAATAACTAAACTATACTACACTAATCTTTAGATAGTTTGGTATAAAAAATGGGCATAAAGGGCGTATATTAATGAAATAAAATTGGCAAAGTACCCAAAGTGTGTCTTTCGAACCATAATAGCTTGAAATTTAAAATTTCCACAGAGTGTGTATACAGGGTAATTTTTTAATATGTGCAAAAAATAATAATATTTGCTTTGCTATTGTTGATCAATAACACATGTTGTGTTATTTTTACTCTAGCTTAAAAAATATTAGATATATTGCCGATTCAATAATTCTAGTAACTGAACGATATTTATGGACCCTCTAATGCAAGGGTGCGAGGAGAGGGGAGTGTTGTTAAGTAAGTTAATAAATGAAATTTCAAATTTAAAATATCAGTAGGAGAGGGGCTTGTTGTCTGATAAGCTGTACATGAAATTTCAAACTACAATATCATACAGTGTATCGCATACACACAGCTTGACAACCCATGTCATCATTTCTAGTGTGACTTTGTGTCCACACGAGAAGATAAAAGAGAGATAATTTGCAATAAAAAAAAAAACTTTTTAACTCGTTTTATTGTCGTAATATATTATATTAACGATACAAAATCAGATGTTAAAATTTTGTGCACTAATAAAAAAATTACCCTGTATAATAATGTATAAAAAAACAAATGTAGTCTCTGCACAAGAACCGTGTTTCTCTTTGCGTTTTTTGCCCGATTTTAATATTGTGTGGTGATACTAAACCTATTGCGTTATTTTTCAATCACATCCATGACATCCATCACACATCCTGTTTTTTTTGACATCAACCTAAAAGCTATTATTGGAGAATGACAACTCAAAATGCGTAAATTTTGCCCCAGTGCATTTAGCATTGTATATACTACGATGTGTATGACTTTGGATAGCAAACATTGTACTGTTCGTTATGCACCTTATTGTGTCTTATCATTATCATATATCATACAGATTGACTCTTTTGTGCACCCTTATGCACCATTTTATACACTCAGTTATTCGAATGTGTGTGTAATCACCTAATAGAACCAGAACTGTGTCGCAGTGACGCTATAAACCAAATCGTAAGATTGTCATATAAAATGTCACAGTTCTCTGGTGTGTCGTGGTTCCATTTCCGCTTCATCCTAAAAAAAACAATGGGTAAATGGCAGCCACTTTGGGGTTCTACTCGGTAAAAACATATTGCTTCTAACATGTTCTTGTATTGCCAACGATACGATACGATAGTTCCTATTTACTAAACAGTAATGGCGGCCGATTTGAAAACAATACTTTAGGACTATGAGATATGTGACTAAGGGCGAGGGCATCATCGTCTCAATATAGGCGCTGAGTGCCTAATCCGAGTCAGTTGTCCGGCCACCACCGACCAGTCAACTCGTGTTTGAAAGAGATAGCGTAGTTGTAATATAAAGTTTACGCGAGTAACACGATTGCATATACGCGTCCTGTCATCTTTCGCGTCACGTTATTGCGAGATATATTGCTGTCTTACTTAACCAACGATGTTAGCCATCAATTGAACTCTATTACTCCTTAGTGCATGTATATGCCATTCTTTTACATTTGTGTGTGTGGTGTTTGCGAATGTAGGTGTCGCATCACCTTATTTTAGTGTTTTGTACGGCGACAACATGTCTTCCCTTTTACTTTAGTCTAAGCCTTAAGATCACAAGGCTACCGACGTTGGTATCAAATTTCCATATTAAGCGAACGTATGTTTTCTATTAACTTGCGTCGCGTATATCGAGCATAGGAAACAAACATTTATCTTCCATTTCGTATACAAAGGATAAACAAGCGAACATCTGTCTCCTCAATAAATCTTCCCAACGATAAATCTACGTACCCCTTAACAAAATGGCTGCCAATTGATTTCTAAATTCAAATATTAGCCCGTACAATGCGCAACGAACTTGTCCGTACAGACTAGGCTATAAATCAGAGACAATCGAAGGGGAACTACGCTAAGGTAACAATTCACCTGAATTGGAATGGAGAAATGTCCCTGATTGTAAGAAAGTCTGTATTTTTATTTGAAAATCGAACTGATGCATTAGTGAATTAAAATAAAATTCCGTCAGGATATAATCGGTTAAAAAACTATTAATCATTTTTTGAGTAACCTTGATGAGGTAATTTAGCTCTTGTTAACGAAGAGAATGAGATTTTTTGTCCTGTTCTAAAGATTTCCATAAATAAATCTGTATCACAAACATTAGTCAAAAATTAATAAAAAACATTTTGCAACAATAATAATCACAAGACTTGCATTATAATAACGCCTTTTTGACAAGTCTGATCATTTAATTACTAATTAAGTTACCATAAAACATTCCTGATCCGCTGATTAGCTCTATCAACAACCATAAAATATTGACATGATATTCATTGTCTTAGATAACGACACAGACGCAGTATTAGCGCGTTTATTATCCCGGAATTAAATTTCTTTCAAGATAATACTGCAAGTGAAAAATGGTATAGGCATATTTTATTTTGATTAAGCGTACAGTCAGCCTTATAAGTACCATGTCGCTGAGCAATAGCACTAATCTAGTGCAGATTAGAACAGTAGCTCAAACATAACGTACAATATAAGTACAATGTGCAGGCCCAGAATAAAATCTCCCATCTAGCTAGATATGAACCAAACTCTAGAGACAATGTAATGCTGTAACGTTTTCTAAAATTAATTAAAAACCCGTGTATATTTCAGGAAATATAATTTGGCCGTCTTTCGATCTTTTGTTCAGCGTTAACGTAATATCCACAATGTGTCTCAAGTATCAAACCTTTCAACCCGCTGTGCTGTTTGAAGAGTGGGAACAGTTTTACGATTGGTGTTTGTTTGATGTTAACAAAAAAATCTTAGTCAACATTACAGACGGCCAATAGTTATTTCTTGTTTGTGTAACAAGAGAGCAAAGTTGGTTTTTGCTGCGAGTGTTGATTTTGACTCCCGAGCAAGCGAAGGATTCTAGAATTTAAACACGAGCGTACCGAGCTAGCGAGTGATTCTAGGTTAGGGTAATTATCTCAACCACATTTTTTGAGCGGCGGACGTGATAATTGGGGTGTAAAGTACATGTATTGGAAAACTATTTATTTTATAAATAATCTTACTCAAAATACCATATTGAGCCAAATTTAAAATTATTATTAACTTGTTATATTTATCGTAAAAAAATATTTTCAATCCAAAATCAATTTTGGTGTCGTGTCCTGTACTTCCCGCATATACTGATATGTCGTGGTACAAACTTATTAAGCCTCAACTAGACTTATATTTTAGTTATCTGTATTCCTTATTAGTTGAGGTATTTTAAAATGTATCAATTATTGCATTTGCAAGTAAAAGGAAACTGGGAGCAGTGTAAATAAAACTGTCCAAGCGAAATAGTTAATTTTGGTGGTGAATATTAAAATTGATTTTATGATCGAACGAAACGTGATTAAACAAACTAATATAGCGTCAGATGTTTGTTCAGTTTCACTCCAGCAATAGACGGTGAAAGATTTGTACCATCTTTCTGCGTCTTCCCGCTAAGCACTAAGTATCTAATTTTGGTGGTATGAAATACACTTTATTAATCGTGATAACTTAGATAAGTCATTATTTCGCAAAAAGTTTTGTTGTGTGATAGTTTTTTCAAGTATGTTTATGATGTCTTTTTAACTGTAACGAGTTAAGTTTTTGTTAAACTAAAACATTTGTTTTTAATTAAAAAAAAATGATAATTTTTTTAATTTTGGTGGTACAATTTTGGTGGCTTTTGCGAAACACCAAAATTATCAAAATTTCTGGTCTCCACCAAAATTATTTAAACAACAAATAATCATTATTTATTATATTAGAAACTTTACGTTTTGGATTTTCAAAAATAACAAGGAAGATTCCCTAACGATTGTATTTTAATTAGCCCGATATGTTATTATTGATCGTGAGTTTTTCTAAGAAAAGTAATTTTGGTGGATAATAACAATTTTGGTGGTACATAATTAGTAAAATCGTTATATCTTAAAAAACACTTGGTATAATAAAGGGCCATTTTAACACTGTTTTTATAATGACTAATGACGTCACTTAAACGTTTAATTGTAAACCGTACTAAGAAAATAAAAAATAACACCAAAATTAGGATAATTTGACGCTTGTTGAAATTCACCCGTTAGAATCCTGAGTGCAGCGAGGGATTCAAAGACACAAGATGCAAATAACTTTAGCCTCGTGTTGCACATACAATTTTTCACTTCAGCAATGAGAAAATATAACCTTAAGGTAAAAATAACACGACATTTCCAGCCGCCCGCCACGACCACCTTCATACTCGTATTGTAAAAAAAAAAGTAACTTTGTCACGTTCGCAGAAAAATCGAATTTTCCTTACTGTCTTTAAACAGCATAACCATCTTTTTTGAGGTGCTGGGGGCAGGGATCGTTACCGGTATTCTGAGTACCGGTTTAAAATGAGGTATAACCGGTTATAATGGCATTTCACTATTTTTACCGCTAAAGCTCTGATTAGCGGTATAATCAATGCCGGTATTCGAGTACATGATCGGTTTAGCCAACTGACAACAATACCTCTATTTGATACTTTACCCATAAAAAGCATTACCAGTAATACCTGTCAGTGTCAATATACTTGTTTATTTGTTTTCGTAAAAGTTTTTAAATCTATTATGTAAATCAAAATACACACAATCAATTTACTTATCCAGGTTCTAGTAGACACTAGTTAACCAGCCACGCACAATAATGTCATCGCGTGACGTACCCTGTTACACTTGGTATGCTTTAGTAATAATGTCAAATTGACGTCTTTTTTATCAGGTGCATTGAATAGCGGTATTGAATACAGGTATTAAATACTGTAAATAGTGTATACATAGCGATAAAAACAAAAGCGGAATGACAACAATACCTCTAATTCGAATATAGGTATTATTTTTTTAGCGGTAATAATTTGACAATTTAAATACAGGTATTCAATAAAACCGGTTTTGCAATCCCTGGCTGGGGGGTTACCATGACGGGGCTAAGCAATTCAGTTTTCGGTGAGAGAGACAAAGCCGTGTAACTGCTATAGCTTTGTCTCTTACACTCATCCTAAACTGAACTGCTTAAACATGTCATGGTAACCCTGTCCTCCTAAGCAAAAAAGCAGTATCTCAGATTTAATCGCCAAAGCAGATTGAATCCTATACCGTTAGTAATAAGGTTACACTTGCTACAGAAGTTTTGTCTGAGATACTGCATTTTATGTTAGCAGGGCAGAACCCCCCTGAGGTGAAAAGAGTACTTTCTCTTGTGGATAAACCACATGGGGTTAGCTCCACGTGCTTTTGTCAAATTCATTGTCAACGTTACAATAGCTTTTATTTACTTGTCAGAAATGGCAGTCAAAAACAATACAATGGGACAATATCACACAAATTGACTTAGTCCCAAACTAAGCTCTAGGCTTGTACTATGGGTACTAGACAACGATAAAAATACTTAGAGAAACTAATACTTAAATACATAGAAAACATCCAAGACTCAGGAGTTAATATGTCAAAATCAATAGGTACGGTATTACCAAAAAGAACAGAGCTCGAGATTTGTATTGCTATTCAATAACTTCGCCTCAGAAGTCGACTAAAAATTTGTATTGATCGACCCTTATTACGTTGAATTACTAACGAAGCAAGTTTCCAGGCCCATGGCTGGTTGACTCTTGGCTCTGATTTCCCCTGAGCGGAAAATTCTATGACGTCATACAAACCCTCCGTCAATGAGAACCTGGTTACATACGAAGTGACCATTTTCATAGTTTTTTAGGGTGAGACTTATATGTATACAAAATAAACACTTTGAGTTTATTTTGCAAAGTTGATAATTTTTGTGGCTTATTACAGTTTTTCAAATATTATACAGATGCTCTATTTTACTTTGTTTCTACCTAAAAATCATCAAATGACTTTAAATAGAAAATTAGTAAACACTTGTTGTTTTTCGAGAAAGTTATTTGTGTTTGTAGTAACAAAATCAAAAATCAAACAGTTTATTCAGTAATTAGGCCACCATAGGCCACCATAGGGCTCTTTTACACGTCGGTAATATGAAGTGAATCTACTAGCGCTTCGGACAAGACCATCATTGCAGAGAAGAAGCGCCGAAGAAACTCCAGAACGGCGTCAAAACCCTATATTGAGCCTTCTCCAGCATGCTCTTAGTTTGGTTTGGTCCGGTAACTATCGGGGAGGGAAGATGGCTGATTGAAAGATGCCCGGCTTTTACTATTGATTCATTCTGTTTACTGATTTACTCTACCCACATAACATTTTGCGGGTGGTAGGACCTTGTGCAGGGTCCGTCCGGATTGCTACCACCATCTTATCCATTAACCTACCGCCAAACAGTAGTGTACGCATTGTTGTGTTCCGGTGTGGGGATAAGACAGCCGGTGAAATAACTAGCATAGAGGCATTCCATCTTAGTCTTCAGGGTTGGCAACGCATTTGCAGTCTTAGGATTGCAGTTTTGTGAATGCGAATGTCTATGGGTCACAGTCTCCACTTACCATCAGGTGGCCTGTGTGCTCATTTGCCTTCTCAATACGATTAAAAAAAATAAAAAAATAGCGAATACACGGTGGACCGAAAAGAAGAAGAAGCTCTTACCTGTCTTTTTTATGGTTCCGTAGTGAAAGTTATAGTTTCGCCATGTCCGGTCTTCAGCCTAGCTCAGAGACTCTTAATACTAGAAAGCTGTTATTTGGCATGAATATATATATTAGTTACGCCAACAAAGTAAAATAATAAGTTGCAAAAATATTTTTTTAAATTGTACCTCTGCTGTACGTAGCGTGGAGATATATTTTTTTTTCTCGTGTACGCCATAGTGTGGGGTGTCGTTGGATAGGTCTTTCAAAAATATTATGGGTTGGTAGAAAAAAGTTTTTGATTAAGAGATCCGTTTATGAAATATTAAGGTTTAAAGCGCAACTTTTTGTTAGAGTCAAGTGTTCCCCTACAGCCAAAACTACAAATACTAAAAATCTGAAAAAATAAATGAAAGAGCATAATTATAACGAATTTTAAAGGAAAACTATCACGACTAAGTAAACATCATTGGTTCTTGAGATACGGGCGATGAAAGTGTTTATACCAACCATCTAAGATCATCTAAGATGGCACCAAATGACTTTAAATAGAAAATTAGTTATTACTTGTTGATTTTTATGTTTGTAGTACTTAACGTCTTCGGAACCCTACGCTGAGCATGGTCTGACATGCTCTTGCCCGGTTTTTAAATTGTATGTTATAACTTACAATCATCGTGAGACGTGAGAGTGACTTAATACAAACACGTATTAAACTATCAGGGTACTCGGGTGATCAAATAAAAGTCATAGGTAAATGTTTACTTAAGGTAAAATATCGTGTGTCGGTTTATATTTTGAGTTTTATCATAGCCGATGTTACGTCACCGCCTTTGTTGGGCAAAACGGCCTGTGAGGAATTGAATTTAATAAAGCGTATTTTCGCGGCGAATACGTCAGAGCTAAGTAGTAGTACGACTATTCTAGATGAATTCGGAGATGTATTTGAGGGGATGGGTTGTCTGCCCGGAGAGTATAGGATAAGGTTGCAAGAGGGCGCGCGCGCTGTGGTGCACGCGCCGCGCAAGCTGCCGCTGGCGCTGCGGGACGCTGTCAAGGGTAAGCTGGATGAGATGCTGCAGCAGGGCGTTATCTCGAAAGTCGAGGGCCCCACAGATTGGGTCAATAGTATGACCGTCGTAAAAAAGGCCAACGGGGACCTTCGTATCTGTTTAGACCCGCGAGATTTAAATAAAGTAATACGTAGGGAGCATTTTAAACTGCCCACGCTTAATGAAATAACGGCAAATTTATCGGGTGCGAAATATTTCAGCACACTTGATGCCAAGCATTCGTTCTGGCAAGTTAAGCTCCATGAGGAGTCTACTGATCTATGCACTTTTAATACTGCTTTCGGAAGGTACAAGTTTTTAAGGATGCCGTTTGGAATCTCCTCGGCATCCGAAATATTCCATAAAAGACTATATGAACAGTTTGATGACATTGAAGGTGCAATTCTCTTCATTGATGATTTACTTATTTATGGAAAAACCAAAAAAGAGCACGATATGCGCCTTCGTCAGGTGCTCGACCGGTGTAGGCAAATAAATATAAAACTCAACAAAGACAAGTGCAAGGTAGGTCTCTCAGAATTAAAATATCTAGGACATAAAATATCCAATAAGGGTATTCAACCCGATAACTCGCATACTTCGGCGATACGAGAAATGCCCAAACCTCAAAATACAAAGGATTTAGAGAGATTTCTGGGTCTCGTGACCTATGTCGGTAGTTTTATACCACATTTGTCTGAAAGAACTCATTTACTCCGGGAGCTCTTAAAGAAAGAAATAGCTTGGCATTGGGACGACAGTCATGAAAAATGTTATAACGATTTAAAACAGTGTCTAGTAAGCCCTCCTGTTTTACAGTATTATAGTTTAGAAAAGCCAGTTGTAATTTCAGTCGATGCGGCGAAAAATGGTCTTGGTGCATGCTTACTACAGAATGGGTTGCCGGTTTGTTACGCGTCCCGATCGTTAACAAAGGCGGAGCAGGCGTACGCCCAAATTGAAAAAGAGTTACTCGCTTGCGTGTATGCTTGCGAAAAATTTTATAGTTATATATATGGTCGCGCTGATATCACGGTGGAAACTGATCACAAACCGCTTGTGAGCATAATAAATAAGCCCATAGCCGGCGCCCCGGCACGCCTCCAGCGCATGCTGCTCAGGCTGCAGCCGTACACGTTCACTCTCGTGTACAAGCCGGGCAAGTACTTGTACGTGGCCGACGCGCTGTCACGGGCCGTGGCGCCGGGCAGCGAGGGCGCTGCCGAGCCGCGGGACCACCTAGAGGCGCAGGCACAAGTGTGCGCCGTGGCCATTAGCAATCCCTTGACGGATTCACACTTTATAGAATTACAAAAATATTCCAGTACCGATACTGAAATAATGTCATTAAAGAAAATAATAAAGAATGGGTGGCCCACACATAGAAATCAGTTAGAAGTTGTACTAAGGCCTTACTGGGACTGTAGGGATGAGTTGACAATTGCTTACAACATGGTTTGGAAAAGTAAACGTATTGTTATACCTAAGTGTATGCGTAAGGAGATGCTAAAGAAAATACACTTAGGTCATCTAGGCGCAGAAAAATGCAAACTGAGGGCGCGCGAAGTTATGTATTGGCCTAATATGAATGCACAACTTGAAGACATGATATCCCATTGCCAGGCTTGTCTTACGTATCGCAAGGAAAATGGTAAGCAGCCATTGATGTCCCACGAAGTGCCAATACAAAAGTGGGTACTGACATATTTCACTATGCAGGAGTATCGTTCCTCATCATAATTGATTATCTAAGCAAATATGTCGAGGTAGTGAAATTAGAAAACATGACGTCTATGCATGTAATTGATCATTTAAAAAACATTTTCAGCAGACAAGGTATTCCAGAAATAGTTTTTTCCGATAACGGCCCAGAATTCTCTTCTCGTTTATTTTACGATTTCAGTAATGAATGGAAGTTTAAACATATAACATCTTCACCGCGGTACCCGCAATCAAACGGACAGGTCGAAAGAGCAATACAGACGATTAAATCGATTTTAAGGAAAACTTGTTATGATGGTACGGATTACAGATTAGCACTGTTGGAATTTCTGAACACGCCGATTAGTGACAAAATCGCATCTCCGGCTGAAATTTTAAATAATAGAAAACTACGGGGTATTTTGCCTCGTTCACCCGACCTATTAATGCCGATGAGGCAAAGTTATACTCAGGTTCGACGAAAGTTAAAATCGAGTCAAAGAAAACAAAAGTTTTATTACGATAGGGGTAGCAAACTTTTAACTCCGTTAAGCGTGGGACAACCGGTAAAGGCACGCATTAGTGGCACATGGATAAACGCTACAGTAGTAGATATCGTAGGGCCCAGGTCGTACTCGATAAAACTTCACACCGGCCGTATGATCCGCCGCAACCGCCGCCAGCTGATATGCGATTCGCCGCGCCGCTGCGCCGCGCGCGCCGACCGCTTCGCGTACGATATCATAGACCAACCGGGCCCGTGCCCACGCGCCGAGGCGGACATTACGCTCAATTCCAGTACCCAAAATCATAGCGCACCTAATCACATTGTTACGCGATTCGGCAGGACAGTGAGACCTCCTGATCGGTGGGGATACTCGGCGCCGGGTGTACCACGAACTACTTAGTAAAATAATTTATCATATAAGAATATTTTACAATATCAAAAAATCATCAAGCAATGCATGCCATGCCACACTTGGTTATGATAATAATGATAATTTAAATAGAATTAAATAAGTGGTGTCTTGAGTAGTAAATAGAAATTTTTATTGTGTATGTGGGACCGGGATTTATTAAAACAAGTTTTAATACGTAACTTACTGTTTTAATTAACTGGTAAAATGAATACATTTGTTGGCGGAGAAAACTTGCGCGGCTACACCCATCTATCGTCCATTCGTTCTCTGACCCTCTCACACTCTTCCATCCCTTTCATACATCTCAACGTTCCGTTCCACTCACCAACTTTACCATATCCCACACTCGGTCATCCTGCAATTAGTCTGGCCTCAGACTCCGAGTAAGGAGTAAACTAACAAACAACTAACACTTAAGAAACTAATTTTAACACAAATAAACTCTACCAGCCTAGCCCACATACAGACTTAGGCTCCAAGAATTGAACACTAATAATACCCAATGTTGATTTGGGTTAACCACGTTAAGGATTATGCAATGTTTAGCAATCTAGGCGTTGCCTGGATTCCTGGTACTTATGGGGATGTCCCCTACATAGTAACATCGATACATTCCGCTGGCGCGGAGAAGTTAGAATATGACATTGCAAAAGTTAACTAACACAGCAATTTAGCAGCACAGTCATGGTCATAGAATTACACAAGATAATATTTAATCAAGAGAGGAAAGGTAACGGAACACACAAACCGTCTCTGGCATTAGTCACTACCAGATCCATCAGCTACAGGCCAGCGCTTCATGGAGTCTGCTGCAGAACTGGTCCGGCGAGGGCCCTCTTGGATGCCATCGAGCTTCTCCACGTCATACCGATCGCGGCCTTTTACTGCTACGACCCGATATGGACCTAAATATTTTGGTTTAAGCTTGGTACATACCCCATACTGAGTTTTTCTGATGGCCACCACATCCCCGACTGCATAGATCTGGCTCGTCTTCCTTTTCTTGTTGAAACTCCTTGAATTTTCTTCCTGAACCTTCAAGATGGACTGCTTGGCTTGAACGCGGAGTTCCTCTCGGTCTGTCACAAAGCTATCTCTAGCTTCCTGCTGTAATAAATTGTAGATTTCCACATCTTCCTTGCATTTCATAGTTGTCCCTATTAATAGTTCATAGGGTGATGTATTTATGCTTCGCTGGTGCGTACTATTTAGAGATCTCTGAACACGACTCACATGTCTATACCACAGGGCAGGGCTTTCAATGCATAGTTTTGTTAGAATGGCTATGATTGATCGATGTAATCTCTCTACTTGTCCATTCCCGCGTGGTATACCGGTTGTGATTTTCACATGAAGTATCCCCTCGTCTTTGCAGTATCCTTCAAAATCTGCACTAGTGAATGCAGTTCCTCTGTCCGATATTATTCGGGCAGGGTTGCCGAAATGTTGTTGGTGTACTTTCAACTTTTCAATAGCTTCTTTACTCGTCGTGCTTTTGGTAGGAAAGATCCAAGTAAACTTAGTGAAAGCGTCTACAATGGTGAGCAAGTAGTTATATTGCTTTTTTGTCTCTGTCATAGGCCCCACATGGTCAATGTGAATGGTATGTAAAGGAGCATCCTCTTTACATATAGGGCTTAAGTAGCCTTCTTGCTTACCTTCTTTTTTAGTTGCCAACAAGCACGGAATGCAGGCCAATATAAATCTTTCTACCTTCCTTTCCAGGTGGGGTATATAATAATCTTTGCTAATTATTTGCATCATCTTTCTTGTTGAGAAATGACCTTTATCATGGGCTCGTTTAATTATCTCCCCTTCTAATGTCTTTGGAACAACCAAGTGCCTCTCAGCCCCCTTGTATAACAAACCATTGTCTAGGGAATAATCTTCGAATGGACGCTCCCTCAGCACTTCTATTATTGCTTTTGTGCCATCATCATTTTCTTGGGCATACTTAATGCTATCATGCAAATCTGAAAAGATTACTGCAACATAGGGGTGTCTGCTTAAGGCGTCGACATGTCTCATTCTGCTGCCACTGCGATGCTCCACTTCGAAGTCATAGTCCTGTAACAGAATAATCCATCGTGCCACCCGTGTTGACATTACTAGGTCTCTTTTTTTCAAGGTCAATTCAAATGCTTTACAGTCCGTAATGACTTTAAAGTGAATCCCAAACAAATAATGCCGAAATTTCTTTATGCCTTCCACTATGGCTAGGGCTTCTAGTTCGTAGCTGGTATATTTGCTTTCTGCCTCGCTTGTCTTACGACTGAGATAGTGCACTGGGTGCAGCTCTTCATCATCAACACTTTGCTGCATAAGAATAGCCGAGTAGGCAGTGCACGAAGCGTCAGTATGAAGCTCTGTCTTCCGTCGTGGGTCAAATATTTTTAAAACTGGATTGGATGCCAATTTTTCCTTCAATGTATTGAAGCTTATTCTTTGTTCTTCATTAAACCTGAACTTTTCATTTTGCTTAAGCAGGTCCGTCAGTGGCTTAGCAATCAGCGCAAAGTTTTCAATAAACTTCCTGAAGTATGAGCACAGTCCTATATAACTATGCAATTGTTTTACGTCTTTAGGCTCAGGGTAACGGAGGACAGCTTCAGTCTTCCCTGATGAGGGTTTAATTTCCCCATTTTCTATAATATGGCCTAAATATTCCACTCTTCGTACCATTAACTGGCTTTTTTTCCAATTTATTCTCAGCCCATATTCTGATGCAGTTTTGAGTACCTCTGCCAACCTTTCCACTGCGTCTTGCTCATTTTCTGCTGGAATTAACAGATCGTCTATAAATATTATGACAATTCCTTTAGCAATCAAATCCCTGAATATTATAGAGATGAACCGGGTGAAAACTTTGGGACAAATCGATATTCCAAATGGCGCCTTTAAAAATTCATACTGTCCCGTCATGGTCACAAACGAAGTGTACTTAATTGATTCTTCATGGACACGCAGATGAAAATACCCATTTTCCAAATCGAGAGCACTGAATATTTTGGCATTCTGACATCTGTCAATGTGGTTATCAATGATAGGTAGTGGGTACTGATCTTTTACCATTTTCTCATTTAACCTCCTGTAATCGACACAAACTCTTAGGCTACCATCTTTCTTCCTGACAAGAACTATAGGGCTAGAATACTCTGAAGTACTTACCTGAATTATGCCATCCTCCAACCATTTCTGTATTTGCACATCTACCTCCTGTTGCTCCTTTAACGCAAGCCGTCGGGGCCGCTGCGCCACTGGGATATCGTCCTTGAGATGAATGCGTAACTCGATCGGCGCCTCCTTTGTTTTCACTGGTTCATACGTTGTCATCATGTGCCTAACATGTTTCCGCACGGCGGGGCTAGTCTCGCGACCTATAACATCGTAATCACACACAAAACACATTACACTCCGAAACCATTCCTCATCTGGTGGTAACAAAAACACCTTATTGTTATCCATGACCATGACAGTGCGTCGTAACAAGTTTTGACCAATTATTACTGAAAACGGCATGACTTTTTCGGGTACAATATGGAAAGGAATGTCTTTAAATGTTAAACCGTCTACTAACACCGTCGTTTTCAACAAACCGATACCAAACACTTTCGTAGCACCAAGTCCCGTCATAACAATGTCCGACGTTTCACATTTAGGCGATCCGACACTGCGATAACACTCCGAGGATATCAGGTTGACGTCACTACCTGAATCGATCAACGCATCCACGTTCTTTCCACATATTTCGAGTGTTTTGATCGGTTTCTTAGCGACTTCTTCTTTCTTGCCGACATTGTTGATGTTTAATACGTCAGTTTGACACAAGTCATCCACAGGCTCCTCGTATTCGTCGCCGCCATCTTGCTCGTCAGTGCTGCCATCTATTTCACTCGAACGGATGCGCTCCGTTTCTCGATCGCAGCAATACGTCGATGATACTTGCGGTCGTGGCCGACTCATATTGCCAACATGCCCACGGAGATTTCGCTGACGGTTTGTAGTTGCAACGTCGCTTCGAACTCCGCTTCCTCCCTGTCGCACACTGCACTGTGAGGCAACATGGCCGAATGAATTGCAACTGAAGCACTTTACTCCTTTGTCCTTGTGCGGGCATTCTGCCGAAATATGCTTGTTCTCACCGCAGTTGAAACATTTTTTCACTTCGATTTGGCTTCGCGCTGGCATGTTTGCCGTATTCTGCTGTCGTTGAACAATATTTCTATCAGATTTTTCACTTTCGTTCTTATTTTTTTCTTTAATCGTTTCGTAGATCTTTAGCTTATCTTTTAACTCACTATATGTAGTCACACCGTACAGCATCATTTTGTTTATTTCTTTGTCGATAATTCCATCAACCACATATTTAATGGCTACGTAGTCTGCCATTTTTCCGCGTCTGCCCAACTCTTTCATGACTAGCATGTAGTCCAAACAGCTTTCGTCGCGCCGTTTTTTCCTTGCACTCATCATTTCATGAATTGTCTTAACATCCACCGTGTCGGTAAATTCTTTGCAGAGGGCCGTCTTCAACTCGTCCCATGTCTTGTGCGGGCGCTCCGCCCGGAGCCACAGCGCAGCTGTACCTGAGAGAGCACGCCTTGCCACTAGTAACTGCTGCAGTGAGGTCCACGAGAAAATCGCCGCATGATCTTCAACATCTTGAATCCACCTTGTTACGGGATAGGTCTTGTCTCGCCCACTGAACGCCGGTACCAAATCCGCCGTCATGTGCAGCATGCTTCCGTACCCGTAAGCGCCGTTCTCGCCCTCATCGTCGGGGTCAGCCTGTCTGCTACCCCGGCGATCTTTCTTGCTGCTCATTGTTCGTCTTTAAATAGTCGTAGGTTCGTCGTAAGCGTCGTTCGTCGTAGCAATGGGCTGCCGCCGGCCGGTAAGATAACCTCACCCGTGCCGAACACACCACACGTGTCGTCGTAAGCCTTGATTTCACCGATCCCGGACGATGCCCCCAAAATGTGGGACCGGGATTTATTAAAACAAGTTTTAATACGTAACTTACTGTTTTAATTAACTGGTAAAATGAATACATTTGTTGGCGGAGAAAACTTGCGCGGCTACACCCATCTATCGTCCATTCGTTCTCTGACCCTCTCACACTCTTCCATCCCTTTCATACATCTCAACGTTCCGTTCCACTCACCAACTTTACCATATCCCACATGTATATCAATTTAAAATAAAAAACATGCTTTTATTTGTAAAATTATGATTTAGCATTATGTACCTATTTGATAATATAAAAAAAAAAAAAAATAATAAGGAAGATTAGAATAATTTATTATATATGAGAAACTTGTAGAGATTTTGTTTACCAAAACACTACGAACTTTATTTCTTTATTATATCTGTAATTTATTGTATACGAGTAAAAAAAAAAAAAAAAAAAAAAAAAAAAATTGGCATGCACAGGTATCATTAACATTTACCATTTCAAAATTCTTTATTTCATTAAATGTTGAATGAGAGGAGATAGGAGTATGTATAGCATAGACTTATTATCGATATTTTAATTGCATGTTTGCTATTGTAAGAAAGGGGTTGTTGGATAGGTCGAGAATGATTGTGAGGGTAGGGTTTAAGAAATAAAGTTAGTCTAAGCAAGTCACTTGTAGTATCAATACGTTTCCTTTCCAACAAGCCTTACAAATATCTTTAAAAGTTCTTGACATCTTCTCATCCTGTTTTCATTTCAATTACGTCTAACTGATGGAAACACAAATTATTTAGCTCATTGATAACCATGGATTCAGACGGAATTCAATTTGCGTACTTATAAACAACAGGGCACGTTTCAACTTCTGACAGTTGTTAAATGCTACGCCGCTCAATGTGAAACAGGAATCAGTTTGTACGGGTGGTTAGTGCGGGCGGAGACGCTGTGGTTTAGTCATCAGAGTTTACAACTTGTACTTCGCTCCGAATAGAGGCGTCGTGATTTTCCCCTCTAACTTCGAAACCCTTTGACTGATCTTGCTTATTTATGTTAGAACTTAACATACATACATTAAATCACGCCTGTTTCCCAGAGGGGTAGGCAGAGACCACTTCTTTCCACCTGCTACGATCCTGACAGATCTCTATCGCTTCTTCCACATTCATACAAACATCGAGTCATGCATGAACTTAGTGTCGTACTAATGTAGTGTCGTGACGACACGTTGGCCTAGTTGGGAGTGACCCTGCCTCTGCCAGCGGTCCTGGGTTCAAATCGCGGGTTATGGCAGATATTTGTGTGATGAGCAGGAGTATTTGTTCCTGAGTCTTGGATGTTTTATATGTAATTAAAGTATTTATTTCTCTATCTAAGTATGTTTATCGTTGTCTAGTACCCATAGTACAAGCCTAGAGCTTAGTTAGGGACTAGGTCAATTTGTGTAACATTGTCCCGTGATATTTATTTATTTAATATTATAAATGTAAAAGTTCGTGTGTTACTTTGTACTCCTTCACGCTGCACATTTACATGAAATTTGAATTGATCCTCCTACCACTCAGAGCAAAAATGCTGTTAATCGAAATTAGTACATAGGTACATACTGATGAAAGTTTAAAATAAGATTTTCACAAAGCCTTTTAAAAGGCGTTTGGGCGGTAGAAGAATGATTCATTATTTATTAATAAATTGGGTTTGTGTCAAAATGCGTCTTACTTTCAAACAGCGCCGTGACTTTTAACGCAGCATGTTGCTGTGCTGATCACCCTTTTGGTACTTATTGGTAATCCGTTTTTATCAACTACAACCAATGTAATGTAAAGTATGTTTGTGTGTGTATTGGCACTAAATAAAAGTTTTTTCTTCTTATACCTGCTTTGAAATTTTGAATTAATACATAGGCTACTTTTCATCCCAGAAATTTTAACCCGGGGGAATAACAACAAATAAAATCTATGCAGATGAAGACGTGGGCAGAAGCTAGTTTAATAGATGAAAACTCTCGGTATCGCGGCGACTCCTTCTTTCAACTGTGCAACCGATTTTTATTAAACCTAGCTAAGAACCATACCGATTTAACTAGCATATTCCATCTTAGTCCTCAGGGTTAACAACGCATTTTGGGTCTAACGATTGCAGTCGTAAGATTATTGTGCCCGTGTGGTTTCCGGGTTAGAATAGTGCCACTCCATGTCTTCCCGTGGATGTCGTAAGAGGTAACTAAGGGTATAAAGGCTTGTAGTATTGTTAGGCGATGGGCTTGCAACCTGTCACTAATACACTAGTAAACATCTCAGCCTACTTGTGCAAAATGTGGCTACAGAATTATAAACATATCTTTTTAGTGTTTCTATAGCTTTGCCTACCCCACTCTGGGAATGTAGGCGTGATGTTATGTTTGTATGCCTTCTTATCATAAAAAAGCATTCTTTTTAGAAAACCGCGTCCAAATCGGTAGAGTTGTTGGTCCGTTGCCAGCCTTTAAGGAAAATAAAAGGTCTTTTCTTGAAGGACCCCATGTCATAACTGGCTGGAAATACCGACAAAGAGATGTAATGATGAAGTTGCAAGGGTCTGATATGGTCTTGCCTAATTTTTGGTTTTACATGATTACGAGTATATCGACGAGAAAATAAAAAACCGGGGAAGAGCATAATTATATGATACTAAAGCTGCGTTTCCACCAGAGCTGTGCGAGGTAACGGAGTGGTGTGCCAGGAAAAGTCCACCAATAGAATTCCTAGCCTAGCTCAGCGCAGCTCTCCTATTGGTGGACTGTTTCCTCTCGCACAGCTCTGGTGGTAATGCAGCCTTATACAGTTCACTGCCTTTTCGCAAGCCAACATTCCCAAACTGATTCATTCCCTAACCGTATCATTCTTTCCAAATCTGTAAATATAAAAATAAACTAACCTTACATATTATTATTATTATTATTATATAGGGTTCTATATGATGGTCCTGAATTAAATCCTGAAATATTAACAGCTTCCGAAAAAAGCAGCACAATGGCAGTTTGGTAAAACGTTGTTTGGCGAAAAGGAAGTGTACTCATTAATACATTGATAATCTTAGCCTGATTGTGCTAAATGTGGTCACAGAATTATCAAGAAGTTTTTTAGTCTCGTTGGTATTTCTGTACCCCAACTCTGGTAATGAAGGCGTGATGTAACGTATGTATGAGAATGTCGGACCGTGTTCAGTGTTGGGTTTCAAAACCGTTACTGCAAACACCTAAACTATCTCAAAAGACTAAATAGAACCAGTGAAAAGTATACCACACTTCAGTATTTCTACTCACAACATTTTAAATGTGAAACGCGTCCGTGTGTTCGCAGCAAGAAAAATAAGCTCTCGGCTATGAAATAGCCCGCGAGAGGCGTTTTATGAGTTCATACCGTCTAAATGACATTTTTATTTTGTCTCTAAAGAAAGAAACTTGAGTTCATTACGCTTAGCTTTGCGGAGATTGTACAGAAGTATTTGTAAAAATATTATTTTATTCAAATGCAAATTTGTGTTTTTTGGATTCGTAATTGACACTCTATTTATTACCCAATTATTTTGCAAGAAAGACAGCAATATGATCAATCATCAATTTTATTGGCTTTGAAGCACTTGTATGGCATTTTTCCCTGATCAACTTCTCCTGGACTGAAGGTTAATAAAGAGTTACAGATAAACCATAAAATGACTTGCCATTAACGCTATCCGTAGAACATCTTGAAAAGAGGCATATTTTTTTTTTTTAAGTAACGAAACGGAACGGCAACGCGTTTTAAGCATTTTGTGCTCCGCCGACTTTTCTTTGGTACACCTGGCTGAGTTGACAGATAGTAAAGAGAGAAAATAATAAAAATATGAAGGTAGTTTCATATCACTTTTAACCACGATCATTATAGTGCGAAATCAGTTTTTGTTTGAGTTTTTTAATCGAGTATACATTGCCAATATTCTAGTTTTTGACTGTTAGGTAAAATCAAGTTTATAGGAAAAAAATATTATAATAAACAATTATATAGGTTTTAAATGTTATCTTTTATGTTTATTAGATATTTTAAAATTATAGTTACTAAAAGTTATAACTTTTATAGCAAATAGATGATTCTATCGATTGATGATTCTGTCTTTATAGTATAAGAATTTATAGCATTTCATTTTATAGCAAATACGGTAGACCCTAGTATGGTATATCTGTACATCTTCGAACTTGCAAACTATGTAAAGTGTAACAAGAACCAGTTCCCTGTCTTCAATAGTATAATACGCCAATGCGGCAAGATTAACACGAGACCGTTGAAGATAGCATTACTCGCTGAAAGCCATTTTGGATTGGCACCTCAAGTTTATAATATTCCAACTAAGGCCAACTATTATTGTGTTCAAGAGTAATTAGCACGAAACAAATTGGCAAATTTCAATAATGTTCAAGCACGATGCATTACACATATAAAATATTTGTAATTAAAATGTTACATCTGTTTCACCTAAATTCAACAAATTATTATTTAAATTCAACTTACGAAAATTGGGACCAATTAAATGTGATAAGTAAGTAAGTTACCGTATCCTAAGTTACAGTATGCTAAGCTTTTCTGTAAACGACCGTTTTTTTCTTAAATAAATTAATAAGTAACCCTAATACGTATTTTATTAATCAAAACCCTAACAAAGGGCAGTACAACATATCTTACTTCAGGTTTTCTATACCTAAGCCCGCTTAGCTATTTATATGCAAAAACGAAACATTTGTCTTGGGATTGAATGTATAAGGGTCCGCCCTTGGCCTGATGTATAGGGAGTTGGAATAAAGTTAGGCTCTATAGGATACGTGAAACTTCAAGGATAAATACGTGAACAGGACCAATCGATAGAGCTCTAACATCGTCGCTTATCTAACAACACCGGTCAATTTTAATCAACTTTACAGGAGAGCCAACTGACAAAGCCGGCTGTAGAGGCCAACCGACTTGCGCGCTGTCACTTCTTTTCAAGGAGGGCTCTGGCCAAGATTCAAACGCTACTAGACGTTAACGTTTCTCTTTTCTATCCATCAAAATGTATGGGACGACATTCTCGTGCATTACGATAGAAACTTATACAGGTTGTCTCATTCAAATCGGTCAGTATGGGAAATTCTGAAACTATAAGACATACGAAGATCTGTTCTTAGGAACCATGTCATCGATTTTAATAAGAAGAAAAATTGCATTAATAAATTAAAAAAAAACCTGTACTCAGCTCGGGAATCGAACGCGGTTGTTTTGAAAAAAAAACTTAAACTATTTCTATTTAGATATCGATTGGTCTTAAGCAGTAAATTGCTCTATTAAACATGATGTCTGAAATAAATAAAATGCATTTTTTTCACATACTTACAATTATTTTAGTAGGTAATCGCCTACTGGCGAAGTGTTATTCCCCTTTCCTTAGGATGAAAAGAAAGGGAAAAAAAACATAACTGACGTCATTCAAGTCACTTTTCTTGGCTTCAAGGCGTTGTTCGCCATGCAATCTCCAGTGTCATATATAAACTTCTTAAAAACGTAGGGAATGTTTGCATCTTGGTCTCTTACTGGCAGAAATATCTAGAAAGTGATAGGTAGATCACATTTTAAACCCAAACCAAAGCTCACTTAAAGGTTAGCTGGAAGAGATCCCTTAAAGGGATAAGTTCGTCTTTGTACATTCCTATCCTCTAAATATTGTATTTGTTTACATAAATACATACACTTAAATTTAAAAACCGCTAATTTTCGGCTTGACCGGCTGTTAGATAAGCGACGAAATTAAATTTCCCCTCGTGATATCAAACGGTTTATCAACCCTAGTCATAGCAATGTCAGTTCTAGGAAAACGTGACGCAAACATGGTTATTTATTGCCGTGTTTACCTGAGGAAAGGGGCTAAATCAACGTCCTTCTTAATCAATCGTGCGAAATGCCTCCTAGGCAAAATGGTAGCTGTTTTGGATGGTAAAGGGCACCACAATTCGTCGACCGAGATTGACCTGTCAGTTCATTGTATTAGATCACAGACTAGGTATCAGTTTCTCAGTTTAATATATTTCTATACAGATTTTTGACAGTTAGGCGGCCTGAAAGTTTCCGAAGTGCAGGGTAAACAGCTACCTCTTACTTATAAGTTATAACCGTGGAATAACCTTGGGGTAGCTCATGCCATGCTTTGTCACTTTCTGTCAGATGCAAATGTCATATTTACAGATAAGAACAAAGCATGCCATAAGCTATCCCATGTCATTCCACGGTTATAAGTAAGGGGTTAGTGTGTGGGAACCTTGTGTTGACTGGTAGGTACGGTGGCTTTAGCGATAATGTTTTTTAGCTACATAAATATCAAATAGCTACATAAAGATTCTATGTCGAAACAACAAAACAAAGCCATGGGCTAATTTAGGGTAATTT
Organism: Acleris holmiana; assembly: GCA_949316455.1. Classification (NCBI taxonomy): domain Eukaryota; kingdom Metazoa; phylum Arthropoda; class Insecta; order Lepidoptera; family Tortricidae; genus Acleris; species Acleris holmiana. The sequence continues at coordinate 3,748,588 of OX438764.1, forward strand.
AACAACTCAATTCCCTTAACGTTAGTTTAATTTTGTACATTCCAGTTGGAATATATCACATCATCCCTACTCACGATTAAATTAGGAACAAATGCCATAAGCAAGGTGTCACAGGCTTTATAATCAGCTTACAGTAATTTGTTGATGATTATCGAAACAGTTCTTAATTTTTACGATTTGGTGTCTTTAAACGTCAATAAATTATTTTGATTAAAGACAAAGTAGAATAATAAAAGCCCGATTTTACCAACAGTCTATTTAAAAAAAATGTAATACCGTGTTCTTTCACAATTATTGTTTCTAATTTCTTGCCCGCCAGTATTTTCACATCGAGTCCGAAAGTCCAAACTATGCTCGCGGCAAAAATTTGACAAGCACCGCAGCAGTTATTACCTGCCACGGAGGCGGATCGTTCAAACGCCGGATTAGGAAGTTCTGAAGCGAGTACGTTTTGCTCGTGTTGGACTCTGATTTTTTAATTGCAGTCAATGACCTGCGCTGTGCGAGGCGTTTGTTTATGTTGGAAATTTGAATATACATTTATGGCAGGCTTCCTGGCTTGAAATGCGAGTAGGTTCTTTCATATGGCGTTAGCTAAATAATTTAGTTACGCGGTGAAAAATCTTCAATTATTCTAATTCCAAATGCTAAAATGATGTTTATTTTGCTAAGTTTTGAGGGTTTATAAAAATATGTGATTTAACTATAACACTTCATTCCTGATAACGTCAAAATATAAGTGATTTAAGATTTTAGTTTAGTGGTTGCACGGAACACGGAATTTTTATTCCTCGTACAAAGTTCATTTTTGGTTCAGGGGGCCTATGCAATGCTAAAATTATCGATTTTCGGACTTAAACTTACATAAAATTAAAGTAAGTTAAAAATTCTAAGTTAGTCAATAGGTACTCATAGTATTATTATTATGTGCTCAGTATGTTTATACCTCACGTAAGGTCGCTAAGTGTCTATTATTTGTCATTTTCCTTTCATAGGAAATAATTGACCAATTACTTATTTCGCTGACTGAACATTCAATTTAATAATTGTTTCATCATGTTAACCTACTCTATATCGAAAAGTTCAAGATTATTCATTTAAAAAAATAAAACGAGAACCGGTGTACGTTTAACAAGTCTTGCATTTCTCATTTCGCTCGTGGATACTGAAAACACGAAGCAAACACAGATTTCAATCGAGCTCTGTTTAATCCCAACCAACAAAAAAAAGTACCGAAGTCCATCGCAACAGCATTCTATTTGCAACCATAAATCTAGTTCACTGGATTGAAAATCCATAATGATTATTTTTAAACTAACGTCCTTATTATTTCAAAGCCTTGTTCAGTTTACTTTGCTGGACTAGTCTGCATTTTTATCTCTTGATCGAACGGCAAAGATAACTTTATCTATGTTGAATAGAGCTCGATTTCTATTAGCAAACGTTTAGAAGCGACCGTTAATTTTGTTTTACTTGTGTAAATACAGGGTGTGTCGGTTGTTTTGACAACCATGTCATAGCATTTCGAATGGTTTAATTTGGGCTGTTAATTAACCAGTTTACGGGTGAAATGTTTTAGTTAATTAGTGTTGGATTTCAAGTTAAATTCGAAATATTTACTGTAACTAGTATTGGTTTTTCGGGGTTGATTTATTTTGTGTTTATTCAAATGGGCAATCCAATAATACCATGTGTGAAATAGATTAATTTACAATTATAGATAAACAGATACGTATAATTTACAGCCTAGCATGTCACTTTATAAAAAAACCATTTGATTCATACAATTTGAGTATGAAATCCATAGTCAACGTTTAATTAAAACCAGGACCGATTACATATCAACCTAATTAGAAAGTTACAAAAAGTTAAAAACGTGTCTTCATTAAACACTCTTTCTTGGTTAGTGTTTAAATATTATATTTGTATGGGTAATCACTTTAATTTCACGTTTTAATTTGTTGTTTTATTTCAATAGCGATCTTCTGATCGTCCTGTTACTGAGTACGTTTGCACACGCCACTGGATTCCGCACCTAATGGTTCCGCTAAACTGCAATGTGTGCACCCGGTCTTAAGCTCAAGCTTAAACTTCCATCCACGATTATGAACACGAGTTTAATGACCTAATGGAGTAAGCTTATGAAACTATCAGCTGCCCTTTACTGCTCTAATATTAAAGAAAACTATCTGCATGGTAATGTAAACAAATTATGTTTTATGTAATTAACAATAGAGTATATAATGCTTTCTTTGGTAGTACAGCAGCGTTGTCGACATGGATAAACGCGAATAAGACATCTGTCACTTTTTGACTAGTACGTAAGTGCGAGAGTGATGGATGCTGTATACACATTTATGCTTCATGATAGGAGCGAGTTAATACGAGAGCGGATAGCAATTAGCTGCACGCGGTCCGCCATTACGGAAGTTTGGAACGTCACCTGCTGCCACTAAAATAGTTTTACTATTTAGTTTACTTGGGAGATTATTTACATGAATAAAGAACCATTAAGCTAGGTACAAATTAGAGCAGCCTCGGGTTGAGGCGCGCACAGCTCATCTATTTTGCTCATATTCGTACGCGCTCACGCGCTGTGCGCGAGCTGTGCTAGCTGCCGAGAGTCGCTCTTTTGACCGTGCTCAAAGGCGCCTCAGTGTGCGTGCCTCGCGTAATTTGGACGTGTATACGAGCGTGCCGCGAGTAGAACGACAAGTTCTAACTTGTCTGTGGGCGAGGCACGTACAAATTTTATAAAGATGCTGAGCCGTTCCACCACCGAGGCGATTTTTTCTTATTTTCGTTAGTAATTCAGTGAATTATGACATACGCAGCCGCAGCTGCTCGCCACCCAATTGTTGTCGTAAAATGCGCGGATGAGGCAGCATGCTCGCCGCGAGCTGACATTTCAAAATGGCGACGGACACGACCATCACTGATGATATCATCACTGATATATTATCGTGTCCGACGCCATTTTGAAATGTCGGCTCGCGGCGAGTATGCTGCCTCACCCGCGCATTTTATGTACAACAATTTGGGTCGCGAGCAGCTCGCCGCACGATAGTAAATCCACAACTATAGACCTAGTCTGCAACAATAGTCCTATTTTTGTCCTTACATTATCCTTATTAGGGAATAACCCTTGAACTTCAAAAGGAAAGACTCCGACAGCTGTTACCTAATAAAATATATATGTTTTAAAAAACACAAAAATAACTTCTTTTAAAATTGTAGGCACCTACCTAATAGGTTAGTCCAACTGATGTGGACTTTTTTTGTTGTGAATATTGTGGTCGCCGACTTCAGTTGGACTATCCCATTAGGTAGGTTCCTACAATTTTAAAAGAAATATATATTTTATTAGGTAACAGCTGTCGGAGTCTTTCCAAACCATTTTTTTTTTACATTTTTTTGTTTTTTAAACATTTATTTAATTTTATTCTTTTTAGTGATCATAATACGCTGTTTCCCCCCGCCTCCGCTTCTTAGTTGATATGAAACTTCAAGTTATTTCAAGCGTGCCGCAAGCAACGCCGCGGGAAAATCGTAGTCATATTTCAACAAGTAAATATTCTTCGTTGTAGTCGCTCAACTATCTTAATCGAGATAATTTATCGCCACCCTTGAAATAGGCACCGTTGAGGAGTTGCGGTAGCCATCTGTGGTCCTCATCATCAGTTCCAATTCACCAAGTGATACTTTCTGAATACAAATTCCAGATTTGTTACTAAAAATATTAAAATCGTTTATGTTTGCCTACAATATTTGAAGAGTTCCCGCAATTTCTCACTGATCAATTCATCAGATTCAGATTTGGTGATATTGGACCACCTCTATCAAACCAAAAAGGAATGTTCAAAATTGTTCCACAATTGACGGAGTAATCGGTGGACATACATAAAAATAAAATACATACAGTGGAACGTATAATCGTCTTAATATTAATACTTTATAGATTTAATTTAGTACCTAGTATGTAGTCAGGGCACCACTGAAAACCAGCGCTGCAGCTTGCTGCAGCACATTGCTGAGGGGTGTCCTTTTTAGCGTAACTTGTATGTTCTTTTTCTTGTGTCACATTGTATATTGTCATATCTTATTTGCGCTGAATAAATTGAATACTTACTTACTTACTCTTTCTTTTTTAAAGTCGGTTAAAAACACCTTACAAACTAACATACATAACAATTATATAACTTAAAATTAACATTACTAAACCAATTTCGCGATGTCAGCAAGCCGGCGGCCATGATATCGCCGAAAATGATACCACTTAGCCAGAATTTCTCCTTTAAAAAGGTCGACAGATCTTTGGTCGTAACTCTAACTACAAAGGACTTGAAATTAATTATGTTATCAACGTTAATGTTCAAAGATTAATTCATTTACAACAAAGATTGCTATTCGGATTCGGGGTAGCTCGAACCGGATTAACAACTGATTTGCTTTGACATAGTACTAAGACAGGTTAATTGTATTGTGACTTAATACCTTTTTCAAACACGGTTCATATTTATCTTTTAATGGTTATTTACGATAGGATTAGGATATCGTTGAGGCGTTTGATAATAATTGATAACGAAAAAGATGTATGCGTCAGTTGCGTTCTTTATTCCTTTTTAGATTGTTGTATTCACAGGTTAATTCAGACGTTTATTTGAATGCTAATTGAATTCAAATTGATCAAATTTTAAACACCCCTTATATTAAAGTCATTAAGTTCACTATTTCATACGCCATTAGTATGGTATGTGCGGTCAAAGCAAATTTATGTTTATCCTCTTGCGTAGGTAATAGGGTAAGGTCCAAAAATTTGGCCACGCTAACTCACTCAATTAAATTTTCTATGAAACTTTTCTGTTGTGACACGAAAATTTGCCGTACATTTGTAGGGATAATTTTCTTGTTACAATGGAACTTTTTTCACTTTTGTTGTTTGTATGGTTAACTACGGTTAACTATGGTCCAACTATTTAGGTATTTTTTGTCCTTATTTATCTTGTCATTTTAAATAGCTTCACCAACAAATTTAGTGTTAGCGACTCTAACCGTCAGAGGTAAATTTTCAAGACCATTTAGTTTAAACTATAAGTATTATAATGGATGTAAAGTTCGTATAAATTTGTTAAAAAATTAAAAATAACATTAAAGAGCAAAGGAAATTGAACTTTATTAACTTGATGGTAGATTCAAATTCCCAGTTACATAAATCCTCCTGTTAGTAGTATGGTGAGGCTCACAAGGTTATGTATATGAAGAACATGCATGTACAGTCAAGGACTTTAATAGTTATCCCACCCTGTCAAAGTGACAGCGTAAAACCACATGAAAGAAAGCCAAAATTAATGATTAATGCTTTCATTATGTCACGGTTCCATAATGTTAAAATGGTTTTTTTCAGCATCCTCATTTTATTAACGTAATATCAACGATATTGGCTTAAACATAGTAATTTACGAATGAAATACCAATTTCTTTATAAAAGCCTTATATTTTAAACATGGAACAACAGCTGTGACGTCATTCCTGTCGCCGATTTTGTATGGATGTAGGGGATCAGAACTATGAGATTTTAAAGCTTCATATCTTATGAAAAAATTACACGAGTATTATCCGTATTCCTCTCTATCATAGCACTTTTCAGAGAGCGTAAGAAAAAAAAAAGGCAAGTTCCCTGTTACGTCACTCGTTTCATACTGACATAAATATCCATTTGGTTTACTATGCATACAAGTAGTGTATGGTTCTCGTCAGGGATTTGTAAAAGCTAAGCTAAAGAAAGCACTAACCAAGCCAAGTAACAACAAAACATTACATAAACCATTCGCGCACCGGCTATGCCTCCACCTGTTCCCTCCTTATCAGACCCCATAAATTGCAACGCCAGTAACATCAGCCCAATGCAACCATAAACATCAACGGCAAGTATCAAAACGTCTCAGTGTCAAAAAACCCCTTGCGCAACTTTCAACCTTCTCTACACTCGTTTACGGTCGCAAATTAAACTGTTCAATAAACAGTTTTGATACTTTTGTTGATGAGAAATAATTTCTTGATTATCGGTGGAACTAGGTCGAATGCAATGCTGAGGTGTAAGGGTAGGAATGGGGTGCAAAATTCATACGATAAAGTAATGGGGTAATTTAAAACGGTCTGGTTTTAAATTCGCAATTTGAAGCGCGATTTTAAGAGGCCGTATTCGAAATTTTGCTGGTTCTCCTTCTTTTCGTGATTTTACAGTTATACGCAAATATCATTTCAGTTATGATCGAATAAATGAGTTACAAATGAATGAGCTACTTTTTTCATTTTATCGAGTATATCGATCAAGATTTAGGTTGTTTTAAAACATTTTTTTTTTTTTTGTTTTTTTTTTATGGTAATGGATTGATTTTGAACAGTAGTTTATTACTGTTTTTTTAATTTTATGAACGAGAGTTCTAAGTAGCCGAAATCAAAATCAATGTTGTGTCCATTTTCTATAAAATTTTACCAAGTTAATTATTTTTTACATAAAAAAATTCAATAAAGTCGGAAAATAAAAACTCGACTACCCTACAGCATACCTACTCGTACGGCTGATAAGAGTACGTCAAATAAGGGATCTATACCTCATTACTTTCCCGTTGTAAAAAAGAAAAATCTTTTTCGTGTCTAAGAGTTCATTATCCGGTAACTTTATAATTCTCCATCAAAATATAGCCAGTATCCTAGCAAAGCAAGATTTATTAGTATTGTCGCTATATGATTTGAAGGAAAGGGGCTACGATCCCGATGTCCTATGTTTAACAGAGACGTTCCTTAGAGTAGGTTGTGAAAATCACGTACAACTCTACAATTACGATATCATCGCTAATTTTAGTAGAGAGAAGCAAAGAGGCGGATCCTGTATTCTGGCTAAAAAAGGTCAAAAGGTCAAAGAACTTACATTTATTAATAATTTAGCCACAGAACATGTATTTGAGATCTGTGGAGTAGAGTTCCTATTACTAAAACTAATTATAATATGTCTATATAGAACTCCATCCTCAAATTGTAGTGTATTCATAAGTAAATTAGATGCCCTCCTACACGATTTACAGGAGCGAAATAAGTCGAAGGCTCGCGTGGTCATTGCCGGTGACTTTAATATAAACACTCTTAAGAGAAGCCCTGCTACAACTAAACTACAAGATCTCACGAAAAATTACAATCTTACCCTGCACATTAATGAACCCACTCGAAAGTTCTCGTGTATAGATCATCTGCTTAGTGATATCCCAAATGCTAAAGCAACTGTACTACCACTTTATCTCTCAGACCATGACACGGCGCAATTACTGAGTTTCCCTATTAACAAGCCCCCACCAAACCCAACTATATTTTTCATTTATAAAAAAGACTACAGCCTAGAAAACATAATTAAATTTAAACACTGTCTACAGAATCTTTCTTGGTCGGACGTTTACAGGGAAACCGATCTTAACGTGGCGTTCGATCATTTTCATAACTTATTTTGTCTCTTTTATAACCTTTGCTTTCCGGAAATACGTTTAAAAGTAAACAATCAAAACAAACAAAATTGGATAAGCAAAGGTCTAAAAATAAGCTGTAAAACTAAACGTTATATAAGATACAAGTATTATAAGAATAAAAATACAAGAGACAAGACTATGTACAGTAAATATTCGAATATTCTTAAGCAATGTATTTATAGATCTAAAAAAAATTAAAATATAAAATTTATTAAAAATAGCTGTAATAAATGTAGAGCATCGTGGTTATTGATAAAGAACCAAATTTCGAGAACAAAACCTCCCGAAACAATAGATCATATAATGCATAATAACGACTTGATCTCGGATCCAATAGAAATCGTTACTGCCTTCAATGACCACTACAAAACAAAAAATAATATCAAAAGTAACACAATGGCTAACTCAATGTTTTTGAAACCTTCATCAGAAAATGAGGTTATGAACGTAGTGTTGTCACTAACTAACACAAAATCGGAAGGATACGACGGAGTTAGCACAAAGATACTCAAGATGTGCTTACCCGAAATCATGGCAGTCTTAACGCATTCAGTAAATCATTCCTTTCTCTCTGGGACTTTCCCTGAGGCTCTTAAAATATCAATTGTAAAGCCACTTTTTAAGAAGGGAAACAAAAACGATATGAATAACTATCGTCCCATAACTTTAATTCCCACTCTTTCAAAAATATTTGAAAAATGCATGTATAAAAGAATCTTTAATTTCTGCACAAAATACAGTATAATAAAAAAAGAACAGTTTGGGTTTCAAAAAAACAAGTCGACTACTTTGGCTATTTTCTCACTTATAAAACTGATATTGTCTGGTCTTAGTAATAATTATTTCACTACAGGGCTATTCTTTGACCTCTCGAAGGCGTTCGATTTGGTTTCGCATAATATACTTCTATCCAAACTTGACATACTTGGCATCAGAGGGCCTGCGCGTCAATGGATATCTTCGTATTTAGAAAACAGAAGACAATGTGTAAAAATCACTAAAATGGCCGCAGGTAACAAGATGACCAACTATTCTTCTGAATTTAGATATAATAAACACGGAGTCCCACAAGGAAGCGTACTGGGACCTATTCTATTTTTATTGTACATAAATGACATCACTGACATAACAGACCACAGTTGTGTTTTATTTGCTGACGACATATCTATCATTGTTACATCCAATAAAGACATTAATTCAGTTATGGATCATGAACAAGACATTAACAATACCATTGAAACAGTAAAAGACTGGCTATATTCTAATAATTTAATTATCAACCTGGACAAAACAAAATTTATACAATTCAAAAAATCAATGAATCCTAATTGTAATATCACTCTTACTATTCCAAGTATAGAAAAGGTCTCACATACCAAATTTCTAGGAATAATTATAGACGAGAACCTTAACTGGAAGTTGCAATTGGATAACATTACTAATAGAATAAATAAATATGTGTTTGCCCTTAAACAACTTAGTAGAGTCACTGATATTAAAACCGCGATTGCCTGCTGTCATGCCTATGTTGAATCAATTTTGCGCTACGGTTTATTAATATGGGGCAATAACACCCATTTCTGTCGGGCGTTTATTGCACAAAAAAAGTGCATAAGAGCAATTCACGGAATGCGACCAGACAAAACATGTCGACCTCTATTCAAAAAGCTTGGTTTATTGCCACTTCCAGCTCTCTACATATACGAAGTGTGCGTGTTCGTTCACAAACACAAACTAATATTTAAAAAAGCATGTGATAGCCATCCGCGCTCCTGTCGAAATCCAGATAGATTACTCCCAGAGCATTCTAGACTACAAAAGTATAAAAAAAGCTGCCTGAATATGTGTATAAAAATATATAATAAATTACCAAATGAGATGAAGACAGTGAATACTATTAAATTTAAAAAGCAACTACACCAGTGGCTTACTAATAAAAATGTGTATAGTTTAAATGAATTCTTTATATGATATATACTACTTATAATAATTTTATTGTTATAACCGTGACATGGATGAAATATGAATGGTACCTACCTATGAATAGTTTGTATTACCTACGTTAAGAGACAAATCTGTCATTTTTGCATACCAAATATGGTTAAACATGTAAACCTACCAATCGAAAACTACTTAATTTAACACCTCACTGGTAATGTTTATTGCAAATAAAGTATTCTTATTCTTATTCTATTCTTATTCTTAAAAAGTAATTCATACATTTTTACCGCTTTTCCAGCAATAAATTTTAATTGTTTCATGAATACCTTTTATACGCAAATCGATTCGTGAATATGCGATATTCTAAACCTCTTACAGCAAAATTCACAATGCAGTCGCCGGTTTCAGGTCGATTAATCAAAATATAATAATTAAAACAAAAAAGTAGCCCATACATTCGTTTTAAATCGAAATTATCTTTCGTGTTGCGCATTAAAATTTGTAGAAGTAGTATTTCAACTGTCGAATCACGTAAATCAGCGAAATTGGCAAAATTTCGTATGCGGCCTCTTAACACGTTTTATTTCCCTTTTTACGTATAACGCGGGGAAATAAAATAGACAGACAGAGGCGCTACTATCTATATGTAACATTGTTAACGTTGTGTAGAAATTTAGTTCAATTTTTAAACAGCGTGTCTTTCATTCGCTCAAGTTGTAAAAGTATTAACCGAAGCGAGAGTTAAAAGTAATGATGATAAAGAAAGAAGTGAATTGAATACCACAATAACTTGATAATTACTTACTTAGTCATAGAAAACATGACATGTAAACGGGCGTTTTCCAAAAAAAGTATACATAGTTTAAAAAAAATATAAGAAAATTTAACTTTTTCCATTTCGTCACGAAAATTAACGTATCTAAATGTATGGCTAATTTTCGTGACGAAATGGAAAAAGTTAAATTTTCTTAACTTTGTCCTTAATGATGTACACTTTTTTTGGAAAACACCCAAACGTTGTATCTTGTCTAGGGGACACGGTGTTTGTACCGTTATAGGTAAGGATAAATATAATTTCTCTTTTATTTATTTGCTAGTGATTATTTTGAGTTTTGACACGTTTTTCTGCTCAACTACGTTTGATATGTTTATTTTATTCAATGTGTTATATAATTCTAGGTTTAATATAAACATTTTAATGACTTATCAACTTATTACAATTAGAACTAGCATAAATAAAATCATTACAATTGTAAGGTCAATAGCATTAAATGAAAAATAATTACTAGGAGAACATCACGACGAGGTCTTTACGCTACGAATGATAAATAAAATAACTAACTGGAAAACCAGTCCATGCAAGCGTGAACGGACTGTGTCAATTTGTCAACGATTTGAGAAGTGAGTTATTCAAATGAATCAAGTCTTAGTAATTGACGACACGTTTAGCCTAGTTGGTAAGTTACCCTACCGACAAAGCTTGCGGTCCTGGGTTCGAATCCCAGTACGGGCAAATAATAAGTCCTGAGTCCCTTTCTACAAGCCTAGAGCTTAGTTTGGGACTAGGTCAATTTGTGTGAGGTTGTCCCATGATATTTATTTATTCATTTGTAATTACCCAATAAAAGTCCGCCTTTGCCTTCTTATCATAAAAAAACAAGACGTTCTATTTTTCCCGTCGACTTAAAGCCCCTGTTTAAATATTGCGGCGAACCTCTTTGCTGTGTAGAGAAATCAAATAAACGTTCACAAGTATCATTTCGAGATTTAACCGTTTGCCTTGCTAAATAAACTGAGCTATTCACCTTTCCCTATGCAAGTTACTTGCAAAAATACTGATGCAAGTTACATAGGTATTTACTTGTTGGAAGCTGGCTTGTTGACTGGGAACGACTTAAGCTTAAATCCTTTCTGGAGATGAAAGCGAAAAGGTATTATGCCGCATATCGAGTCCGTACATTTACTGCCTTTTTCCTTTGGATGGTAGTATGAAACGTTTTGATATTTGAAACGGTGTAGTTTAAGTGGTTTAAGATTATTTTGTAGAGATTTTTATGTATAGCTTTTTAGTTTTTCTGACTAAAAATTGTGTTTTGGCAATATGTACCGAAGTTTGATTGTGTACTTACTTTTTAAAAGCCTTTCTTGGTTATTAAATTGAAATTGAGTGAAGTTATCTTATATCTTTTTTTTTTATGATAATTAGAAGGCACACGAGCACTCAGGCCACCTGATGGTAAGTGGAATCTGAGACCCATAGACATTTGAATTCTCAAGACTATAATCCTAAGCGTTAATGCGTTGCCAACCCTGAGGACGAAGATGGAATGCCTCTATGCTAGTAATTTCACCGGTTGTCTAATCCCCACACCGGAACACAACAATGCGAACACTGTTGCTTGGCGTGTGATTAGTAGATAAGATGGTGGTAGCGATCCGGACGGACCCTGCACAGGGTCCTACCACCACTAAATTATTACCACCATTAACTCTACTGTATTTAAATGTGTATTTTTATTAATATTATTAAGTCTTAATGTAGCTTTAAAATATATGTTTATTTTTAAACTAACGATTAAAACACAGGTCCTCAGGTACACTCTCTACAAAAACTTTAAGTACTAACTACTGCAACTTACAAAAAAAAAATATCTCAATTTAACACTTTTTAATTTTCTTTCTATGTATAAAAGTACTCCAATTACGACAAAATATTGCATTATATACACACATTCAAAAACACCACACATCTGGTGTGTTTAAATGTATGAGTTAATAGATTTAATTTAGGAAGTATTTTACATCAATGACGAAGAAAAAAAAAATACGACGTTTGTTAGCACAGTTTTTGAAGACGGCTGATAAGAAGTATCATTATTATTAAAGCGTTCTATAGATAATTTTATTAAATTGATTTCGACGTTTATCACGCCGCAGCGCTAGAACTTTCGTTTAAAATATGAACGCATTTTTTTTCATTTCCCCTTTCAGTCATTTTCAATCTAAGGGACACGAAGAGTGTAATTTGGTTATTCTATCGAGTCACTGTGCGAACTAATTGGTACCGGCGGCGGCAAAGCGGCCGATGACATAGAGTTTGTGGAAGATTCTAGTAATATTATTTACACGATTTTAAATGTGAGAAAAATACTAAATAGGAGTAAAATTAGGCATTCCATGAAATGAGATGTCCCTTTGAAGAAGATGTCCCTGAGAAGTGTCAGTTTTCTACGACTACACGTTAACTTTGACGTGTGTAGAGATGGTCTCAACGGGCAAATTTTGAGATGATTATAATAGTCCTCCAGTGGGCCAAGCACGCTGCCACGGGACAATTTTTGACGTAGGGTCGGGACTTTAATCCGTCTATTCCTTATTCCAACGTAAGTATAAAGGACTAAGGTTTCAAGTAAAAGTGTGTTTTGTGTGATTTGAGTCCTTTTATTACCAAGCTACTTAATCCCCGGGTGAAATGAAATGAAAAAACATTAAAATTATTTAATCAATCTCACACACAGCACCATCACCAACTTAAAATTATAATCATAATTATTTGATCTTAAAATGTAGGGTGCGGTAGTGTGACATCGACATGGGTCTTCACTCAGCATTATGTTGCAACCAGACCCCGCACGTTTGGTGCCGCTGACGTAAAAGTTACGTAATTTCACATACAGCAGGTTGTTTTATAAAATTATAACACTACCGTTAGAGTTACCAAATTGATATTTAATTTTCTAAAACCTATCAATGTAAAACTATGCTCGTAAAATACATACATATAACTATTTCAGTTTACATGATCATTAATTGGCTGCGTAGGTGAAAGACGGTCAAAAATTAATTAACCTTTTGAACGCCAGGGCCGGCTCTAACTTTACGTGCCCCCGACGCCAACGACGTCATATGCCGTAACCGCGCCGATACAAAATGTATCGAGCGTGCTGAGGGCTCGGCGATCCGGCTCGACAATCCGATGACGTGATTTGCCGGCTTTGGCGGTAAAAATCAATTAGACATTTTGTATATATTCGCTTATTTTTAATCTCGATAAAGATTAACTAAAGAAATTGACGTGTACGTTAAAAATGATTACGATAAAACTCATTTAAATTAGCCTATATGCACCGTGACGTCGATTTTGTGTCAACGGCACCAAATGTACGAGGTCTAGATGCTACACTTGCTAGTGCTCCAACACTGTTATTCTGTAAAGCCCAAATCGTGTGCGACAGCAACCGATGCGTAACGCCTATTCCTTAATGATACAATACATATTATATAATCTTATCAGTCTTAATATAAGTTCCTCCATTTAATATAATTAATATATACACAAGTGGTTGCCGGGTTAGAATAGTGCCACTCCATGTCTTCCCGTGGATGTCGTAAGAGGCGACTAAGGGAATAAGGGCTTGTAGTACTGTTAGGCGATGGGCTTGCAGTCTGTCACTAATACACTGGTAAACATCTTAGCCTGACTGTGCAAAACATGGTTACAGAATAATCAACAAGTTTTTTAAGAGTTTTTGGTAATTCTGTAGCTCTGTCTACCCCACTCTGGGAATAAAGGCGTGACTTTATGTACCTATGTATGTATATACACAAATATTAATGATGTAATTATTAACAGATCCCATATATATTGAATATAATGAATATATTACAGCTTATATTGTCACTGTTCGGACTCTCGAGGTTTTTCTTTTTGAATTTGTAATAAATAGGTTTTAAAATTATATTTGATAGTGCTGATCGTGCGGGCATTTCTAACGGGGTGGCTTTCATTTTAATAATTTCATAGTAATAGCTTCCGTTTGACGTCATTTGACACTAAGTCCCGTGGCAGCGTGCTCGGCACACAGAGTTGGCAACGCAAGTACATAGAAGGCAAGGCAAAACTTGCCTCGAAGCAGTACTTCACTCCGCAGAAACGCCACGGTCCGGTAAAAATCCCGGTAAGTGGAGATATGTGTGTGATGATGAACGCGAATATTTGTTTCTGAGTCTTAAATGTTTTCTATGTAATTAAGTATTATATATTTCTCTATATAAGTATGTTTGAGACAAGAGTTAAGTTTGGGTTTAGGTCAATTTGTGTGAGATGGTCACTTAATACTTATTATTATTCCCTGGGGCCTGTGTCATAAAAACTACTATACTGTTAGAAGGAGATTTCCGCTTATAATATACTAGCGACCCGCCCTCATTTCGGTCTGGGTTAAAGTATTATGCACATAGACCTTCCTCTAAAATCACTCTATCTATTAAAAAAACCGCATCAAAATCCGTTGCATGGTTTTAAAGATCTAAGCATACAGATCGAGGGACAGACAGCGGGAAGCGACTTTGTTTTATACTATGTAGTGATGAAGCTATTATTTTAAATACATTAGTAAGTACATTATTTTAGTACATTTAAATCATAGATATACAACAGGCGGTCTTACCGCTAAATAGCGATCTCTTCCAGACAACATTGTAAGAGAAATAACTGAGGACAAATTCATGGCAGACGGTGTAAACTAATTCGTTTAGAACACCCAATGAATGTTACATACACCCAGCCGCTTCTAGTGCGTTTGCGCACCCATCACTAATGGAGCGGCGGGATGGCCGGCGACGGCTTCCGGTTCAATTATTGACGTTTCAGCCGCCATGGCTGTATATACCGGGATACATAACTATACTCGAAGTGTTCCCAATTCACGCATTTCACTTCTTAATTTGACGCAATCCTTTAATCCTCCTACGTAAAAATGGTGTCGACGGCGTTTTCCAAAAAAAGTACCTATAGTTAAGGACAAAAATTAACGACGGTAATTTTTAAATTAAGTCACGAAAATTAGTCAAATACACTATGTACGATAAGAGCGTGACCGGTAAAAGTCTAAAAAAAAAGAATAATTACTCGAAAAACTTTCGAAGAATCTTTCTAAGTAAATAATGCTTTAGGTTAAGGTGTCAGAGTCAAAATTAAATTAACAATGGAATTGTTTTTTAAATAATAAAAATCACGGAAATTATGCTTTATTGGACTTTATGTTTTACCACATTATATACTCTAAATAGGCTCTAGAATCGATGGTTAAAATTTGGTGGGTTACTCGTTCCCACCCTGTATACATTATACATACCTATATATAAAACTACGTGAATCAAAAAGTGCTGGTATTTCTCGCAACAACAAGATTGATTGTCAATTATGTGCAATTTATAACTTGATTTATCATCATTTTATTTACATGTTTTTTTTTTTATTATAGTTTTATTGTTATTTTTATTTCTTTCATTTTAAATCCATAAACAAAAACACGTATTTTGAAAAAAAAACAATTGGTTCCTATTACTTATCTGGCACCCATAGTGGTTTGAAAGATAGGGAAGAGGGATTGACGGACAGACGGACGGAACGTGTAGGGCACTAGGCACCCCATCGGCGCCTGCGGTATAGAACCCCAATTTTTTTTACATACAATGGAACGTATAACCTTCTCCTTTTTTTGAAGATGAGTTAAAACAAAACGAAATAGAACTTCAGGTTTCTAAACTCGATTTTCAGTTAGCAAATCTAACTCTAAACATTCACGTAACGCGTACCGTTTAGGAACTTCCCGAGGCAAATTCCGCCGTACCGAGTTAGCTATGTCGACGGTTTCCTAAACGTTTGTACATACATAAATACTGGGAACCAATTTTGAGATATAAGTAGTACAATATTGCCTAGGCGTGGCAAGTAAGGGATAGCCTGTGGAGGTGGTTAGCAGGCCGAGCAATAGCGAGGCCTGCTGATATACGAGTCAGGCAATCAAATGTCCGCCGAGGCATATAATATGCTTTTCTCAATAAAATTAAATGCGAGGAAATAATACAAACGCATAGTGGTAGGACCCTGTGCAGGGTCCGTCCGGATCGCTACCACCATAGCACCATTTTATCCATTAACCACCCGCCAAGCAACACTGTTCGCGTTGTTGTGTTCCCGTGTGGGGATAAGACAATTGGTGAAATTACTAGCATAGAGGCATTCCATTTTAGTCCATTTGAGGTCTTAAGATTAAAGCGTTGAGAATTCAAATGTCTATGGGTCTCAGATTCCACTTACCATCAGGTGGTCTGAGTGCTCGTGTGCCTTTTCCTTATCTTAAAAAAAAAGTTATTTGAATAATAACTATCGACAAATTGAGAGAGAATCTCCTTTTGAAATATACAAGACAGTATTGAGAATTCACAATGACTCGCCGCCCGCCGCCGCACCGCGCGCCGCCCCAGCGCCGCCATCTTTTATTAAATTGGGTGTATGGGTTTTTTTTCATGGTCAATTTGATTTTACAGGCAATATAGAGATTTTAAATAAAGTATGGACATGGACTTGGCTTAACAAAGCATGTTTTTTTTTTTAATTTTATTAATTGATCTGATTGTGCAAAATGTGGTTACAGAATTCATACAAGTCTTTTTGGGGTTGTTGGTATTTCTGTAGCTCTGCCTACCCCACTCAGGGAATTACGGCGTGATTTTATTTATGTATTTTTATTAATTGATTGTTTTAATGCTAGGAAGTACTATCATTGTCATAACAATCTTAAAAAAAAAATACTGACTGTTGAGCTTCTTGTAGCGCTTCTTCTCAGCTGTAGTCTCTTTGAAGCGCTAGTAGAGTTTTGACGTGTAAAAGTGCCCGTGCAGCCTACTTACTAAATAAACAACTTTTATCTTTTTATCTTTAAATAAACTCCAATGAAGTCAAATATACGCAAAGTCATCGTTTGTCCATTTTAATTATTCGTGACACTTGGTTCACGTAGAACGAAACGCATTTCTGTAGAACAGTAGTGAGTGTTTGTCAAATACAGATTATATCCGACATCGTTTATTAGGTTCAAAGTTGTCGTTGTGAACTAAATAATGTAATTAAATTCACTATTAATTTGTGCGCCATTTCTGACTTGAGAGCTGGAAGAGCCACCAATGCAATGTCACAGTGGAATACAGTCTTGACTATTTAACATCACACTCGCATGTCGACCGCTGAGAATAGACATATCTCTATACTGAGATAACGAGAATACGAAATATTACTAATCGAGATTTGCCATTTTCTCTAAGTCTCGAGATTTACCCCGCTGACTCCAAACAGATCACCGGAAGCCGTTTGGAACATTTGGCATAGTTAGTCCATTGCTGTATTTTTTTTATTTAATCAGGTTTACCAACAATTGTTTACACCAGTACATTCAATAAAAACATGCTTAACGTTTGTTGAGTAGTATAACAACTAGTTAAAGGTAAACACCACATGCAAAACTTAAAGTGAAGACTAAACTAAAATTAAAATTAACACTGCTTTAAGACTACACATTCTTGTTTTAACAAGTAATAGAATTTATATCAGAGCATCTACGGATAATTCTAAATAATTTACCGGGTAGGTCGAAGTGGATACCGTAACGTCACTGAAACTGTTAGCAGTCTTACAAAGCCTACAAATTGGAGAGTTTCTACCTGATACAGATCTTCTGACCGGTAAGCTTAATGGCGTAATAGGGTTGCGGGGGATTCTAGAGGGAGCTCTAAAACTAAGGAGACTTAATAATTGTGGGCAGTCTATTTTGTGGTCGAGTATTTTGTTTAAAAACAAGGCATCTAACACCATTCTGCGTATTTCAAGAGTATCAATATTAAAGTACCTATTGCAATTTGCGTTTGTAAGATGTAGTTCGTTTTGCCAAATATGCTTTGCGCTCATGATATGCTAAGTGTCAAAGAAATCTTTTCTGCACTCGTTCTAGTCGCAATGACTGTGAAGCATAATGGGGCCGTATTCATAGGTACAGTCGACGTCATAAATATGTTTACACTTTAGTACATATATATGTAATTATCTCTGTGAATGAAAGTGACATGGTACTAAAGTGTAAACATATTTATGACGTCGACTGTACATAGTAAAGGGGAACATAATTGTTGAAACTCATAATTTATTATTGCTAAAACATTAAACTTTACAAAAAAAAAACAATATCTAACGCGTAGATGTAACTACGTTGGGTCAGATTTGTTTTTTTACAATACTGTCAATTTTTTATCCAAAAATTACTTTATGACTTGCGATAACTATGTCTTTAAATGCATTAGGACTAATATTAATTATGGCAGACAGTATAGGTCCGTATTAAAGTTATGTAACGAAAGTCTACTTGCACGACCCAGCCACGTTACATTGTTTCTGTTTGGTCCATTGGTTGTCTGGTAGAGAATGCCTTAAAATTGACGGTACTACTCAAATATAGCGATTTTAGTATTATCTGTGAAAAATGTAGCATTTGTATTCTAAAAGAATGATCACCGGAACTCGTCAGCGATATCTATTTCAAGGGAGGCGATAAGATATCTCGATTAAGATAGTTGAGCTACTATGATAAAGTACATTCAAATGGTTTATGACTTACCCGCGGCATTGCTTATATACATATATACATAACATCACGCCTTCATCCCCAGAGTGGGGTAGGCAGAGCTACAGACATATCCTTTCAAGGGATTATCCGGTAACAAGTGATAATTACTAGAAATGCGTTGCCAGCTCGTCATTAAATTTGTATGAAAAAAACTTAATAAAGCCTACTTGGAACTATGTCAATATAACATTTTTAACTTCAAATTAACTCAGGACACGCTGTTAAAATCTCTCGCAATGCTTATGGGCACCCTGTATATAGCGGCGTTACTTGTTTCTTATTAATTGAGATATGGGACAACAAAACAGTGTACATATTATGATCACTAAGTATGAAATTAAATAAACATCTTCAAAAGCAAGAAATAACTTTTTACATACATACATACATAACATCACGCCTTCATTCCCAGAGTGGGGTAGGCAGAGCTACAGAAATACCAACAACTCTAAAGACATGTTAATAATTCTGTAACCACATTTTGCACAAGTAGGCTGAGATGTTTACTAGTGTTAGTGTCAGGTTGCAAGCCCATCGCCTAATAATACTACAAGCCTTTATTCCCTTAGCCGCCTCTTACGACTTCCACGGGAAGACATGGAGACATGGACATTCTAACCTGGAAACCACACGGGCACTTCACTTTTTTTAAATGGTAGGTAATAGGTCAGTCCAAATGAAGTCTGTGTCCCACAATATTTTTAGCCAACATCCGAATTCAAGTGGACTGACCACCATTTTATAACACGTTATTTCTTGATTTAGAGACGGTTATTATTTTTTAATTCATTTAATAGTAAAATTAATAAATCACAGGACAATGTCACACAAATTGACCTCGTCCCAAACTAAGCTCTAGGCTTGTACTATGGGTACTAGACAACGATAAACATACTTATAAATAGAAATATATACTTAAATACATACAAAACATCCAAGACTCAGGAACAAATACTCGTGTTCATCACAAAAATATCTGCCCTTACCGGGATTTGAACCCAGGACCCCTAGCTTTGAAGGCAGGGTCACTACCAACTAGGCTAGCTATTCTTTACCTTTACGTATAATTTATTGTTGGACGCCATTACCAACAAGTAAATAAGAGCTATCATAACTTTGTCTATATTCGGTATAACCATATTGCTTTTGACACGTTATCGTATAGTCAACGTTATGAATGACTAATAACTTCTGCCCGCAATTCATCTGCGTACATAATGATTACCGTTATTCCTTTGGAATCATAAGAAATTGAATACAGAGTAAAAGCTATCTACAATCCAAATTTCATCGAAATCCGTTGCAACGAGAATAAGTAACAAACATACACACATCCATCCATATTAACTTTCACATTTATAATATCGCACCTTCGGTAGAACAAGGGCACAATTGCCCTTTTAGTCACATTGTACATTGTGCCCTTTGTTCTAGTGTACAAGGGCATAATTGCCTCTTCAGTCACATTGTATATTTTACCCTTGTTCTACCTAAAGTGCGATATTAGTGGGATGTGATAAATCTTTTTTTTGGCAATGAGGAGGCACACGGGCGCTCAGGCCACCTGATGGTAAGCGGAATCTGAAACCCATAGACATTTCAACTCACAAGACTATAATCTCAAGACTGCAATCCTAAGACCACAAATGCGTTGCTAACCCTGAGGACTAAGATGGAAAATACTATGCTAGTCATTTCACCGGTTGTCTTATCCCCACACTGGAACACAACCATGCGAACACTGCTGCTTGGTAGCGCTCCGAATGGAGTCTGCACAGGATCCTAGGATTGCAGTCTGAAGATTATAGTCTTAAGATATCAAATGTCTATGGATCTCAGATTCCACTTACCATCAAGTGGCCTGAGTGCACGTGTGCTTTCTCCTTATTTTAAAAAAAGAAAATAATAAAAGCGGTCCCGGGTTCAAATCCCGGTAAGGGCATACTTGTGTAATTAACGCAAGTATTTGTTCCTGAGTCTTGGATGTTTTCTATGTATTTAAGTATGTGTATATCTATATAAGAGTTTATCGTTGTCTAGTACCCATAGTACAAGCCTAGAGCTTAGTTTGGGACTGGGTCAATTTGTGTGACATTGACCCCTGACATTGATTGATTCATGTCTTTTTGGAAGAAATATGGTTTGTCAATATGAGGTTCATTTTTATTTGTAGGTTACTGAAAAAACATAAATTATCACAAAAAACATCCATCCGATCTACCCAACTTCCTATCCTATAATATACCGGGTGATGCCTGTAATAGGAGCAATAAGGGTGGGATCGTTTCTACTCTATAAACGTAGCAACATTTGTACTACAACTTTAAAAAAATATGTAATTTATTATTTGGGTTTTTTTTCGAACAAACAAAATAGTATTTTCAATGTACTCCATCCAATAGTCTAGTTGACATCTACTGTCAGCCTACAAACTTCGTAGTTTTCGAAATACATTGCTTGCTTGGAAAATCTAAATTCATTCATATTTAGTTAACAATAAGTTATTTTCAAAAGTTGTAGAATAAATTTTGTTACGTTTGTGGTGTGGAAACGATCCCTAAAATTGCTCCTATTCCAGGCAACACCCGGTATAGGCCTCTCAAAAAAATTCAAAGGCTTTAAAATTCACGTCATGGATTGAACATTGAATCATCTCCGAAAGTATTTGATTTCTCTTCGGCATAATAGGCTCTCGGGACAAAGGAATCCTTAATTAACCGAAACTTGCTAAAGGATAGGATTACTGAGAAAAAACGGAAATTAGAAAAAACGCCAGCTTACTTCGGGTTCTGTCAGGCTTTGGCTTTTAATTACTTTTCGCTAATAAAACAACGTTGTAATGAGGACAAGAAAACAAGTTTATTTACTCTCTTTACTGGTGAGGATGGATTTATTTTAACCTTTTGAATGCCAACGACGCCTAAAGTAGTCACGAGCTGTCGTGCCTACAACGCCACCGACACTTACAGTTGTCATAGGTAGATGAATACAGTATAGACTACAGGGCGAACACAGACGAGTACACGGTTCCCCTTATTCACCATCGTGCCAGGTGACAGGTGACATTTCAGCGTACATGGTGCATCTTATATGAAACCCAGTGATGTATTAGTATGTTAACTTTGCAATGTATACTGAAGTCACTTGTCACCTGTCGTTGTCAGGATTATGAAATAGGGGCTGGTGGTAAGTGGGATGTGATACACCTAGGCATTTGCAATCTCAAGACTACAATTTCAATCATTGATGTATATGACTATTGTCTATATGTACACAACCGTCAGTTTTGACATGTCTTGAGAGAGCGTCGGTGGCCTAGTGGCTTAGGGGTTGACTCGTGATCGTAAGGTACCGAGTTCAAACCCCCGCGGTCACCATGTACCAATGATTTTTTTCTAACTTAAGGACATTACCTGATGCCTTAACGGTGAAGGAAAACATCGTGAGGAAACCTGCACATTCGAACAGCTGAGTGTGTAAGAGGGTAATTGCACAAGAGATCCTAAAGGTGTAGAAGCGTGTCCGAAAGGGCCCATCTTGTAAGATTTTATTTTTTATTCCTGTGATATTTAAGATAAGACATGTCTTGAGACGAGCATTACAGTCGAGATCACCTTGACGGACATGTCCGTTGCAATCCTAAGACTGCAAATGCATTGCCGACCGTTCTTAGCGTGTCGACGGCGTGTTAGCTGTGGCTTGAATTGCTGACCCTGAGGACTAAGATGGAATATGCTAGAATTTCACCAGTTGCCTCATCTCCACACTGGAACACCGCGAAAGAGCGGAATACTTTTGGCGCTTGTATTTCTGAGTGCATATAATCTGAGCCTATTTAAATAAATAAATCACAGGACAATAAAGGTCACGGGATAAGTTCGCCATTGTACATGTTAATCTTAAGTTTATGTACGAAATTTGTTTTTTTTTTGTGCAATAAAGAGTTTATATACATACAATGTTACACAAATTGACCTAGTCCCAAACTAAGCTCTAGGCTTTTACAATGGGTACTTGACAACGATAAACTTATTTACATAGAGAAATATACAGGGCAACTTTTTAATAGGTGCACAAATTTTAATATTTGCTTCGCTATTGTTAATCAATAGCACATGTTGTGTTATTTTTACTCTAGCTTAAAAAATATTAGAGATATTGCCAATGATTCCACTAACTTAACGATATTCATGGACCCTCTAATGCAGGGGTGCGAGGAGAGGGGAGTGTTGTTACGTAAGTTAATCAATGAAATTTCAAAGTTAGAATATCAGTAGGAGAGGGGCTTCCTATCTGATAAGCCGTACATTAAATTTTAAATTTCGAATATCAATACAGTGTATTGCATACCTACAGCTTGACAACCCATGTCATCCTTTCTAGTGTGATTTTGTCTCCACACGAGAAGGTAAAAGAGAGATATTTGCAACAAAAAAAAATTTTTTGATCTCGTTTTATTGTCATGTTTTAAAATTTGTGCACTGATAAAAAAATTACCCTGGACACTTAAATACATAGAAAACATTTAAGACTCAGGAACAAATACTCGTGCTCATCACACAAATATTTGCCCTTACCGAGATTTGAACCCGGTGGGAGGCTAGCGTGTCGTAAAGCTAGTTTGAATAGTGAATAGGCATCTTCTGGGTAAGCTCGCGAGCAAGTTTTCGGTAGAACGTTCCATGAACGCTTATGCGGGCATACCTCTGAACGTTTCGGTTATTTCACAAATCTTTTGTACGGTAGCTAAACAAAAGGTAATCCTACCGGACCCTAAAGAAAGGATTGTTAGCTCAATTGTTTAAAATGGAACAATCGAAAGGAATCTGGACATAAATTCAAGCTTTGTATTTCACTGGAATAAAAAATTAGCTAATCTTTTGGAGTTCTTTCACGCCATTGTTACAGATTGAAGGATTAGAGTATTGTTTTAATTTAACGAGGCTAGGTTTTGATGACAATTACCTGGTTTCTAATGAATGATATCATCAAAGATCAAAGTGAAAAATCGTATTTACATAAAGAAAACGACTTTGAAGTTATCGTCATTGAATAAAAGCTACAATATTTAACTATTCATTTATTGAGGACACGGTTTCTGTAGGTAAACGTATCGAACTTTATTTAATTTAAAGGGTTTCGTAGTCAAACTAGGAACCCTTATAGTTTCGCCATGTCCGTCCGTCCGTCCGCAGCCTAGCGCCGAGCCTCTTAGCACTAGAAAGCTGTAATTTGGAATGAATATGCATATTAGTCACGCCAATAAAGTGGTGCAATAAAATGAAAAAAAATATAAGGTACCTCCCCTAAACGTAACGAGGGGATGTATTTTTTTTCTCATGTACCCTATAGTGTGGGGTGTCATTGGATAAGTCTTTCAAAAATATTAGGGGTATGTGATATCAATTTTTCGATTAAGTAATCCGTTTATGAAATATTAAGCTTTAAAGCGCTATTTTTTTGTTAGACTCAAGTGTTTCACGACTGAATAGACAGCATTGGATCTTGAGATACAGGTGATTAGAGTGTTCATAACTACTAAAATCATCTAAGACGGCACTGATTGACTTTAAAAAGAAAATTAGTTACTACTTGTTGATTTTTATGTTTGTAGTACTTAACGGCTTCGGAACCCTATGCTGAGCATGGTCTGACATGCTCTTGCCCGGTTTTTTATTTCATGTAGTTTTGCACCGTCATGGGTAGGTATAAATATTATTGTTATATTTACTTGTTCTTGTGTTTAATGAAAGTTTAGACACGTTTCCCTGCTTAACTACGCATGATATATTTACGTTTTTAAATTTTATTTGTTTTATATTATTATAATGCTAGGTTAAATTCTATCATTGTCATAAGCAACATTTAATTTAAATGACTGACTGTTGAGTTTCTTGCGGCGCTTCTTCTCAGCAGTGGTCTCCTCTTGGGAAGCGCTGGTAGAATTTGACATGTAAAAGTGCCCGTGCGGTCTACTTACTGAATAAACAACTTTTATATTTTATTATTAAGTTAGCTTGCGGTTGTTTATATGAAACTTATGGTTATTAAAATGTTGATTAGTCTAAATTGCCCATGGGACACTAGGTTTCACGAGAATAAACGGACTATATACATAACACTGAAATTATTTTTATATGTTAACAGCTTTATTTTAATTTATTTCGACGCGTTTGCGTTTCTCATAATAAATTATTTCTATTGCTTAATGGCCAGGAGTAGGCACTCGAGGCACTCAGGCCACCTGATGGTAGGTGGAATCTGAGACCCATCATAGACTAACGGCCGAACCCTATATTCAAACGGCAGCAAGATAAGGCTTACTTCGGGTTGAGATTTGACATTGGCCCATACAAAATGTGTCAAATTTTAATCTGAAGTAAGAATATCTGTCCGCGGTTTGAATATAGGGTTCGGCCGTTATGAATTCTCAAGACTTATAGATAATCTCAAGACTGTAATCCTAAGACCGCAATGCGTTGAGGAGTATGATGGATTGCCTCTATGCTAGTAGTTGTCTTATCCCCACACTGGAACACTACAATGCGAACACTGCTGCTTGGCGGTGTGGATTAATGGATAAGATGGTGGTAGCGATCCAACATGCATGGACGCAAACGTCTTCGTGACGTTTTTTACATTAGCAAGTTACACTAAGTTCTCTGTGATCAGCACGGGTAGCACGAGTTGTATTTTCTCGCTTGTCGCTCAGTACGTCTCTTTCGTTACAGACTAGATAGAAGTTCTGAGCGACAAAGAAGTCGCGGACCACTTGTGCTAGCCCTTCAGGTTAACGATAGTTTTACGGTATCTTATCTTTAATATGTTTATCTTTACTCTATAAAAAATGTGTATAAAGATATACACACATATTTTTTTAACACTTACATTTACCTATCTACAGTAAGCTAACAAACCGCTACCAATGGGCATCGTTCCCAACATGCTGGCAGGGCTGGCCTGGTATTCAACACGGTAATAACGATATCGTCTTTGACCAGGGCCTATATTCAGGTGCGTTAAAACGATATCGTGAATGACAGGTTTAAGAATCGTTTATGTCACAGTCGCCCTTATTGTAAATGACATAAGAGTTATCAAAACGTTGACTATACAATAAACGTTGGAAACACGTCAAATACGATATACATTGACACACACAGAAACACATATTTTTTTTCAGTATTACTTACCTCTTAGAGACCTCAGCCACTACAGTTACTTGTTACTTAGTTATTTTACTGAATATTTTTTTTTTATTATAAATCCAATACCATTATATTGGAATACGAAACCAAGATTGAGCCACACCTCCACTCATCCTCCACTTGTAGAATCACACCTCAATATTCTCACGGCTACGACGCTACGGCGTAGCTGACCCTCGTAAAATCGTAGCAAATGACGTAGCATTCGCTACGGTTTAATAAAATTTAAGGTGCAAAGTGCCGTATTTCATACAAACGAATCCAATAGAGTTCGTAACAAGGGTGTTACCGAATCGGGATCTAATTTTTGTTTTACGCGACTATTGTTGGCATCTGGGTCTTTATTACACTGCGTTTTACCCCTATTGCAATCGTATTGTTTACAAATACTGTCAAGATAATAATATAAGCAATCGTAATATACGATAGAAATGGGAGAAAAGATAATGTAGAATAAGGGTTTTAAATGTTTGTTTTTAGTATTGACACGGGCGTCTTGTTATACAGGATTAAAACGTAGGTTACTTTAATTATTAAAAGGTAAAAGTAATTGTGTTTTGAGTTTTCTGTATTTAGAAAAAACAACAGTGTGTTCCATTTTGAGTTTCATTGTTAAGATTCAACGTTTTCAAGCATCAACCTAACATTGTGAAATTTAGTTATGAAATAGTTTAGAGAACTGACTTAAGATACTTCTTGAGTAATAAGCAACGACTACTTCTGCGGAGATAGTTGCAGAAAAGATATTTTGTCTTTTAACATACTTTCATAATTAAGTCCATAAATGCAGTAGAAATGCGCTCTTTGCGTAGTATGTGTGGTAAGAAACTGAGTGACAGAGTAAAGAATGAAACATCAGAGAGAAGTGTGGTCTGAAAGAAGATGTAGTGACTAAAATTGAAAAGGGCATGCTTCGATGGTTCGGTCATTTGGAAAGGATGCATGAAAAACGATTGACGAAAGATATACAGTGCTAAAGTGAGTGGAATGGTCGGCAAGGGGCGCCCTAGGCGTACTTTTTTTAATCAAATCGGGGAAATACTGGAAAAGGGCCGAATCTTAAGTACTCGAAACCGACGTGCATGCATGACTCGATGTATGAATGTGGAAGAAGCGAAAGAGCTTTGTCAGGATCGCAGCAGGTGGAAAAAAGTGGTCTCTGCCTACCCCTCTGGGAAACTGGCGTGATTTATGCATATATGTATGTAACATATAGGTGAACTACTTTCAACTGAAATTAAAATCATAGTCACTCTATTTCCAATCATAAATTACTTAAAACATAACTTAATACGAAATCAATATCAGCATTGATTTCCTAAGGGTACACATATTGATATTATAAATATGGAACCCTTTACTTGTTGAACCATAACGTAAAGTATCTGTTGTTATTAAAATCATAAAAATTCCGAGTTCGAACTGTAATTGTTTATTGTTGTATTCCATATCTGACCGAGACGGGTATTTTGACCCGGTGCCAGCAGACAAAAGCCAAAGGACAATACTCTCTAAATGTGCGACACTGGACAGACGCCGTTATTATAATATTGTTAAGTTATTTTAACATAGTTTGAGACAAAAATGCAATAGCAAAATGGCTGTTGCTGAAGAACATGTTTTCAGTTCTTATCACCTAAAAAGTGACTGTTTATGTTTGTAATATATATTATATTTAATACAGCTCGTTCACGTAATAAAGCACATGGCGTCCACATTATTTTGCTATTTATTTATTTAATTTTTGAAATCCTTAATATGCACAAGTAACATTTCAAAGAAAATCAACATCCTGTAAATAACTTTTTGGATTTTTTTACGTGAAATTTTGTGTTCAGAAGTCAGTATCATTATTCATTATCTTAAGACACTTGAACTCTAGTCGAATGACAGGTTGTCATAAGTGGACATGACATTTAATAAGAAGAAAACAAACAAAAACAAATATTCACTTACTCCCAAGATTTAGTAGTACCGAA
Source organism: Acleris holmiana (assembly GCA_949316455.1). NCBI lineage: Eukaryota > Metazoa > Arthropoda > Insecta > Lepidoptera > Tortricidae > Acleris > Acleris holmiana. Next base: position 3,776,694 of record OX438764.1, read on the forward strand.
ATAAATTCTCTATCAAAATAATATCTTTGTGGCCACCACTTTCAAGAGAAATTGAAATCAAAGTGCCACTCCATTGCAAATCGCTCGCCTACTTGAGCATTCCTCCAACATTTTTCGTTTTCGGATTACATGTACGCGTAGGTTCCGCCGGATTATCTCCACCACAAACTATTACGGGGTTCCGCTCAGCTCGAGGTTCTAACCCTTTCGACAACTTCGAGTCACAGGTAACTTACAGATGATCCAATGTACAAAATAACTGGCTGTTTCTTCCTTGTTAAACATGAAACAATTTAAATTAAAGTCTGAAAAATATAACATTTTCAGTTTTGAATTAGATTATCATCATTAACATAGAGTCCAAACTTGGTGGTTAACGTAGACCTTAAGCGCAGTGGAGATATGCTGGGCCTTTATTCTACTGCGTTATAACGATATCGCGTTTGACCTGTTTCAGAATCGTTTATGTCACAGTCGCCATTATTGTACATGACATAAGAGTTATCAAAACGTTGAAAATACGGAAACACGTCAAATACGATATCGTTATTACCGTGTAGAATCTCAGCCCTCTCTTTCCGACACCACTTTCTTTAAAAAACTAATTTATACCTTATAATAAGATGCGCGTGAGAGGTTTATAATTATGTAGCACGAATGAAGTCGCTTCGCTCACAACATAACGCACCTTCGATAGGACAAGGGCACAATGTACAATGTGACTAATGAGGAAAATGTGCCCTTGTCCGGTAGAACAAAGGCACAATGTATAATGTGACTAAAGGGGAAATTGTGCTCTTGTCCGGTAGAACAAAGGCACAATGTATAATGTGACTAAAGGGGAAATTGTGCTCTTGTCCGGTAGAACAAAGGCACAATGTATAATGTTACTAAAGGGGAAATTGTGCTCTTGTCCGGTAGAACAAAGGCACAATGTATAATGTGACTAAAGGGGAAATTGTGCTCTTGTCCGGTAGAACAAAGGCACAATGTATAATGTTACTAAAGGGGAAATTGTGCTCTTGTCCGGTAGAACAAAGGCACAATGTATAATGTTACTAAAGGGGAAATTGTGCCCTAGCCCTACCGAAGGTGCGTAAGTACTTATAAAACAATTATAATACTAACAAAAAATTAGGTTTTATATTTATTACAAGCAATACCAGCAATTTTTAATTAATTATTATAATATCATCGGGTTTACATTTGGCAATCCATGTCGTAAATTGACTTGCAACATTCAAACTAAACTTACAATTAACAATAAAACAAACAAACAAGTGAACTTAAAAAAAATGTCTTGATATCCTCCGATCCGGAAGGACCCTGTACAAGGTCCTACCACCACTAAACTCCTAATAATTCCTATTTGTTTAATGTCGCGTGCCGCAATAGAATGCTTTTGCTCAAATACAATACATAGTTTTCTTTAATTGGATGTGGCCAACCTAAAAACGAACACGTCCCACTAAATGGCAACAAATTTAAATAGTTACTAAGCAACGGATAATCCAATAGTAGTACCACCCTTTATACGCTGTGGCATTCTTGAATTCCGAACGACGTCGCCGAATACCGAATCTTGTTAAAACATTCGAGTCTGCGTCGAATAGAGATTAGCTCGGGCTTCAGATTTATTGGTCCCTAGGACGCTCGGCGGCGGTGCGACTAGTTTAGACTGTTTAAACATAATATTGACTATCTTGTGAATAATAATGATCTGGGCCTCTATTCTGGGTAAAATCATATTGCCTTTGACGTGTTAACTTATTATTTTTAACTTGGCCATTACTGTCAAGTAAATAAGAGCTATAGTAACGTTGATAATTCTGTTACAAGTAGGTTAGGCTAAGTAGGAAGGTAGATTACAATCGAGACGCCGAGCCAAGGACGTCGCTTTAGTTAACGGGTTCAATCGAGTTCAAGGCCAAGGCCGATGCTGTTGTAATACAAGGCCGCAATGTGTAGAACGTTCCAGTATCAAACTCTCTAGAACGTCCCCTGCGGGTCAAGGTTCATCGGTCATTCGAGAAGGAATTCTGGAACATTCGGGGATTAGGAGTATAAAAACGTGAGGTACGCGCGGCGTTATTCATTCTTTAATTGAATAGCAAACAGAGCGGACGTGAGTGAACCGAGCGATCATTTATGCGATAACTGTTTGTGACGGTTAAGTGAGTGTGTTAATAAAGTCTAGCTCTTAATTATCTATTTGTTTATTTATTTTTATCAGTTACCTACCCACAAACTAAAAAATACGATGACCTGTCAAAGGCAATATGATTTTACCCTGAAAAGTAGAGAACTATTAGTGGGGTTGGGGTGGTATAGGTAGATGAAGAGGAAGACGAAACCCGGCAAAAAACCGCGTTTAAATAGGTTCATCCGTTTGGGAGATACGATTTTTTTATGGCAAGGAGAAGGCACACGAGCGCTCAGATCACCTGATGATAAGTGGAATCTGAGACCCTAGACATTTGAATTCTCAAGACCAGGAGAACAAAGATGGAATAGCTTTATGCTAGTAATTTCACCGGATGTCTTATCCCCACACCGGAACGGAACGACGTGAATACTACTGTGGGTAGGTTAATGGATAAGATGGTGGTAGCGACACGGACGGACCCTGAAAAAGGTCCTACCACCACTAAAATACAATACCACAGACTGACACAGACTTAGCAACACATTTATAAGTTAAGCTTATAGCGTCCTTTTTTTCGGGAGTTAAAAAACCGGGCTTTTCGGAACATGCTCAGTGTATTGTTCATAGGATAGTATAAAATGTTCTATTTAAAGTCATTTGGTGTCGTCATAGATGATTTTAGTAGGTTTTTAATCGCCTGTATCTCAAGAACCAACAATGTCTACTTAGTTGTGATAGTTTTATTTTTAAATACGCTATATACGCTTTCATTGAAGATATTTTTCTGATTTTTAGTATTTGGTGGTAGGGGGGGGGGGAGTCGACTCTAAACAATTTAGCCCTTAAAAGCTTAATATTTCATAAACGGATACCTTAATCGTTTTTTTTTCTGACCAACCAGCAATATTTTTGAATGACCTATCCAACAACGACTATGGGATAGACGAGTAAAAAAATACATCCAACATTTTATGTTACCACTTTGTTGGCATGACTAATATGTCATGCCAAATTACAGCTTTCTAGTACTAAGAGTCTTTGAGCTAGGCTGCGGAAGGACGAATGGACATGGCGAAACTATAAGGGTTCCTAGTTTGTTTGCGAAACCCTAAAAATGGAATACAAATAGCCCTTATTGCTACACAAAAGTGAAATCAGAAACGTATCAAACCATATTATTTCGCAACCGTCAACCTTCTCAAAGGAGCTCCGATATCTGGTATAATAGAGCTGACGAGCAAGTTTTATCATAAAGACAACCAAGTCGCTTATTTCCCTATAAGAGGCCGGAGTAATCCTTCAAAGGGTCACCGACGTATTCCTGTGTAGAAACATACGGTTGGTTAAATTTATATTGACTCCGAGCCAATAGTCAAGACGCGTTCGCTAACTAGCGTTTCTATTCGTTTGGTTTTTAAACCAATCGCGTCACTGGTAGATCACGTCATAAGAAAAGTCACATGATCGAAACGCTAGTTAGCGAACGCATCTTGGCCTACGACCTTAGTTCTTTTAAACTCACTAAGTTGGCGAAAGTTTTAGGTTCTAATTAAAATTTATCATCATTGCATTGGTTTAAGTGTCTCCATTCCCCAAGGTACCTAGTAATGAAACAGGGTGTCTTTCATTTTGTCGATTTTCATGTCGATGGGTTCCCAATTAAATATTTACTTTCTTTTTTGGGCATTCGTGTAGAAATTTTGGCGAGTTTCCATTCAACGATTTAAATTTTGCAATATGAAGGAGAAGGATGTAGGTAGTCTGAATGTGTAAAAAAGGAGTTAAAATCTCAGGTGGACTTAGCGCGGAGCTAACTCCATGTGCTTCTGTTACACACTTTTAGCCGAACAAATTGTCTATGGACTTGCGTCTCTAATAATTCCGGGGCCTCTATTCTACTGCGTTATAACAATATCGCGTTTGACGTGTTTTAGAACTGTTTATGAATTGCCATTACTGGCAATGACATAAGAGTTATGAAAAAGTTGACAACACGGAAACACTTCAAAGACGATATCGTTATTACCGTGTGGAATCTCAGCCCGTGGCGTTTGTCTAAACCTCGACATTGGTGAAATACAACTTGTAAAATAAGGAGTGAAAGCTATTAATTAAGAAAAATACTCGAGTGACATTGAATTTACCAGCTGTAAATGCAGTCGCATTAAATCTATCTATCATTCTATGTGATAAAAGATATTAAATTATTATTGTCTCCATGTCTTCCCATGCATATCGTAAGAGGCGACTAAGGGAATAAGGGCTAGCTCAGAGACTCTCAGTACTAGAAAGCTGTAATTTGGCATGAATATGCATATTAGTCACGCCAACAAAAAGTGGTACAGTAAAATGTAAAAAAAAAATACCTTCCCTACACGTACCTAACGTGGGAATGTATTTTTTTCAATGTATCAGTTTTAAGTAATCCGTTTATGAAATATTAAGCTTTATAGCGCTAATTTTTGTTAGACTTAAGAAAAAATCTTAAATGAAACAACATTATAACGAATTTTAAAGGAAAACTATCACGACTAAGTCGACATCATTTTGTTCTTGAGATACAGGTGATTAGAGTGTTTATACCTACTAAAATCATCTAAGACGGCACCAATTGACTTTAAATTTAATATTAAATTAGTTATTACTTGTTGATTTTTATGTTTGTAGTAGTACTTAACGGCTTCGGAACCCTACACTGAGCATGCTCCGACATGCTCTTGTCCGGTTTTTTATATACCTACTAGTGCCAATAATGGTAAAGTGCTAACGAGATCACTTGTTGGTGTGGTTCTTCTTCTTTTACGTCTAAACGAAGTATTCAGATTTATTTTTTTACGTGAGTTACATGTCATGTTTATCTCGAAATATGATCAAAATTATGAAAAGTTTTATCTTCATTTTATTGTTGTTTTTTTTGTACCATAAAGTGTTTATATACATACATAAGCATATTCCACGCGAACGCGCGCCCATAAGACGTATACAGGGTGGACGTATACAGAACATGTCTTATAGTTGCAGACTTGCCCATACCGACCGATCTACATAATAGGCCACCCTGTATAATCAAATACTCATCTCAAAGTGCCTGTGCGCAATATTTACCCGTGTATTTCAGCAAGTTAGTAGTAAAAGTGATGTATGAACATAAATCCTGTGGAATTCAGTTGCGAGCGGCTTGTAGGGAGATTGAACATTTATTTGAGGACTCAAACGCAGTGGGTTTACGACGATTTACGTAGTTCTGCATACTTATTATGTTATGTGGGAAAGTTAGCATTAAATGGGAGCTGACCATAAACTAAGTATAAAAAGGGCCAATGTCTACATTAGATCATAAATTAAAATTTAGCAGTGTCATAATTTAGAAAAACAATGTCTGGGTCGTACACACTCTTAAAAACAAAAGTGGTCTCTCCTGTGGTCAATAGAGCTTGTGTGCATATAAGTTACGTTTGTATATGATAGGTCTAAAGCAGTCCTGACGGCGTTTTTGCGGGAATGGGCTTAGCTAAAAAATTAGGCCTTAAAAACGTTAACTATCGGTGTGTCCACAGGAAAGCCGGTAACCTAAATTTGAATATGACCCGTCTAACAACAACGATGATGTAATTCTGCACAAATTACTAAGTTTAAATTGTCAATTATGTGGCAATAGTATCATTAAAAAAATACATAGGGAACAATAGATTTATTATGTAATGCCTCACCATGTTTAAGGTAGGGTTCCGAAGCCGTTACTACAAACACAATTAACTATTTATCATCAATTTTTTAACCGATGTTAAAAAAGGAGGACGTTTTTAACTCGACAGTGGTGTTTTTTTGGATTTTTTACGCGATTACTCTGTCAATTGTGGATCGATTATGAAAATTATTTTTTGTTTGATAGAGTGTACTCCCGAGAAGGTCCCGTAACCACCAAGCTAGTATCTGATGAGAGGATTGATAGCTCTTCAAATATTATTGGAATAAATATACGTTGACGACATAACAGTATTAATATGATCACTAAACGTATGAAAATAAAATAAATAATTTAGAAAACTAAAAACAATCTTCAGAAAGCAAGAAACAACTTCTTTTAAAATGATAGGTAGGTCAGTCCAACTGAAGTCGGCAATATCCGACTATATTTTTAACCAAAAGCCGAATTCACTCGGACTGACCTATCATATTAAAAGAAGTTATTTCTTGTTTTTTAAAGACGGTTTTAGGTTTTTCTATGTCAAGTCATTTAGTGTCACACTTTAGTCGCCTGTATTTTAACTAGTAGGTAGCTGTAAGTTAAGCCAGATTTAAATTCGTATGCGTTACTTATCTAACATACTTGGCTTAGGCATCGAGACTATTCAAATATATAATTCTATTCTAGGGTAATTCTGTCATTTAGTGTCACTGCTTTCATTTAAAATAATGGTGGGGACGTGCAACTCTAGCGAAAATGGCACTTTTAGAGTGCAATATACTATCTTAAAAGTCCCCCAAATATTTTATCTGTGAAAATGTTATTATTGAGTAATAATAACATCAAATTCGATATTATTATTAAATTCCAACTTGAAAATCTTTGAAAAACAAAGCGATTTTATTTGACCTCAATTCTAGTATATCACTCGAGATGACATTTTATTCGAAATAAAATGTCAATTGCATACAATTTTGACAAATCTCGCATGTTACTTGGTATCGAACGATATGATACTCGTAGAAGAGGCCCATCTTAGTTTTTTTTTTATACAATGTGATATAATATTTTATATTCGACGCTAAGTAACATAATTAAGTGTAAATAGTTAAACATATACGTTTGCCCCAACATTATTCTCTGCCAAAAACCTGAGTGAGATCACTCGACGACCGAACCCGGCGTGCAGGCGCGTCGCTGCTGCGACGCACGTACACGCGCCCGTCTCTTGTCCAGGGATTCCGCCACTCCAATCGCCTGCACTCCTGCCGTGCGCTATAAAACAGCGACCTGTTCAGCCTAGTCAGCCGCTCGTTCACATAGAAACGGCTAGGCGGCCCGGGCAGACCGAAGTCCGAAGTATCAGCCCCGCGGCGCACCCTCGCAGCACGCAGGAGGTCAGCGCGCGGCGCGCGGCGGGCAAGGCGCACGACTAGCGGCCGCACGCGCGCGCCCGCCCCGCCCACAGCGCCCTCCACGCCGGCGGCACCGCTAGGCTGCGGGCGCGCGCCCACGCGCTCAGCGAACACGATATCGCGCTCATCAAGGGCTACGCCGAGCCTCTGCGCGATCATACACACGAGATGTGACCGGCTCTCGTTGGGTACTTCGGGGATCCCTGCGATCTCAAGGTCGTTCAGGAGGAGGTCTTGGTCGCGGTCGTTCAGCTCAGACTTAAGCTCTGCGACGGTGTTAGCGAGGTCCACATTGGCGTTGTCGGTTACTCGCTGCTCCGCACGCTCCTCGAGGCGCTTGACCCTCTCCTCGACGGCCTCGAACCGCGCCTGGAACCCACCAAATGTCTTCCGCATTTCCACCATCTCGTGCCTCAGACCAGCGATCTCCTCTCTCATGGAGCCGAACTCAATTCGGAACATTCGCAGTTGCTCAGCGAGGTCAAGCGTCTGCTCCTTAGGTGGCGATGACTCACCAACACTGTCCTCTTCCGGCTCGCTGCCCTTTATCGGAGTGTCGGTGTTGTCGCGCCGGGGGACCTTAATTTTGCATCCCGGACAGGTCCAAGACGGAGAGACCCGCGCGTCAAGCGCCAAATTCACGCAAGCCCTATGATAAACGCATGCGCATTTTTTACACTTGGCGCCATCTATTGAATTGTTTGCGGTAAATTTCCCACAGGCAGTGCACTTAGATTGCGGCATAACGACGGCGGACAATACTTCTTCAAGTATTATCGTTAGTGCAGCGCGTGGCTAACAGATGGCGCTAAAGAAGTATTGCCTAAATCTGTCTAGATTAAGTTCTAATTACTATATTTAATCTCCACAAGTGCTAAGAGTGCGATGTAATTAAAAATCCTTAACTCGTCACATAAACAACTCAGTAGATCTCACTATATTGTATCCGACACTGTCACTATTTAAAAACGTTTAGTGGTGGGTATATAACTTAAGATATGGAATGTTTATTTTTAGTTTAAGGATTAAAAGAATATTACGCGATACCAATAGTATTCACCAATACTACATGCACTTCACTGTACTATGAACTGTTTTATTTTTATTAAAGTATTTGAATACGAAACGATTGTTTAATTTTAAACACTTAACGCTCGCAAACACTATCCTTGTCGCTAACGTTCGTGACGTCACCCACGTAAGTCCAATATGTATGTAGATAAAGCAGTGTATGTAACGGTACATATTTAGGTATTATGTAACAGTCACATAAACTACTATTAGGGTTATTGGTATTTCTGTAGCTCTGCCTACTCCACTCTGGGAATAAAGGTGTTTTACCAGTAGTGCTTTTATCAGGCAGCAAAAAATGTACTTCATGTGTTCACATTTCAAAAGCAAAGCAAACCTTCGAGCGTGTTTGAGAAGAACTTTTTCGTCGTTAAGTATGCCGGAAGTTAAAAGGCAACCTTTTCAAATATTTGTCATCTCCATCGATGTAGGTCGTAATGCAGTAAAATCTGAAATCACTTACTCTTGTTCCGTAACAACGTAAGCCTTTCACGGCCCGATAACCCTACCCTACTTAGAAAATAACTCCTATCTTTAACATAACGATTACTGTAAAATCTACCTTGTTAGTAAAGATACAGGTTGAGTTTTCCTAAGCTTGCACGTTGCTGATAAGTCGTTTTTGTTTAAAAGAGTAGAACTTGTTCAAACAGTAACTTGACAGATTAGCTGAGGGTCTTCCAACTTTCAAGATTACCCTCTACACATAAGGAGATACTAAGGGATTGCGAAACTGATTTAGGGTTAGACATTATCACATATTTCAATATAAAAGACCTTTTCACGAGACTACTTGGATATTAATAAATATTTTAGAGGTCTAGGTCCTTGTGCGGGGTCCGTTGGATCTCTACCACCATCTTATCATTTAATCTCTTTAATTTTATCCTGTGTCGTGCCTTTTTCGCGAGTCTTTTTGCCACGTACCTTATCTGTAAAAAATCGCTGTCTACGATTGTATTTGAAAAAAAACCAGGCAAGAGCATGTCAGACCATGCTCAGTGTAGGGTTCCGAAGCCCTTAAGTACTACAAACATAAAAATGAAGAAGTAATAATTAATTTCTATTTAAAGTCATTTCCTGCCGTCTGATATGATTTTAGTAGGTATAAAGTATGTCTAATTAGTCGTGATAATTTTCCATTTAAATTCGTTATATGCGCTTTCATTTACACTTGACTACCTTAATTGTTTTTTCAAACCCGCAATATTTTTGAAAAACCGAATCAATGACCCACATTATGGGGTAGACGAGAAAAAAAAATACAACCCCACGATACGTACACAAAAAAAAATATTATACCACTTTGTTGGCGTGACTAATACATATATTTATGCCAAATCACAGTTTTCTAGTACTAAGAGTCTCTGAGCTAGGCTGCGGACGGACGGACATGGCGAAACTATAAGGGTTTGAATGAATTAATAGTTTATTTGCATAAAAACAAGCGTATATAAAAGGTGTTACAATAGTCATAGATCGTATCTTGTTTTTCCAAGGCTGGCGTACAAGTATTTCGTTTTAAAGTTATATTACAATTTGCATTCGCTTAAGCACTCATTGACGGAGTAATTTTTTATTTTTTATTTTTATTTTTTATGTTAAGGAGAAGGCACACGAGCACTCAGGCCACCTGATGGTAAGTGAAATCTGAGACCCATAGACATTTGAATTCTCAAGATTATAATCCTAAGACCTCAAATGCGCTGCCAACCCTGAGAACTAAGATGGAATGCCTCTATGCTAGTAATTTCACCGGCTGTCTTATCCCCACACCGGAACACAACAATGCGAACACTGTTGCTTGTAATAACTGTGTTCGATTAAATAATTAAATAACAATTTCTTAAATATATTGAAAGGCAACTCCTTAAACGTATCAGAGAGAATATTAAATATTTTTGACTACGGAACCCTAAAAACAAGCCTACTCCTATTAAAGGCAGCGTTTTTCTGTTGGCATTAAAAAAAACTGTTTTTTATGCGTGAAATTATGATTCATTTCATATCACTTAAGTAAAATAAAAAACGCTAGAAACGAACATTGCCAGTATAGATTTTGTAAAAGGCCTTTATGTGATTTTAAATTGCCTACAATAGTACCACCCCAAAGACTTTATGGGGATTGTTCCTCAAGAGAATAATCAAGTGTTTAATGCGCTCAGTCATTAGCGCGAAATTATCTAAGCCCCTGTGTATGCTCGTTACACGTCCAGACCCAGATTACCCGGTTTCCATACAAAACTGACTCATAAATGCGTCTTTGGGCCTGAATGTCCACACGAATTTAGATATTGTTAGACAAACCACTTAATATGTTAATTCTATTTTGTATACACAGGATCCTCAGATTACAATGAAAATTGAAACTAATGTTGCGTGAAATAAAGTTCGCTGTTGTACTGAATAATATTTGGACGTTGGTCGTTGTTCTTTCTAAGACTTTATTTGTCTCGTTCAATTGTTTTGTCGATTTAATTATTGAACCTCGTCAACTCAATACCTATTTTAGTAACTATATTTTTAAATAAAACGATTTAAACGGATTTTAATCGCGTATATAACGCGCGTGCTAACGGGTTGAAGATACCGCGGATCAACCAACGGGCCCGTGGAAAAATCCCGACGGTCGAGCGTCGCCCTGTCATATTACCTTTTGTACGAGGAGTTACTGACAGGATCAGCCACATCTTGAGACGCGCTTCGATTAGGACTTATTTCAAGCCGCTATCACATCGCTATAATTGCCAGACTTGACGGTACCCGATGTAGATCTTGTACGTTCATCCATACTCTATCTCATCTTAACACCAACATAGTCTCCCATTATATTTACCAAAGGAAACTTACAAATTGGTTCCACTATTTACTTATCTAAATTGACTAATACCACAAAGCACTTAGATCTCAAAGTCAATTACCATGCACCGACGCTATCTGAAGCATTTCTATTTCCCAAATGCTTCATAGACGTACAACACACATACAAACATACGACCTTTCACATCTGATCGGAATCCCTATTCCAGCTACCAAACGTCATTTCATTGCAGGTTGTAAGCGCACTTAGGATGTTGCATATTTAGCTTTATGTTCACTGAATTACAGTTACGAAATGCCGTATCAGCGGCTGATATCTTTGCACGTAAGATCTTTTGGGTTTGGCGAAGTGTTTGAATGACGACCTCTAGTGGAACCGCTTAATTCCATATCGTAAACAAATCGGATCGAGCCAGCGTTTGCGAAGCCTGTGCGGGCGCATTATTCATTGCTACTGGGAGGTAAGAAGTGGAGTACTTTATGTTAGTAACTGCTATTCAACCGAATGATTTGAAATGGTATAACGACGCAGTTGGTAGTAACTCTACGTTCGAAGCTGGCGGGTTTGATTCTTGGTCAGAGCAAATATTTGTAGGAGTCTTTTGTGTTTAGTATGGAGATAGCCGAGAGACGGTAAACGACTTTTACGCGAACGGAGTCGCGGGCAACAGCTAGTTCCTCTTATGTTAAGTACCTATACTGCTCTTAATAAAAAAAAACTAAAAAGTTTAACATAAACTAAATTATTTAAAAACAATAAACCCGATTGCAATACATGATTTGCAGTCGGGTTTTTATGTTAGTAGCTAGTGTGTTTTATGTTATTTCATTTACTTAGCGGTCCCCCGCCGTGTCAGTTTAGTTAGTGTCAGTGTTCAGTTAACTATCTACTTATCAAACAATCAGCCCTTAGGGCCATTACTTATTATTTTTTACTTTTTAGAGGTTTTTTTTTTTCAGACTATTTAAATTTCTAATTATTTTTTTTTATTTCACTCTTTTTAAACTTCTCCATCTGAGTGTCTGTTTGTGGCATCGTAGCTCCCAAACAGATAAACGGAAATAAACGCAAGTTTTTTTTTTTTAAATAAAGCTACATTAATCAGGATGGTTCTTAACAAGATTTCATGAAAATTGGTTGGGCCGTTTCAGAGATATCAGCTCTGAAGTAGGTGTCGCCGTTATTTTGGGGGCTTTTTACCCTCTAAAAGCTTAATATTTCAAAAATGGCTGAAGCAATTTTGATGAAACATGTCTAAGAACCACCGCTAAAAAACTTGCTTTCATTTTAAAAAAAACCGCATTCAAATCGGTTCACGCATTTAAGAGCTACGGTGACACAGACTCACACATACACACACACACACACACACGTCAAATTTATAATACCCCTCCTTTTGCGTCGGGGGTTAAAAACAGGAAACCTGACTGCTTATAGTTTCACCATGTCCGTCCGTCCGTCCGTCCGTCCTACCATCCATCCATCCGCAGCCTAGCGCAGATACTCTTAGTACTAGAAAGCTCCCCTACACATAACGTGGTGATGTATTTTTTTTTTCTCGTCTATCCTAGTATGGGGTGTCGTTGGATAGGTTTTCAAACATATAACGGGTCTGTAGAAACAATTTTTCGATTAAGTAATCCGTTTATCAAATATTAAGCTTTAAAGCGGTAATTTTTGTAAGACCAAATACTAAAAATCTGGAAAAAAATATTTGATGAGAGAGTATATAACGAATTTTAAAGGAAAACTATGACATTTAAGTAGACATCATTAGTTCTTGAGATACAGGCGATTAGTGTTTATACCCACTAAAATCAGCTAACGACACCAATTGACTTTAAATAGAAAATTAGATATTACTTGTTGATTTTCATGTTTGTAGTACTTAACGGCTTCGGAACCCTACATGATCCGACATGCTCTTGCCCGGTTTTTTTAAATAATTTAATTTGTTCATCATGCCACCTCACAGATCGCCGCCTCCACAAGCAGCTAGCTCTCTGTAATACCTAGACCCACCTACATCCTAGACAATGTTGATCCCAATCTGTCGCTGGCATCCAGTGCAAACAGCCGTCGGTCTCAATTGACATTCCTTCTGCATAGCGAAGCGCCGTTTAGGAGGTCTGCGGGTTTGAGATAAAATACGCTTTTCTATTTACGTTTATATGCATCAGAGCGAGATGGGTAAAATACAGATAATACCAAGAAGCCAAAAAATATAAGGTGACGTAATTTTTTTTTTAATGAAAAATTGGTCATGTGCCTCTTCCACCATTTCTTTTAAAGAAATCTTAGCAAGATACCCAACTTCATAAGAAATACTTGACAAATAGCTAAGCATTCGTGCGGGTCCAGACAAAAAAAAAAAAAAAAAAAAAAAACTTCATAAGGGTAGCAGCCGTATTTTTTTTTTTTTAGTTTTATCTGCTAATTAAGACTTAACTAGGTTATAAGTCCAACAAGGTGGGTCTACGTTTAAGTTCATAATGTATAATATGTCTGAAAACAGATAAAATAAAACGGATAAAGATAAAAACCTCTCTTCCAGCTAAAGCTTGAGAGATTGAGAAAAGTACAAATTTATTTAGGCAAAGGGCATACAAATTACATTACGTTTTAATTAAGTATAGTGGAGATTTTGTGGCCACCTTCTGACTCCTTCATCAGATCAGCTCTTTGATACCATAATATTATCGTCATCGGGTTTACATAATTATGTGGTCAAGTAGTAAAGTGGTGGTAAAGTATAAATTTATATTTTATATGACTTAATTTATTTCATTGAATTTTCAACAATTTGTTTAAATAATCATGTGTATGTAACCTTCCGTGGTCTCACCTGGTGGTTCCAACGGAAGACCAGCGCTGACAAATGCCAGCATTATGCTGAGTTGGAACCATTTCGTGACTACATTGTTCTGGTGCATATTTCTCTGTTATTTGTTGACGTTTGTCACGAATAAATGTATTTCTTTCTTTTCTTTCTATCAAATTTCAGCCAATTCTAAAAACTTGTTATTAATTGCCACTGGTAATTAGGCGTTTTTTTATTAATCTATTAATATTCATATATTTTCTAATCCATAATTTTTAATAAGTACCCAGTAACGAAGGCGTATCTAACAGCACCTCGTTGATCGAAATCATCCGATCATTCCGGAAAGGAACAAAGATCCATCCAAACATTCAGATATACATTTATACATACATACTAGTACGTACATACTAATAGGACTGAGATTCTATACGGTTAAACCTAAGTGCTTTTGATTTGTTATCATATTGTCAACATTTCGATAGCTCCTATTTACTTCACAGAAATGGCAGTCAAAGGGAATATGGTTTAACTCAATCGAATAGAGGCCTAGGTCTACAACTTTACCCTTTTTCTTCGGCAGTCGGGTAGTAAGATTTATTTCTACTAATTCTGTGTTTCTAAGTAACTCGAGCTCGTTAGTCAGTCTGAGGTCAACCGCCATGTTGCCTAGTTTCTGAGAAATGAGGTGGTTAATTAAGCCTAACGATCGTTCACGGCTTTAGATCGGTAGATATAATACCTACTTGTATTTTAGAGGAGTTTACATTACATTGATATTTATTTACATACATACATTAAATCACACCTGGGAAACCCCAGAGGGGTAAGGACAGACCACTTTTTTCCACCTGCTACGATCCTGACAAATCTCCTTCGCTTCTTCCACATTCATACATCGAGTCATACATGCACGTCAGTTTCAGGTACTTAAGATTCGGCCCTATTTCAATTATTTTATTCATTTAGTTAACAATATTCCACATAATACTTTAATCTATAATTATTTGGCCTAAACCAGATACCTAAATAACGAAATAACTTAGTTATAAAATCATGTACACATTGTATCTTGTCTAGGAGACACGGTTATTATTATTTATTTATTTAATCTTCTTTGAACAATACAAATAAATGTAAATGTGTAAGGTTTTTGTAGGAGAACGTATCGAAACTTTATTTTAATGTCGTTGTCTTGCACCGTAGTAGGTAAGTATGTCTTAGAATGCAAAGTTTCTATGGGTCCCAGATCCCACTTACCATCAGGTGGCGTGAGCGGCGCTGGTTTGCCTTCTCCCCGCGATAGCAACAAAGTAATGAAAGGAAACTCATAACAAAAAACATTTAGATTATTAAGTATCCGTCCCTTAAAAGCTCCAAGACAAGTATAAATTTATGGTTGTTTTTAACAAACGTATAAATGTAATTCCATCCACATATTTCCCAAAACCCAAAACAGGTGCCTCTCTAATTGGTTTTCTTGAGTTTCGGAAAGTACGTACTTACGTACTTAGTCGCCGCGCAAACTTCCAACAATGTTTCTTTACACGCAAGCAAAATGAAGTCGAATGCTATCATTTGCGTAACGCGTTCTTGCATAATACGCGCGAAAAATATTCATGCTTTCTTTTATTTTCTTCCCGGTGAAAAGACACCTTTTTAATACGGCACGCGAACCAAGATAATTTTAGATGAAAACATTTTCAGCGCCTTTTGAATAATTCGCGGAATGAAGAACTAGGCTGTATGTGCCTTTGCTCTTCGCAATTATGTTAAGTGGCACATTCACTATCTTACCTGACTTAACAACTTTAAACGAGAGTAGGTAATGCGGGCAACTTACAACATGCTTTTGAATGGTTTTGAAAGAATACTTTTTAAAATTACCTAACTGCTTTCATCCATTCATTTACTTACTTGATTTACTTAGTAGGTACTTTTGTTTTTTCAAATTATTTAGAAGCGTTTGTGTCGACAAATAAAGATCAAAAATGAAAAACTAATAACTTGTCGAAAATATTATTTAGAATAGACCAAAGATATTTTAATAAATAATTATGCCTGTACATCCAAAAAAAGTATCATTGTATTTGGATTTTTGTGTGTGTTGCGACTCTTAACAACGCGAACAAATTCGCCGCGCACCAGTTTGGCCACGGCTGAATGTCTACAATTTTTTCGTCATAATCGGCCGTTACGCACTGACAATTGATTATTAAAACCCGCTATTAGCTGCAGACGGGTTAATCGATTCTTTTCACGTTTAAACTGACAAGTGTTTTTCAGCGTTGCACTTAAATACATACAATGGCGGTGTGGTTGCCGGGTTAGAATAGTGCCACTCCATGTCTTCCCGTGGATGTCGTAAGAGGCGACTAAGGGAATAAGGGCTTGTAATGTTAGGCGATGGGCTTGCAACCTGTCACTAATACACTAGTAAACTTCTTGGCCTGATTGTGCAAAATGTGGTTACAGAATTATCAACAAGTCTTTTTAGAGTTGTTGGTATTTCTGTAGCTCTGCCTACCCCAGTCTGGGAATGAAGGCGTGATGCTTTATGTATGTAATTATTATTATAATACGTAGGTACCCCCGAGGATAACTTAAAAAGCATTAGAGCAATGCTTCATCTTTGCAAAACATAACCCAGTTGCAGCGTAAGTATCTCACAGAGCTATCTATAATCTGAAACGTCTGCTTTTAATCGCTGGGGAGTAATTAAAGAGATTGAACGCGGGCTGCACGAACCGTTCCCTTGCCTTTTGCAATGGCCGCCGCCCGCCGGGTTTTGCGCAGGAAAACATGTTCTGGGTCCGTGTTTTTTTAAGTAATTATTGCATTTTTACAAGTTTTTTTCAGATTTTTAGTATTTGTTGTTATGGCTGTAAGGGGGAGGGGGGGACACTTGTGTCTAACAAAAATTAGCGCTTTAAAGCTTAATATTTCATACCGGATTACTTAATAGAAAAACTGTTCCGTAATATTTTTACGTGTTGAGGAACTTTTTTCTTTTACATTTTATTGTATTATTGTAAATTCATGTCAAATTACAGCTTTTTAGTACTAAAACTTTCTGCGGCTGCGGACGGACAGACGGACATGGTGAAACTATAAGAGTTCCTAGTTTGACTACGGAACCCTAAAAACAGTAAACTAATAGTTATTTACTAGAGATGATACTAGAGACTACGGATTTTGCTGACTGGCCAGTGGGCCGACTAATCAGTTTTCAATTTGCCGATTAATCGGCCGACTAGTCGGCAATGCCGATTGTAAGATTTTGCTAAGTTCAGGTAGACTCGAAAACGTTCCTTTCGCATCGTCCGTCGCGCTATTTGTTAGAGTCTGGCAAACGAAAGCTGTCCCAGAGAAAGAGCGGCAATTTCAAGAAACCTGCAGCTTTTAACACTGACTGTACCTGAATAAACTTAGTTGATACTCCAACACTGATGTGAAAGGTCAGGAAATCGAATAGTACCTACTAACTTGGTTTTAAACGGAAGCAGAAATCGTTTTTTAAATTCGATAGTATGAATTCAGTCTTTGTTCGAGAAACTTAATAATAACTTCGCTGCTATAGTTAATAAACTCAGTTGTTATTACACATGCGATGTCAAACTTGCTGGAAGAAATACTCACATTACTACACTGTAGGTAAATAAGATTTGAAAAATTAAAAAAAAAAAATTATTTATTAATTTCGTTAGAAAAGGCTTAGAGCAAATCTAATCAGTATACTTTCACAGTAAACGAAACTGAAAAAATCTAATAACTATGGTCATGGCATCGAAAACGGTAAACCAGGAAAACGCATTTCCAAAATGTTTAAACGTTAAGATATCTCGTTTTCGGTACGACTTTTACATAACATGATTTATCATATTTTGGACACTCCTGAGCTGAGTGAGATATCTAGCCCTGTAAGGTTGGCTACTATCTCCCACATTCTGTAGAAGTACAAATTTCGTTCATTTTTCTAAAGTAGTAACATTATTCAATAATCGATAGTTCATATATTATTAAAACGCCACTTATCGACTCATTTTAAATAAAAAAAAGCTAAAAGTGTCAAATTTACAGATTACGAATCTGATTGCTAAAGTTATAAGTGCATTTAAAAGTACAAATTTATTAAAAAAAATGGAGTAATAACATTAGTTCTGTTAATAGTCTATCAGTTGATGGTGCATTGGCATACACCCGCCGTCCTGACTGTTAGAATGGCAGGTGTACCTCCACATTGTAATAACTTTATTTGTGGAGCGGTACAAATTGTTTTAAAGTAGGTACTTAAGAGTACATTTTGAGTACTTTATTTAGTATAATCATTTTATGTATTTGTGAAGGTACACCCGCCATTTTGACTCTCACCCAATTTTCTATTTAAAGTGTTTTGGTGATTTTAGTAGACCGGTACAAACACTTTAATCGCCTGTGTCTCAAGATCCAATGATGTCTACGTTGTCGTGATAGTTTTCCTTTTAAATTCGTTATAATGCGTTTTCATTAAAAAAAAAAAACAGATTTTTAATATTTGTAGTTATGATTGTAGGGAGGGGGGACACTTGACTCTAACAAAAATTAGCGCATTAAAGCTTAATATTTGATAAACCTATCCTTTAATCGAAAATTCGTTTTCACAAACCCTTAGTTTTTTTTTAAATACGCCACAGACCTGTCAAACGACACCCGAGACTATAGGGTAGACGAGAAAAAACATACATCCCCACGTTATGTGTAGGGGAGGTAATCCAAAAAAATGTGTGTTCAAGATTTTGTTTTACCATTTTGTTGGCATCACTAATAAGTACAGGGTATTTTTTTAATAGGTGCACAAATTTTAATATTTGCTTCCCTATTGTTAATCAATAACACATGTTGTGTTATTTTTACTCTAGCTTAAAAAATATTAGAGATATTGCCGATTCAATGATTCCACTAACTTAACGATATTCATGGACCCAAATTACCCTGTAAGTATATCCTAGTTTGACTACGGAACCCTAAAAAACAAAAAGAAGCATTGCAATCAATGTGACAATATGCCAAAACAACTTTCAAGATAATGTTCCACAAAACTGTCCCCCGACTGCAATACCTACAGATTTGGTCATCTCTAGATTATCTTTTTTGTTTGGCGTATTTTTATCGCAATGCTTATTTTTGCTTTTTTTAAATAATTTTAAGGCATGGTAGGTGTTTTTTTTCGTTATTTATTAACAATTTTTGGAGGATAATTGAAAAACAATAAACGGGGTAAAACGATTGAAATATCCTCTATATGAGTACCTAATTATATTAATTATATTCTTTGATTTATATTAAATACAAAATATATATTACTAGCGACCCGCTCTCGCTTCGTAAAGTCTTATACATATAAACCTTCCTCTTCAATCACTCTATCTATTAAAAAAATCGCACCAAAATCCGTTGCGTAGTTTTAAAGATTTAAGCATACATAGGGACAGAAAAAGCGACTTTGTTTTATACTATGTAGTGATGATAGCGATACATACATGATTACCAAATGACTACTACTGCCATCTATTATCGGATGGCGGAACTATGCAATATGAAGTTATTATGAGTGTTACTCGTAAAACCCAGGGATAAAAAAGACTAACTTGGATTTTTGACAATTTACGCAAATGTGGCTGTAGCCATACACATACAGTTACAGTCAGTCGTAAACAACAGAGAGACACGGGTAACTTAATTAAAAATTGCACGCTCTAAATCGTTCAATGTTTATAGTTTTACGTCATAGCAGTTTTAACAAAATACAATCGGTATTTCATATCAGGTCATGACATGCATATTATTACGTATAATATTACAAAAATAAATAACCTTTTTCTCACATTTATAAAGTCTACTCGAATACAAATCACTCCAATTTTGTATATGCTTCTCTGTGGTGCGAGCGACCATAGAAAAAAAAGTCTACAATGAAATGAAGTGAAGTTCCGTTCAACTACTTTCAAGTTATAAACAAAAATTCTGCTGTGATTGTAGTGGGCGTTGCCATATTTTCGGTTTATCTGATAATTTCATTGATAAACCAGATAAGGCCTTACAACTTCAGCGACATTGTACTAGATAAAAACTAGGGCTTCGCTGATAAAAATATAACGAATCCACCATAACTGACTCATCAAATAATGTTTTGTTCTCGTACGATTTTCGTATTCGAATAATTTTGTGATTTTTTAAGTTTTCTGAGTGAAATAAGTGTTAATTTATCGTTTACGTTATCGTTAACACAGTGTTATTCATGAAGGATAGTAATTCTCAGTAAAATGACACAAATAACAAGGGTAAAATGAGTATATGATTCATCCAAACATTATTTCCAATTGGACCTCATCTTGTATCCTATTGTGATGCGAAAAAATGTTTAGAAATACTCTAATAGCCCTTTTTCTGACCGCTAACGTCAGATGTCAGTCCAATAAAGACCTGTATAATGGGCAATTTAACAACGAATATTATAAAACACAACGGCAAGATAGTTCTCGTGAATCGAGTATCCCGAATCCTGGGGATAGCAACTACAGGACTTATGTGTACAATAGCAGGCGGTACGGAACGGATCCGACTCGATACAACCCCTTTAACCCTAACATTAATCAGCCAGGGGGTTTCCCATACAATCCCCTGAATACCAACCCTCTGGATGACTCATATAAGTTTAACACTGTAAGTATTATGTTTATTTTTATGGGTTCTAAATTATAATATTGAATATTACTCATATTAGGTGTAGTGTGGCTACCTAATTCCGGTTTAAGCAAACTTTTTTAAGTTCAGGTTATACTTTTCCTAATTTAAATAGTTATGACAGATCTAATACTTACTACATAAAATGAATTTTAATAAGAAAAGTACTGTGTATGAGATGTCATGAATATAATATTGAATTACAAAACATGGAAATCCCTCATTTATTATTCAACCTTTAACAGTGTAAAGTTACAGTACAATATACCAAAAGTGTTTACAAACCATATTACAGTATGAAGTAACGCATAATCGTTTTGTAGTATTTTTTTCAGTGCGGGTCTTTTCATAACCTATGTATTACAGAACCGTGATCCCAATAATCCAGATGCCTTGTTCCCTGGTGTGCTTGGAGGTTGGCGAGAGGACCTCCAAGGTAGGGAAAGGCGGGACTCCAGACAGCTCCCAAGGGATGTATTTGTCAACACTAACTATGGACAAGTACAGGGGTTTAAGGCAAGTCTTAAGATGAATTTCTTACAATGTATTTGTTTACTGATCAACTGTATCTATAATTTACATAATTGTTTCTAACCTTCCCTTGTTAAACCTTTTCAACGTTATGTCAACATTGCCTCACAGATGGGTCGTTTTAAAAAAAAATGTACTTAGTTAAGGGTTTAATGAAAACAAAATCACGATTGCGTCCTTTGTATAACGAAAGTTAGTCATACAACCTGTATGGGTAACTATCGTCACACAAAGGAATCAATTAAGTTTTGTTTTAATTAAAGCCCTTAAGTATGTACAATTTTTTTGAAAACGACCCAGATTCTCTGGTCTATTTTGCCCTATCAACAATGATGGAACGAATATAGGCATAAAAATTACAAAATCTCAGTTTGAATGATGCTCAATATCATTGCTCCTATCAAATTTCCAATGTGTTTTGTACAGCTTAACCCCACATATGCGGGAGGTCAAAAAAATAACAAGTTCTAGTCTCTTCTGATTACAACATAATCCATCAAATCAAGCTGAAAAAAAATACAAAAAGATATCCAAATTTTGAGCATGGATCTGTGCTTAAGCCTCCGATGGGTTAAATAATTTAAATACTCCTTGTAGAAAAACAAAAGAATACAGCAATTTTGGCAACTAACTAAATTCTATTTTTATTTTCAACAAAATAAAAATATAATAATAGTTAGTTGAATGAGTTATAAAAGTGTTAGTGTTTATTAAACCTGGCAAGATATCTTTAAACGGCAATAACTACTGCAATAAGTTAAAGGCTTGTCAATATGTAAATAAATAATAAATAAATAACTAAGGACAATGTCACACAAATTGACCTCGTCCCCAACTAAGCTCTAGGCTTGTACAGTCAAGGTCATAAATATGTATACACTTTAGTACCTTGTCACTTTAATCGTTGTGACAATTTCATATGGCAGTTTAAATATGACGTTAAATTGACAAGGTACTAAAGTGTATACATATTTATAACCTTGACTGTACTATGGGTATTAGACAACGATAAACATACTTATGTAGAGAAATACATATGTACATACATCGAAAACATCCAAGACTCAGGAACAAATACTCACGCTCATTATACAAATATCTGCTCTTACCAGAACTACCAAATACGCATGGTAACTCATCACTTCATCGAATTTCACTTCATCAAATGTATCATTTCATGAAATTAATTTCATCGAACGCTATTGTCTGCTGGAACCATAATGTTTTCAGGGTATCTTAAACATTAATTATGTAGGTTAGGTTAGATTACATGTTTAAAATACCCTGAAAACATTATGGTTTCTGCAGAAAATAGCGTTTGATTAAATTATACATTTGATGAAAGGTGTTTTGATGAAATGATAGACACCCAATATGTATGCATATGTGTAAACGCTATGTTGAGCTCACACAATTAGTATCGCAACACATTCTTCTCTGTAAAGACACTATTAGTAGCATAGAGGCATTCCATCTTAGTCCTCAGGGTTGGCAACGCATTTGAGGTCTTAGGATTTGTCTATGGGTCTCAGATTCCACTTACCATCAGGTGGCCTGAGTGCTTGTGTGCCTTCCCCTTAATATAACAAAAAAAAAAGAGGAAGACTGAAAATATGTGTTATTTGTAGGTCCACATTTATGACAACCCAGAGCCCGAATCTGGCTACCGGCCTTGGTTGACCCCTGTTGAGAGGATTCAAGGTGAAGCATCCGTGTTCCTGGGCATACCCTATGCCAGACCTCCAGTGCTGGACGGAAGGTTCAAGGTAGGCCACAAGTAGAGTTACAAGATCTTAAAAAAAAGATAAATTTCTTGATATTTTGTGCGAAAGTTTTTGCTGTATAAGGAGCCTAGGTAACAGTAACTTGAGTTAGCAATTTGATTAACCTTTCATTGATATACTGGACAATTTTAAACTTTCTTTTAGTAATGAGCCATAATTTAGACAGGTTAAGAAAATCCCCATCATCTGGTTTCCCAGTAACATATTTTATATCCTAAATCATAGTCATATCTTTTAAACAAAAAAAATACATAGTTTGGAACAGACACTCAAGTTTTACAATGAATCCAAATTTTCAAACAAAAGCAAGATTTCAGCAATATATTTATTAAGGTATTCACTAATCATGTAATTATAAGAAAACGGGTGCATGCTTCAATTAATTTGCAATTGATGTTGCAATAATTATGATCATGGGATAACACAAGCTATTTAATTGTCATATTGCCATAGAAAATAACCATCGTAGATCGTAGAAAAATAACTGTTATTCTAAAAATCAACTTAATCATAATAGTTTATAGAAAAGTATCTGTAATTCTAAGACCATCTTTCTGCAGCCTCCCCGGCAACACCCAGGGTGGCAGCTATTGCAAGCCGTGGACTGGGGGCCTGCCTGTCCTCAGCCGGTCCGGTTCACAGGCGCTACTAAAGGCATCCGCGACATGGACGAGGATTGTCTATACCTCAACATATTCTCGCCAAATGTAAGTACAATTCTAGTCTAAAATAATGCTTATGGCAGCTGTAAAAAACAATACAATACAAATACTCTTTATTGAATTCAAAAAAATACAGCACATGGAAGACTACATTTAAATTATAGCTATGAAAGGAGCAGTCTTATCGATAAATAGCGATCTCTTCCAGACAACCATGGACACAAACACATGGCAGGTGGTTTATACATACATACATACATACATAACATCACGCCTTCATTCCCAGAGTGGGGTAGGCAGAGCTTCAGAAATACCAACAACTCTAAAGACTTACTGATATTTCTGTAACCACATTTTGCACTAACAGGCTAAGAGGATTACTAGTGTATTAGTGACAGGTTGCAAGCCCATCGCCTAACAGTACTACAAGCCCTTATTCCCTTAGTCGCCTCTTACGACATCTACGGGAAGACATGGAGTGACACTATTCTAACCCGGCAACCACACGGGGCTTGTTAATTATAGGAATTAAAATAAATAAATAAATTAATTTTAAAAAATCCATGATTGCAGTAGGTATTTATCATTTTCTAAAATAAAATATAGTCTCCTTTGCGTAGAATTCTCTATTTCTAATATTTTAGGTAATTGCCGTCCATGTGGAGTTCGTTTTTTCCACGCTGTATATAAAAATGAATCCCTATTTCCCTTGGTCACGGCACGGCATCACGCGTGAACGAATGGGCCGATTTCGTTAACTCTTTTTTTTGTTGTGTTTGGTTATTGTCGGGAGAAGGTTCTTATGAAAGAGTGGGGCGAAACCGCTGGCGGGTAGCTAATGGTATATAAAAATGTCAAAACAGTAAAATACACAATTTTCGCATGCTTCAGGAGTGACTTCGATACTCGTATTGTGATAACTACAATCACAGGGATAGTCAAAGTAGCCTCACTTTAAGAATTGAGATTTTAAGTGGTTTATTCGTATTGTTTTTTTTTTTTGTAAGCAATCCTATCATTGTCTAGCTCTAGCTGCTTTAAGTTACTCCAAATGAGTAGTCGCCAATGCGATTATTAATAAAATACTTCACGCTTAAATAGAGGAGTTACAGAAGATTTGTTTTTGCAATCAAATTGATTGATTTAATTTTACGGTACCGTGTTTATTGCATAGACAAATTTGCTTGTGACGTAAGCACTGACCTAACTCATTATTGAATCATTCATAAATACACATTTTCATGCTAGTTAGAGGTCTATTATGCAAAAAGTCCTTCGCAATTTGGGTCGACGTGCAAGACCAACTGATGCATACTTAATACTGTATTGTTGCAAAAGTGGAATATTTTGTCCCTAGTGTGTAAATCTAGTTCATCAGATAGGCCGTATGAATAATAGTCTAACATTATAATTATAATCATTTCCATGGTCACATTTTAATACATTACATTGATTATAAGCTTTGTAGAGTAGCTGGAGGTTTTCAAGTACAAAAACTTTTATAATGAAATTATCCTACTAATAAATGTTAAAGTTTCGTAACTAAATTATGAAAACCACTACTATTTACTAATAATAATAATAATAATAATAATAATAATAATATTACGGGATAATGTCACACAAATTGACCTAAGGGCTTATTGTCTAACGCACTCGCAATCACGATCGTTTTCATTTTGAAAATCGAACGCTCGTCTGCATACAATATGAAAACAATTGCTCCACTTTGAAGCCGGTAGCGATTGCGAGTGCGTTAGACAATAGCCCCTCTAGTCCCAAACTAAGCTCTAGGCTTGTGCTATGGGTACTACACAACGATAAACTTACTTATATAGAGAAATATATACTTAAATACATAGAAAACATCCAAGACTCAGGAACAAATAAACGTGCTCATCACACAAATATCTGCCCTTACCGGGATTTGAACCCAGGACCCCTAGCTTCGTAGGCAGGGTCACTCCCAACTAGGCTAGCGTGTCCTCAAACCCACCGTAAACCGTACTTAAATTACATTCAACCCTACTAATAAACTAAAATGGGACATTTAATAAACACTTTTATAAAGACTCAAAATGCTTCATTTTCGGCTTATCGCGTTTGACGCGTTTTAGAATCGTTTATGACTTGGCCGCCATTATTGAAAAAGACATAGTTATCAAAACATTGACAATACGGAAACACTTCGAAAGCGATATCGTTATTACCGTGTAGAATCCCAGGCCTTCTCTTCGTCTCGTATATAAAGCAACTAGAAAATATTATTTACATTTGTACATCAAGGATGGTTCTTTATACTAGGATCTTATTATTTAGCAAAAAATGCATTTGAAGGTTATGAATGTTATGATAGTGTTTATTTAATACAACAAATAATGAATGGACTTTACAACTATACTTATCTATAAAACTGCTACCACGTTAGTAAATATTAATTGGATATTGGATGTTGGATATATTGTACCTTGTTTGTAAAACTTCTATTTTTATTCTTAATAAATTAATTCTTTAATATCCATTATCATTCGAAAGGTCAACAACCCTATTTAAGATCTGTTAGTTCATGCAACGAGTTTAATTAGGCTAATTTGGCTCAAGCGGAACAAGCGTTGCTACCAAATAAACAGGCTGAAATAATCTCTATTACCCTTATAATACGAGCTTAGCCCATAAAACTGACTGTAAACAGGGTCAATTTAATTTTGCGCTATGCAACATTTTTATAATATTTCTTGTTTCAAAAGAGCGTATGGTACACTCAAATCTGAAGCAGATTAAACTCTAAAAGGATAGTATATAAGGTCACGTAATCAGGAGGTATTACATAAGATACGATGTTTTCTAAAGAAGATAAAATGAGCCTTTAAATGTTGGCGGTGTGCTTTGGTAATTAGAGGGATAATTCGTTCAGTTCTTTGATTAGTAGGTACTGATTGAGTAATTGATGGTTTGAAGCTTGAGAAATTATATGGACTTAGTCATTGGCAATATGGTTTCAAAATTTAATGATATTTTGATTTCTTATAATTAAGGCGACTGGCAGGGCAACGTTTTTCCATACTAATTTTGTGCAGGATTTTTTGTAATGAGACCATATCATTTATTATTTTTTAAGATAACTTTGGCCGCTTTATTTAAATGTATGACTATGCCAAATTGCAGCTTTATGACATGGGTCACTTATAATAAAACTCTCGCCTCGGTCGATCAATATATAAAAAAATCTCTATTAGGCCGTGTTGTTTGATCAGTAGTTAACCGAACTAATGTGTCAAATTTTCGATTCTTTTTTCGAATTTTAACCATTAGTTCAGTTAACTACTGATCAAAAAATAGGCTCTTAGTGATCCCTGAGGATCAATGGTAAAAATCTAACCCCATGATAGTTTTTGACGTGTTTTGATAATTTATTTTTGCGTGTTATATTGGTTTGTGCGAGGCCTTCATCTGTTTGGTGGTAGTACTTTTTTTTGTACTATCTTTTTATTTTATTCGTGCTACTGCTTAATGTGCTAATGTGTATATTTAAGTAGTTAAGTACATGTAGTTATCTAGTTTTTCTTGTGATTTTCATTATAATGTATCTTGTTTAATCATGTCTTAGTGGAAACTGTTGAGGAATAGGACACATGTTTTGTTTAAGGTCTAAAAAGTAAGGTAAGTATGTAAGTTTTAGGGTGGAATCACATCTATCAGCACCGATTCACATTTTGTCTATAGAAAATGGCTACTTTGTATGAAGATGCGTACGCATCTATTCTCCTTGCGCATGCGTAGGACATAATAGAGGAAATTCGAAACGGTGCTGATATATGTGAATCCACCCTTACTCTGTTTGTTTTCCAAATAAAAAACCGGGCAAGAGCATGTTGGACCATGCTCAGTGTAGGGTTCCGAAGCCGTTAAGTAGTACAAACATAAAAATCAACACGTAATAACTAATTTTCTATTTAAAGTCAATTGGTGCCGGCTTAGATTGTGATAGATATACTTTAATCACCTGTATCGCAAGAACCAATGATGTCTACTTAGTCGTGATAGTTTTCTTTTAAAATTAGGTAGTTATATGCTCTTTCATTTAAGGTTTTTTTTCTAATATTTGGTATTTGTAGTTTTGGCTGTGGGACAAAAATTACAAAACTTAGCGCTTTAAGCTTAATATTTCATAAACGGATTACTTAATCGAAAAATTGTTTTCACAATCCCGTAATGTTGTTGAAAGACCTATCCAACAACACCTTTCACTATATGGTAGACGAGAAAAAAAACTACATCCCCACGTTACGTGCAGGAGAGGTACCTTATTTTTTTTTATTCAAGACTTATTTTACCACTTGGTTGACGTGACTAATATGTATATTCATTCCAAACTACAGTGACTACGGAACCCTAAAAACTTGTCAATATCTTTGACGTATTATTTAAAAGTTCTTTAAACGTTATCTTCCAGACTGCAGCAGGGACAACGGCGCAGAAGTACCCAGTGATGGTATACATTCACGGAGGCCAGTTCTCCTCAGGAGCCTCCAACCTGTTCCCTGCCCACATGCTCGCTGCCTTTTACAAGGTCGTCGTGGTCTCCATCAACTACCGCCTCGGTGCTCTTGGTGAGTACGAGAACACTTATTGCCATTATTAGGGCAAGAAGGTCTGAGACTCACAGACATTTGAATTCTCAAGATTGCCTCAAAACCTCAAATGCGTTGCCAAAGCTGTGGTCTCTATAGAATACCTGTAATGCTACAAATTTTAAAATATCAGTCTACTTTTACCAAATTCCCAAAACACCAGATTCGAAATATTGGGTATCTTTTATCCGTAGTTTTGTTGCTCAAACTATGTATCTAGATCAAAACAGGATTAATAAGTTGGGTACGAATCTGAGCGGGAGGCATGGTCGCCCCGCGCGGCGAGCTGTTTTCGAGCCAAATTGTTGCACATAAACATTCGCGGGTGAGGCAGCGTTCTTGCCGCGAGCCGACTTTCAAAATGGCGTCGGACGCGATGACAGCCCTGGCTGCGTTTATCATAAATCATAATCCAACGACTTATTAACAAAAAGAAGAAGAAATGGAAGGAAATGAAAATGAAAATGAAAAATCGCCTCGGTGGTGGAACGGCTCAGCAACTTTATCAAATTTGTACGCGCCTCGCCCACAGATAACTTAGAACTTGCCCGCGGCACGCTCGGATACATGTCCAAATTAAAATAGGTGAGCTGTGCGTGCCTCGACCCGAGGCTGCTCTAATTCGTACCCACCTTTAAATTACACAAAAAAAGCTGCCTAATATTCAAACGAAACTTACTACGCTACTTAATAATAAAAGATAAAGAAAACCAGAAAAAGAACAATCCTCAAGCAGGTTCTCCCGTGGCTTGGTCTCTATACCACTGGTTGCATTACCTCTCTGGATAGATAGTCCAATCCTTTGAGAGAGGTAAACACCAGCTCTGGGATTTAGTGATGGTAGGACCCTGTGCAGGGTCCGTCCGGATCGCTACCACCATCTTACCCATTAACCACCCGCCAAGCAACAGCTTGATTATGTATAAGCACGTGCCTACGCACACATACGCATAGCTGAGCTTTCTACTAGACGAACTAGATGGCAACACGTATCGCAAGAACAGAAAAAAGAGCAGAGTTACCAGTCTATACCCTAGTATAATCCACGGCACGTAAGTAAAAACCAACATGGCCGTTACTGCGCAGGTAGGTAGTTTCGACTGTACTCCAGGCGACAGCGACGCGTGCGCGGGGTGGCGGGGAGGTGAGAAGCGACTCCCGCCCCGCTCTCACCACAGGTGAGACCCTAAAATCGACTTCTGCGCAGTTTTTACTTACATGCCGCGCATTATATACAATAGTAGTCTTTGCTAACGACCACAAAATCGGCCGTATGTATACTCCATTTCATATACCATGGCCCGATGCACTTGAAGCTTAACAATAGGGCTCATAATGTTTGCATTTTGCTATCTAATTAGGAGCACTTCAAAATGGCACGCGTCGGTCCAACCTGCATACCACGCCGCAAAAGGGTCTGGCCAGGTATCTTTTGTTATCACTAATCCTATTGTTAACGCCTAATGACCGTCTCAAGTGCATCGGGCCATGGTATATGAAATGGAGTATAAATGTAATCACAAGTTCACAACGCAGTTTAAAAACAACTAGCGCTTTTAAAAATTAAAAGTACAAATTATCTGTTTAGTGAGGTTTAGAAAGTCGGCCGACCCATTAACTCTGGGTAGACACTTCGCTTGCGAGTTTCAATACGTAACGGCGCCATCTATCGACCGCATTGTTAAACTGTAATGTTATTTTCCTCTATTACACTTGGATCACTTTGCAAGCTGTTATTTAAGTAACATTCTTCATTCATATGTAAAGAAATAAATACAATTATTCATAAAAGCGTATAACTATATATAAATAATAAAATTACACAAAGTAATCAGCACGTGCTGGCTGTTAAGCCAGCGCAGAGGATCGATTTTTTAATGTCGATGATGGGCTTCAAAATACTCGTGACTAGGATATTTACCAAAAGACGTATTTTTTAATGTCATACTTAAATACATAGAAAACATCCAAGACTCTGGAACAAATATTCGCGCTCATCACACAAATATCTGCCTTTACCGGGATTTGACGGGACCGCTGGCTTCAGAGGCAGGGTCACTCCCAACTAGGCCACCGTGTCGTCAAATTTCATTCAATAAAAGTTGCTCAACTTTTATTGAACCGCAAAAAATTGAATCCCTCTCAACTTTTGGTGCAAGTCGGTTCATTTTGATGATGTCACCGTGCAAGCGAGAACTTGTCGAACGCGAGAACGACCGTTCGGGCCGATTATCGGTGCGAGCGTGAGAACGCAATTCCTCTCGATTGTTCTTGATCAATTAAAAGGGGATCAACTTAAAATCGCCTCGTGAGAACCCCGCTTTAGTGCATGTGATTGTCCCAGGGTTTTTGTCGACCGCGGACGACAATTCGCCCGGCAACTACGGCATCCTGGACCAGGCGCTGGCGCTCCGCTGGGTGCGCGACAACATCGAGCCGTTCAACGGCGACCGCAGCTCCGTCACGCTGTTCGGGCCCGGCGCCGGCGCCGCCTCCGCCGGCCTGCTCGCGCTCGCGCCGAGCACCCGGGACATCGTCACGGGGATCATAGCGCAGGTGGGACTCTGAAACACTCACTATAGTACGTTATGCAACTGATTATTATTATTATTACTGTTGTTTATTGCATGTTATTATGACGATCCTTAATGGAGATATTCTTACGTAAGATGACATTATTATATAAATTAAATTAAACTTATATAAATTAAATTAAACTATTCAAATTTCGTATTTTTAAGATATTTTAATTTTTATTTCTGACGATCTTAATGTAATAACTTATAATTTGACATGCTGTGCATTTTATACTGTGACTTTATATTAGTAAATAAAATTTGAATTTGAATTTGATCCATAATGAGGGGCCTTAAAACACCAGTGTGGTTTTAATAGGATCTCACAAGTGTTTTAAGGCCTAATTATGTACAGTTGCATACACTACTTTATCTACACACATATCATAAGTTTGGAATTCGCTGTCGCTCGTTTTATAAAACCACACTTGTATTTTAAGGCCTCTTATTATGCATCAGTTGCATAAACTACAATTACATACACACATCACATCATGCCTTCATTCCCAGAGCGGGGTAGGCAGAGCTACAGAAATACCTTATACTTCTGTAAACACATTTTACACAATCAGGCCAAGGAGTTTATTAGTGTATTAGTGACAGGTTGCAAGCCCATCGCCTTATGACATCCACGGGAAGACATGGAGTGGCACTATTCTAACCCGGCAAGCATACGGCACTTATTTTAAACCCACGATATTGTAATTCTTCTTGGAGTCAATAAAAAAATTAATCCCCCAGCTAAGTGCGATGTTCATCAACAGGTGATTAGATGTTTGACGGCTGTCAAAATATGTTAACTAACAGCCAATTAAGATCAACAGTCTGTTCAATTGGTTGGCATAAAAGGAGGTAAGTAACCAAAGAAAATCCGTCGGGGCTGCCATTCCCTGCCCTGTGAAAGTTTCCATATCAGTCACATACTTATACTAAAAATGCAATAATTTATGTTTGTCCCCTCATATTTATTTATTGTATTTGTATTTTGTTTAACGTGTGTATCTGTGTCTGTCTGTGGCATCGTTGCTCCCAAACGGATGGACCGATTTAGACGCGGTTTTTTTAAAAAGAAAGCTAGTTTAATCAGGATGATTCCTAGCTAAGTTCATTAAAATCGGTTAGAACGTTTAAGAGATATTAGCTCTGAACGAGGGTGTCGTTTTATATCAGAGGATTATCTACTAATAGCTGTTAATAAAATACTACAAACAGGGAGATTTTAGTGGATGGCAATTTGAAACTACCAGCAAGTGTATAAAGTTCAATATCCTTAGCTCTCAAATGGAGTTTTCAATTTAAATTGAACTTTATACTCATTGAAATATAGTTCAAACTAAATTGCCTTGATTATGTACCTCTTATGGAACACCGGGTCTTAATAATAACATCTCACAACGAATTCTAGAGCGGGTCGGCGCTGGCAGACTGGGCGTTTATAGAAGACAAGTTCCGCGTCCAGAACACCTCGCTGGTGTTTGGGCGGCTGCTGGGCTGCCCCATCGACTCTTCCTGGCGACTCGTCAACTGTTTACGGCAGGGCCGGAGCTTCTATGAACTGGGAAACGCCGAATTTGAGGTAAACTTTTTTTAATTCTAGAAGACGTTGTCGACCAACCCGCTTTAACGCGCACGTAAGTTGGACATCTTCACCTTATGTAACTTTTTTGGCGCTATTTTTTTTTCATTAGCGTGGTATTCTGCCCTGTTAACACAAATGTATCTCAGACAAAACTTCTGTAGCAAATGCAACTTTATTACTAATAGCATAGGATTGAATCTGCTTTGGTGATTGAATTTGAGATACTGCTTATTGGCTTAGTAGGGCAGTATTCTGCATAGTTAAAGTAGAAGCATTTTAAATCTAATGTAGTTATCAATAGAGTATGTAATGCTTCGACTACTATATTGTAGTTAGCCGTGTTCTTTGGTATTACGGCAGTATTGTGTCCCACTGCAGGGCAAAGGACTCTCCTCTTTTTCGCCAATCTTCCATACTGATTGCGTGCTCCTGCCCCTTTGAAATACGTCCAAATCATCACGGCACCTCCGTTTTGGTCTGACTCTGCTCCGGTGGCCATCCTGTGGAGTCAATTCGGTGACAATTCTGGCCCACTGTTCCGGATGCATATCGTCACTATTTTGAAAAAACCGCGTATCTCATATTTCGTGATGTACGATTTTAAACTTAAACACGAAGCGAAATAAGTTTAAAATCGCACCACGAAATATGAGATACGAGGTTTTTTGAAAGTAGTGACGATATGGCAGACGTGTCCAGCCCAGTCCCACTTGCACTTAGCGGTCTTGACACTCACATCCGTGATACAGGTCTTAGAGCGCAGATCAGTGTTTCTGATTCTATTAGCTATGCGAACACATGGTATGATGTAAAATTAACAAAAATAAACTTCGCAGCGCTCGTTCTTCCTTGAGATAATTTCTTTTGTTACTTTTGTTTCTTTGTAGAGCAGTAAATATCACTCAAGGGTAAATGGGTAAGAATAGGCTTTGATTATTACATTGCAGTGAGCCGCCATCTTTGGATTTAGATTCGTCACTACTTTAAAAAAAATCGTATCTCATATTTCGTGATATACGATTTTAAACTTAAACATGAAGATAAATAAGTTTACAATCGTTCGTCACGAAATTTGAGATACGATTTTTAGTGACGATTTGTTTGTTATTGTGCAGCCTCACGTCGGCTTCATCCCCTGGGGTCCCGTGTACGAGAACAACTTCACGTACCCCGGCGACCAGTGGTACGAGGGCTGGCGGGAGCGCGACTGGCGCTTCCTCGCCGCCATGCCCGAGCAGCTGATCCGGAGCAGGCAGTTCAACCCGGCGCTGCGGTACATGGCCGGCGTCACCACGCAGGAGGCCGCCTACGTGCTCTGTG
Source organism: Acleris holmiana (assembly GCA_949316455.1). Taxonomy (NCBI): domain Eukaryota; kingdom Metazoa; phylum Arthropoda; class Insecta; order Lepidoptera; family Tortricidae; genus Acleris; species Acleris holmiana. Next base: position 3,810,462 of record OX438764.1, read on the forward strand.
AGTCACGCCATACACACCTCTACACTACACTACACTACAGTGTGTCCAAAAATAAGGTGCACAAACTAATAAGGATGAAACTACGAGTAGATGCAATTTCACAGACAAAAAAAACGTTACAAAGTTTTTTTTTTTTTTTCAATTACTATCATTGATTGCTGTCAACCCTATCGGAATCATGTGAAATATCTCGCCCCATATTAGCTCTATAGAGATAAAATAAACATTGATGTAATCCTAGAGCGTTTCTTGAGTCAATTAAATAAATAAATAAAAAGCGGCCAAGTGCGAGTCGGACTCGCCCATGAAGGGTTCCGTAGCAGCAAGTAACATAATATAAAAGTTCGTTGTAGCTTTGATCAATGTTTTTATGACGTATTAAAAAAAAACTACTTACTAGATCTCGTTCAAACCAATTTTCGGTGGAAGTTTGCATGGTAATGTACATCATATATTATTTTTACATTTATCATTCCCTTATTTTAGAAGTTACGGGGGGGGGGACACACATTTTTCCACTTTGGAAGCGTCTCTCGCGCAAACTATTCAGTTTAGAAAAAAATTATAATAGAAACCTCAATATCATTTTTGAATACCTATCCATAGATACCCCACACGTATGAGTTTGATGAAAAAAAAATTTTTGAGTTTCAGTTCTAAGTATGGGGAACCCCAAAAATTTATTGTTTTTTTTCTATTTTTGTATGAAAATCTTAATGCGGTTCACCGAATACATCTACTTACCAAGTTTCCACAGTATAGCTCTTATAGTTACGGAATAAAGTGGCTGTGACATACGGACGGACAGACGGACAGACATGACGAATCTATAAGGGTTCCGTTTTTTGCCATTTGGCTACGGAACCCTAAAAACGAACAACGCCAACCACAAAAAACAGGCTTTTCTTTATAAAAAATGTTCCCATAGGGTTGACAGTAATCAATGTTTTTTTTTTTAATCTGTAAAAGAATTACATGCCCAATTTAAAAAAAAAATGGTGAAGTTACAGTTAGGTTGGCGTGACTAAAATTACAGCTTTCTAGTACTCAGAGTCTCTGCGCTAGGCTGCGTGGTTGCCGGGTTAGAATAGTGCCACTCCATGTCTTCCCGTGGATGTCGTAAGAGGCGACTAAGGGAATAAGGGCTTGTAGTACTGTTAGGCGATGGGCTTGCAACCTGTCACTAATACACTAGTAAACCTCTTAGCCTGTTAGTGCAAAATGTGGTTACAGAAATATCAGTAAGTCTTAGAGTTATTGGTATTTCTGTAGCTCTGCCTACCCCACTCTGGGAATGAAGGCGTGATGTTATGTATGTATGTATGTAACTACAATAGTGAACATATGGTTTCGCGAAGTTTTTTTGTAACTTGATATGTTCTATTGTTCAGCATTTTTTTGATCTACCACTAATAGTTTCTGCAGCGGATGCGATGAAATAAATTTTATGGCAATTTTTTTACACTTTTATTGAAGTTTTAGTAGGGATCCCTCAATTGTTCTAGTAATAAATTGAATATAGCCCATGTTACTCAAAGATAATCAGTGGGCGGCTGACGGATGCAAAATATGAACGTAAACAGAACACGGATAAGACTTTTATTAAATTTCGATAAATATTTATGAATACAAAATTATGCAGTTTTTATCTTTATCTACATTATTAGTAAATACATAATAAGCTATCCTCTATTGTACGTAGATTGTATACTAAGAAGACACTGGCCACTTATTATTTTATCACCTCTTGAGACTGATGAGCGTTATGTCTATTACGTCTTAGACTTGTCCATTAAATTTGCTTAGTTTTCAATATTCATATTTAATATGGCAAAGGAAACCACAATTCGTAAGTGGATAATAGATAAACGTGATCTAATTTACGATACTTCTAAAGGATCGATGTTTTGTACAAAATGTCAAGTAAGTTTATTTGCGAAACGAAAAAGCGTGATTGATAGACATGTTAAATCTAATACGCATCGCCGTCAAGAATTTTGCACGAAACAGAATCAAGAAGATTTTAATATTGATTTGATAAACTTTTCAGTTTTATGCAATATTCCGTGGAAACGTGTTAACAGTGCCGCTTTTTTACAGTTTTTCGGTAAATATGTATGCTGCTAGTTTACGCCATACATTTTGCCAGATGAGACTATTTTATATTTTATAGACTATTTTAGTCATATCCATATTACGTATAACGTTCGACATTATTTTGACGTAATTTGCATCCGTCAGCCGCCCACTGAAGATAATGTAGGGATGATGAAAGATTTTGAGTCTTGGATGTTTTCTATGTATTTATCTATATAAGTATGTTTATCGTTTTCAGTACCTATAGTACAAGCCTAGAGCTTAGTTTGGGACTGGGTCAATTTGTGTGACATTGTTCCGTGATATTATTATTATTATTATTATTGACTGTCGCTGATGATTACGTCGCAACCCCTTTGTTTTAGTTGTAGTTGTCATTGGTTTTAAATGTGTTTCTGGAAGCGTTGAATAAATGCATTATTTCTAATGCTTTTCTATTTTTTTTCAGACAACAACGCCTCCCTGGCCCCTAACTACGAGATCTCAGAGGCGTGGTTCAACCAGAAAGTGGCCGAGCTGGTGACGCGCTACAACTACACGCTGAACCCCCGCGGAGTGTACGACGCCATCCGCTACATGTACACCTACCACCCGGAGCCGCACAACGTCAGCGCCATCCGCGACCAGTACATACACGTGAGTGTCTTCATGACTGTTGCAAAAAAAAAACCGCTACAAGGTAGATTTGGATTCGATTTCCAATCAAATCAGCGCGAACCCGACTTGTTTTTTTTTTGATAAAGATAAAGATATTATTCGCAACAATACAAAAACTGTTGCGAAACGGTCCCAACTCAGCATTAGCTAGCCGTAAAGCCAGCGCTGATCTTCCGTTTGTTGTTTTTGGTGTTTGTTGTTCTTTTTTCACAGTTGAATATAATCATATCAAATTTGACGCTTGTAAATTTTTACAATACTACAAAAATACTATGAAAAAACGTGTCTTGTACGAAGACCTTAATTATAAAAAATTTAGTTCCTTAAGTAAATCCTTATTATGAGCGCAGAAACAAAAGTTTCCCCCGTGTGGTTGCCGGGTTAGAATAGTGCCACTCCATGTCTTCCCGTGGATGTCGTAAGAGGAGACTAAGGGAATAAGGGCTTGTAGTACTGTTAGGCGATGGGCTTGCAACCTGTCACTAATACACTAGTAAACCTCTTAGCCTGTTAGTGCAAAATGTGGTTACAGAAATATCAGTAAGTCTTTAGAGTTGTTGGTATTTCTGTAGCTCTGCCTACCCCACTCTGGGAATGAAGGCGTGATGTTATGTATGTTTGTATGTAAAAAAAAGTTTTTATTAATTCTTAAATAATAATTACGATAAAGGGGGGGCATGTGCACCACGTGCTTGGTGCAACCGCAGTTGCAAGTTAGCCATTATGTGCTTATAAAAAAATTGCACGTGCACTCAAGTGGCTAACGTATATGGTTTGTCGGACTTGCCCCGTTGGTGCGCTTGCCCCACCTGACCTAAAAACGACGGGGTACAACGACAACGGTTCCATCGCCGGGCCAGTACACTCACCATGCTGTATTACTTCTTTTTTTTTTTAGTGTTCTCAATGTAGTGTTGGCCCCTACTCTGATGTATGGTAGTGAATGTTGGGTGTGGCAGGATAAGCATGAAAGTTGTATAAATGCAGTAGAAATGCGCTCTTTGCGTAGTACATATGTGTGATGTAAAACTGTTATAGAGTAAGGAATGAAAACATCAGAGAGAAGTGTGGTCTGAAAGAAGATGTAGTGACTAAGATTGAAAAGGGCAAGCTTCGATGGTTCGGTCATTTGGAAAGGATGGATGAAAAACGATTGACGAAAGAAATATACAGTGCTAAAGTGAGTGGAAGGGTCGGAAGAGGGCGCCCTAGGCGTACTTTTTTGAATGAAATCGGGGAAATACTGGAAAAGTGCCGAATCATAAGTACGAAATCGACTTGCATGCATGACTCGATGTATGAATGTGGAAGAAGCGAAAGAGCTTTGTCAGGATTGTAGCAGGTGGAAAGAAGTGGTCTCTGCCTACCCCTCTGGGAAACAGGCGTGATTTATGTATGTATGTATGTATTTTTTTTACTAATAACACATATTCTGAAGAAAAAAAACCATTCTACTACGGTCAAAATATACAGCTCTCAAAAGTTAGGACTGACAGACAGCGTAGACACAACAAAGGCCCCATTGGCTTTGAAATAAAATACAATAATAATAAAATCCCTGAAATTTCCCCCACAGCTCCTGTCCGACTTCCTATACCGCGCGCCAACCGACAAAATGGTCAAGCTACTCCTCGAGCAAAACGTCCCGGTCTACATGTACGTCCTGAACACCACAGTGGAGTCGTTCCGCTGGCCGACATGGAGGCAGTACGGCCACGACACTGAGCATTACTTCCTAACCGGCGCGCCGTTTATGGACCAAGAGTTCTTCCCGAAGAAGCAAAGGATAGACCGGCAGGCCTGGACGCCTAATGACAGAAACATGAGCCATTTCTTCATGAAGGCGTATTCTGATTTTGCGAGATTCGGGTAAGTGTTGATAATATGTTGAATTTATAGCTTACTAGCTGTTTCAGTCCGCCTAGAAGTCGTTTATCGGTATTTCCTCAGGAACCGTCCAATTTTTAGGCATACAAATAGCCCTATGTCCTTCCTCGAGAATCAAACTATCTTGATACCAAATTTCATCTAAATCGATTCAGCGGTTTATCCGTGAAAGCGTAACAGACAGAGTTACTTTCACATTTATAATATTAGTAAAGAATACCGTTTTCCTAGACTTACAAGTCCTATATGTGTGTTGTGTAGTAAAAGTTACCATTTTTCAATATATTTAGAATTAATCTTAGTCTTTTGCACTTCCCAAAAACTGCTTTGAGACCTGTGTTTTTAAACCTTGTAGGATTGTAGGTCTATCATTTATGAGGTACGAACTTATCATTCGTCTAACCTGTAGTATACAATTCAACAAATAAATACAATAATATACGTTTATAACAAGCACGCAGTAGGTCTTATTTTTTTTACAAACAACATGTGTTGGGAATAAAATGCTAGCTTTCTTAGACCATAAATAATAATAAACCATAAAATAAGTACGCTTACAAAAGATCTCCGTAGACGCAAAAAATCAGGGCGGGAAACATTTTATATTGTTTATTTTAAGTTAATAAATCAGGACAGCTAACGCCATCTATGAATCTGTGGTGGTCGTATAACCACACAACTTTAGTTCAACGCGTGGAAGCAGGGATGAAATGAGGAGTGAGAATGTTACTTGACTTGTTAACCAAAGCAATACGTATAATAAGAATAACTTGAGTATTTTACATATGTGCGGTACCAAGCGATGTCTTAAATAAACAAGTGTGCGCGCGTGCATTCGCGCGAACGGAGTCTCGAAGCGTAGTGAAGTGAGTCGGAGCGTAGGAATGTGGCTCCGTAATGTGTCGCGGGCACGGGCCGCGCGGTGGCGACCGCGGGCGTTATCTTCTTGTTGTATGGCCCAAGTTGCAGAGTGGTCCAAGTTAAATAAATAAATGTTGAATTATAGTACCGCCACAAATCGTTTATGTTACTAAAGTTTAAAGAAAACATTGTGACTTTAATTTTAATTCACTTGCTGCAGGTTTATAATTTCCGAACCCATTTGTTCAGTTCAATTCAAGGCTCTAGCCAAGCGAGAAATGACTTAAATAACGCAGTATAAGACATATTATCCCGTGTCCTCCTCAAAAGCATAGCGGTAATGAATGAGTCAGTAAAACTTTATATAAAAGTTTAGATATTTGTTAATGATTATTTGACTGTCTAAAAAAGTTTTCGTTTTATTCCTAACACCAGTTGTTTGTAGAAAAATGATGACAGGCAACGCCATCTATGATTCTTTTGCGTAACTAAATTTTAAACAATTTAGTCCCTTTCAAAAGCATGGCGGTAATTATTGAGTCAGTACAACGTTTGTATAAAAGTTTAGATATTTGTTAATGATTATTTGACTGTCTAAAAAAGTTTTCGTTTTATTCCTAACACCAGTTGCTTGTGGATAAATGAAGTCAGGCAACGCCATCTATGATTCTTTTGCGTAACTACATTTTAAACAGTTGATCCTTACTGCCTACAGATGTAGTGCATAATCATACGGTGTCGTGTTTGATCGGAAAAGTTCTTATTCGTCTTGCTTTCTCAATTAGCTTATTGACGACAGGTACTAAAACTGAGTGAGGAAGCAAGATAAAAGCTCTTCTAGGCAACCTTAAGTGTTATCTTGTCTTGGATGTTTTCTAGGTATTGAAATATGTATTTTCTCTATGATGGCATGTTTATCATTATCTAGTACCCATAGTACAAGCCTAGAGCTTAGTTTGGGACTAGGCCAATTTCTCTGAGATGGCTCTTGATATTTAATAACGTAAAAGTATAACTAGTAATCACACAAGCCGAAGCCAAATGTTACACCTAGTATGCAATCACGAATGAAATTCAATTCTGAACTCAAATAATCTTTTCAGCAATCCAACCCGCTCTCGTATTCTCGGCGTATACTTCGAGCAAGCCACCGCGGGCCAGTTGCGGTACCTAAACCTGAACACGACGTTCAACTCGACCATACAGCTCAACTACCGGCAGACGGAGCTGGCCTTCTGGACCGTGTACCTGCCGAGCGTCGTGGGGAGATTCGTGCCCACCTACCCGCCGATCACTGAGGTAGCTAACAGTAGAGTAACAGAACAGATGCGGTACCTAAACCTGAACACGACGTTCAACTCGACAATGCAACTTGGGTAGGACAACGTTTTTCCATACTAAATTTGTAAAAGTTTTTTTTTGGAATGATACCATTACAAAAAAAAACATTCTTTTTATGACGTCTTTGTTTTTGGGTAAATTAGTGCGTTAAAAATAAAATTTAAATAAGACGCATTCATTAAAGAGATATTAAATTTAAGGAGGGTTTCTAAATCATAGAACCCAAATATTTTTTTATACATAACCTTTTTCCATACATATTTTTTTTTTCAAAATTATGTATGGATGTTTCCGTTTTGTTACTCATACATTCAATGTATTTTAGTATATATTTCTCTATATAGGTAAGTTGATCATTGTTTAGTAGCCATAGTACAAGCCTAGAGCTTAGTTTGGGACTAGGTCAATTAGTGTAACATTTTCCCGTGATATTATATATTTACTTTTAGATTATCGTTTAACCATTTCAATGCCATACATACATAACATCACGCATTCATTCCCAGAGTGGAGTAGGCAGACCTACAGAAATACTAACAACTCTAAAAATACTTCATGATAATTCTGTAACCACATTTTGCAGAATAATGCTAAGATGTTTACAACGCCATTGACGGATATTTCCGTCACGGTTAACAGCGCAAAATATACCTAATTATCTATGAGGCAAAGTTCACATCCGCTCTGGTTTTGTATTTAATTTGTAGTATTGGTGGGAGCCGAAGCAACCGCTGCAGATCGCCTTCTGGTCCGTGTCGACGCTGTGTCTGCTGCTCCTCGTGCTGCTGGTCGTGTGCTGCATGCTGTGGCGGAACGCTAAAAGGTACGTTATTCGCCACAAGCCTCCGACTACCATCCAACTAATCAGCTTGTATCGTATTCCATTTATCACAAAAGTAACGGAAACGTAACGTCAAGGAGTGTAATTGTTATGCCAGTGAGGAACCCTGTCATAATGCCACTAGTTTGACAAGGGTAGTTTTAAAAAAAAAATTCGTCTACGGCCTCTTAAGAAACGGTTACTTTTACATGTGAGTTACAATACAATACAATACAAATACACTTTATTGAACGACAAAAAAAAAGTTACGAAAATTAGTACATTTATTTGGTTAATTTTCGAGAATCACGTGTGAAAGTTTCCGTTTGTTAATTTTAGCCCTTAATTAGGTACAATCAATTTGACAACTACGTTTTACTTTAAAACCTAGTTTTTCATAATATGTACAACGTATTTAAAATCGTAAATTTAGACTAGGTTTCACCTCGTGAGGCCCACTGTACTATAAACAGGGAGATTTTGTTAGTGAATTTGAACCTACCAGGAAGGAAGTAAAATTTCTGCGTCAGCGTAGCTCCGTCCACACTACCTAATTTCAAATAATTACGTATTTAAATATCGTCATCTTTATACTTGGTCAATAAATACTTCTCTACTATTTTCTTTCTAGTCATTTTTATACCTAGTCATTTTTCTTTATCGGCCTTAGTCGCTAAAAGGGTAAAATTAAATAAACATCCTTTACTCGTAATTGAAATTTTTAATTCTGACATACATAACATCACGCCTCCATTCCCAGAGGGGAAGGCAGAGCTTAGAAGAAAGACTTAACCACATTATGCAAAATCAAGAAGTTTACTAGTGTATTAGTAACAGAATGCAAGACCACCGCCTAACAGTACTACAAGGCTTTATTCCCTTAGTCGCCTATTAGGAAATCCCCGGGAAGACATGGAATGGCGCTATTCTAACCCGGCAAAACCACACGGGCAACTGAGCTTTAAAGTCATTGAAATATAGTTAAAACTCAATTGTCTGGATATGTTCCTCGTATGGCACAAGGGGTATTTTGTATGGAATTTTTCAACTTCACTTATAGTCTATACTTTTAGGTATTTAAAAAAGTGTAAACAAAAAAACCACGTGACATTGACAGGTGACAGTTTGTCAGCCAATAGGAGCAGAACACTGATACGTCAAAGCTCGACCAAACAGCTTGGATTGGTTGATGAGCAGAGCCACGTGGTTTGGTTTGTTTACACTTTTTTAAATACCTATAAGTACAGACTATAGTAGTGGGGCGCTTCCTGGGAAATTGAACAGTACTATGTTCTGCAAAATTCTAATTCATTGTTGTTTCACACAGGGCTGTACCTCCTAAATGGAAATTGTTACCGGCCATGTAGGTGTAACAATCGATTTTTTTATTGATGTTGTGGCTTTGTTTAATTTGCAATTAATTTTTCGCGTCAGCACCTTAAAAAGGTAAGTTTTGCTATTGAAGGACACAGGACAAAAATTGATTTTGCTGCGAGCGAAAGAGAAAGAAAAAATATTATTAAAAAAAAAACCGAGTAGGGTAAACTATACAAGTATACACTTATTGCCCACGACCAGTGATTGCCCTCTTTATTTTTTTAGAGACTGCAATCCTAATAAAATAAGCTGTATAAGTGTAACAAGCAGTAACACAGCTATGTTTCTATGTAAGCAAATATTTTTTCTGTGATTCAGTCAGTCTCTAAAAAATGTAGTGGGCAATCTCAGATCGCGGGCAATAACTGTATGGTTTAAGGTATGTTGTATTATTATTATTATTATTTTTTTTACCCTATAATGCCGGGTTAATATGGGTTGGTAAGCCAGCGATCCTGGGCTCAAATCCCGGTAAGGTCGGATATTTGTGTGATGAGCGAATATTTGTTCCTGAGTCTTGGGTGGTTTCTATGTATTTATCTATATATGTTTTCGTTGTCTAGTACTCATAGCACAAGCCTAGAGCTTAGTTTGGGACTAGATCAATTTCTGCGAGATTATCCCCTGATATTAATTTATTTTAAATATACATGTGGATACATTTTTGCCATGTTGTATTTTTCTACCTTTAGGTATTAGATTGTCACTGAGGTGAAAAGTTGTATGTGTAACGAATGACCAAAGTTATTTGCATCTCGTCTCTTTGAATCCCTTGCTGCACTCAGGATTCTAATGCCCGTATTAATAAACTGATCTCGGTTTAAATGCCCGTCTCAAGATACGTCAAAAATGACAGTTTTCTATGGTTTGACGTTTACTTTGACATATCTTGAGATGGGCATTTAAACCGAGACGAGTTTATTAATACGGGCCTAAGTTAGAATCATAGAATCCATCGCTTTTCTTGTGTGTTGCCAGTTAATTTTATTTGCACCATGAATTGTTTTACTTTAGCTTAGTGCACGTGAACAGATGCCTTGCTTTGACGAACATAAGCACATTTAACGTCTGTTTGTGACAAAAGCAGTACCTCAAACAAAACTGTAGCAAATGCAACCCTATTACTAACGGGTTAGGATTGAATCTGCTTTAGCTATCGAATTGCAGATACTGCCTATATGTAATAGTTTTCTATAACCAGAAATGATAGATATGAACTTGTATCTTTTGGCGACTCGTAAGCATAGTTGGTAGTAACGTACCTTCGAAGCTAACTATCCCCGGATTTTATCAAACTTACCTAACTTAACCTATAGGGCTGTACATGATGATCTTGGAATGAATCCTGAAATATTTACAGTTTCGGAATAAAGCGGTTAGTGCCATGTTTTTGTTAACAAATGAGAAGATACGCGTTTACATACATACCATACTTGTGTCACTAACTAACCATAACCATTGTATGCCACTTTAGAGAGACTGACCGCTTCTACGACGGCGACATATTCATGGTGCCCGAGGTCGAGGAGAGCGGCATTGAGAATACGACGCGGTCGCGCGACAACATCTACGAGTACCGCGACGTGCCCGTCAAGAAGCCGCACACGCCGCCCACGCTCAGTAGAGCCGTGAGTCTCTCTCTCTCTCTCTCTCGCAATATTTATGAAAAACCAACAGCCAAATGAAACAGATAAGAAACCTAACACAAATTCAGTAGTTATCTTGCTCTCTCTCTCTCCCTCTCTCGCTCTCTCTCTCTCTCTCTCTCTCTCTCTCTCTCTCTCGCAATATTTATGAAAAACCAACAGCTAAATGAAACAGATAAGAAACCTAGCACAAATTCAGTAGTTATCTTGCTCTCTCTCTCTCTCGCAATATTTATGAAAAACCAACAGCTAAATGAAACAGATAAGAAACCTAACACAAATTCAGTAGTTATCTTGCTCTCTCTCTCTCTCTCTCTCTCGCAATATTTATGAAAAACCAACAGCTAAATGAAACAGATAAGAAACCTAACACAAATTCAGTAGTTATCTTGCTCTCTCTCTCTCTCTCTCTCTCTCTCGCAATATTTATGAAAAACCAACAGCCAAAAAAAACTGATAAGAAACCTAACACAAATTCAGTAGTTATCTTGCTCTCTCTCTCTCTCTCGCTCTCCCTCTCTCTCTCTCGCTCTCTCTCTCTCTCTCTCTCTCTCTCGCAATATTTATGAAAAACCAACAGCTAAATGAAACAGATAAGAAACCTAACACAAATTCAGTAGTTATCTTGCTCTCTCTCTCTCTCTCTCTCTCTCTCGCAATATTTATGAAAAACCAACAGCTAAATGAAACGGATAAGAAACCTTACACAAATTCAGTAGTTATCTTGCTCTCTCTCTCTCTCTCTCGCAATATTTATAAAAACCAACAGCTAAATGAAACAGATAAGAAACCTAACACAAATTTAGTAGTAATCTTGCTCTCTCTCTCTCTCTCTCTCTCTCTCTCTCCCCCCCCTCTCTCGGTCTCGTTCTCTTGCTCTCTTTCTCTCTAGTACTCTCCCTCTGTATCTCTCTAGATCTGCAAGGCTACTAGCAAAGGTAACTTTTTGCATGGGATCGTTTAAAAGATTTCATCATGCATTTTTTATTTTGTTCCACGCTACTAAAGAGTTCTAGAAGGAAAAAAATGGTATGGCCCAATTTTATATTTACTATAAGATTTTTTAGGTTCTAGATATTAATTAATCATTCATGAGGACTAATCTCATGTGCAAAGAGTTTGTATAATTTTTAGTTATGGATATTGTCGATAAGACACTGGTGTTATAACCGACTTCATCACTTTGGATACTATGTTATCTAGTAACTGTGTTTATCAAAAATATAAGAGTTCCCGAAAGATAAAGCAAAATTGTTCCTCTCTAGCATCTAAAGTTTCATGATGACGAATACACTTGGTTCGTGTGCGAATTCCACTTATTAAGCTTTAGTTATTAAGAATAATAAAATTGTACATCGAGTTTTAAGGTCATTAACTACAAATCGCCCCGCCTTTATCGGAATCTTCGTTTATATCGACTCTTCAAAATGGACCACTCCTGCGTTCGATGGTCGAAAGTGAGACTGCCACCAAACATGATCCCGTGAATTGTCATTTTTGCTGCCAAATTAAATTATATATACACACGTGAATTACAAAATCGTCGCCAATCTGTGGTGTATAAACGATATTGATTGCTCAATGCACGTTAACAGTTTAATCTCTTATTACAGACTGACTATGGTAGCTGGCATAAATCAGTCTCCGTCAACATACACCTTATAGACTATATAAAGTTTATAACTAACATAACAATATAAAGTTTATAACTAGTAGCTGCCCCGAGACCGTTGAAACACATTATTTATGCAAAACCTAGTAATATTAAGGGGGCACCGAGCTTTTTGCGCTCATTAACTTTAGGTATTTTATGCACTCTGTGTATGTGTGCGTATAGCACACCAGCAAGGAGCGAGCTGGAGCCATGCGCCGGCCGCGCGCCGCGCCTGACGAGCCGTGCGCCGGTCCACTAGGCGCGGAGGTTGCTACCAATGTTTACAAAATAAAAAAACATAATCGATTCCGAATACTTTTATTCAAATATTGACTATAAGAAGTTAAAAACTTTTTTCAGTCTACATTTTTTTTTAAATTTGTTGTTTACTGTCGGTAGGTAAGGTAGGATTGAATTACTTGTATTGTTGAGGTACAGTCACATCACGAGATTGTTGAGCCACTCTAGAACCCACTCACAGATAGATAGATAATTTTTAATTAATGTCGTTTGTACATCTATGGTGTATTTAGCTAGTGTTAAGTTATTTATAATATTTATTGGGCAAATTGTTCGGCTAAAGAGAATAAATCATAAGTAAAAGCCGTACATCTTCCAATCGGCCATCTTCCCTCTCCGAAGGTTACCGGGAGAACCCTTTCATAGAAAGTTGACGGTAAATTTTGACGTAAATAATTTCTTTTGCGTGACTTGACGCTGTCATTAGGACAGAGTTCTATGGTGGCTCAACAACCCCGTGATTTAATGTGACTGTATATTGAAATGAAATAAAACCTAATTACCTTTATTGACAATATTCTAAGCACAAAATAAAGTGAACTCAATACCTAATGTAAAGTAATAAGAACGGCTGAGTAGGGCAAAAATCCCAGTCATGGACCCTTTCTTCAAGATATTATTTATAACTGACTTCAAAGAAAAGGAAGTTCTCAGTTTGACCTGTATGTATGTATGTATGTTTGTCCGCGATTATCTCACGTTTGGCTGAACCGTTTTTAATGCGGTTTTCAGAAAAGTATTTGTTTCACATAGGAGAAGGTTTTGGTATTTTAACCGTCTTTAAAAAAAAGGATCTTAGTTTGTACGAATGTTTATCCATGATTATTTCCGCAAAAACTTCAATGTCTGATTCTGATCACTATAAAGTATAAAATTAAATTGATGTTTTAAAAAACTAAAAACTTAAAGCTGCTGTATCAATCACATATTTAGAAGTTCCTACTTAATGTTTGTATGTATATAATGTAATGAATAATGTACGCAGGTATCTTTAGAAAAAAATATTAGGACATAAGTAACAACAATAATCAATATCGGATTTTACTTCACGGCATTATTTTGTCTGTGTGAGTAAGCAATGTCATTGTCTATTTCTCCATCCACTGAAAGACAAAAAATTTGGTCCATTGGCATCCTGTAATAAAACAGAACGTTTTGATTTAACTATAATTTATTTATTAACAGAATTAGTTTTTGGATGAAATTTTGTAATCCTCATTCTATAAAAATAATTCGTATTTGGGACTTACAATTCCATTGTGTGGTAAATTTTATAATCGATGTCAACCAATTCATTTACTCTGTAAATTGAAAAAATATAAAGATAATGTGAAAATTCATACTAAATTTATTAAAATGTTTTCCTATACACCTCTTACTATTTTTACGCATACCTCACCGGTTCATTAGGTACCTAACTCTTCGCTTTGTAGCGAAGTGCCAACAACTGGAACATTAACCCTATAAATAAAAAAATATGAATAATTTTGCAATTTTACTCATTTGTTGAAATATAGTTGTTAGGTACTGAGTATTCTTACGGAGTATTCTCTTTGTATTCAGATTTCTGGAGATGTCTTGCTCTAGAAATATTGAAACCATCCCAGAAGTAACAATATTATATAATTAATTATAGTAAAAAAAACCTCGGGTCGTTCTAAGAAGCTTGTTTTGCCTGTAAATGTGTTTTTTTAGCTAAACTACTTTTATATCTTGGTAAATATTCACCATAGAAGTGTATTTTTTATATACCTACCTACTAATTGAAAGAACTTCGCGTGTTGTTGAAAATTACTTGTGTAAATAAACCAATTTTGGCCCAAAACATCAAGACTACAACTAAACGATTACAAAGTCTTAGTAATACAAATCGATACATCTCGAAAATCAGTCTATGTTGCTACCGATTTATTTTCTCCTCCCTTAGCGTGGCATTTTGACAACTGTCAAATCAGGTTTCTTAGAACTACTCCACTATCAGTAGGTTTACGATTTTAACTAACTTCATTTCTTCACGCAAGCGTTTAGCATTGTGCTTTTGCCAACCCCTTCTCTTCCTTTCTTGGTTATGTTTGTTCCCCATTTAAAATAAAGTGAATAATCACAAAAATCGCGATAAACGCAACCAACCACCAAGCGACACAGCCTCCACGTCCGACGGCCGAAGCAGGACTAATGCGGACATGGGGGAAACGTGACGGCTCTGGCTAAAATGGACGAAACGCGTGCGAATTTAGGTATTTCCTTCATATTAGTAAAATAAAAACACATTTTCAAATCTAAAGTATAGAATATATAGAAGACGTGTAGTTTTGTTGTAAATCCAAAACTGATGATCTTCCGTGAAGTAATTACGCCGTACTAAGTGTTTATTTTGTTATGTAGAGGTATCTTTGGATGTGTTTTCTATCGAGGGAAGTACAAGTAATCGTGTTTCTAAAGTATATGATAAATAGAGTGATTCCTTAAATATCTTACATATGAATTGCATAACTAAAGCTTCAGTAAAAACAATGCAGCAGGCGATCAAACGAACGCATTTTTTTCCTAATTACGTATCGTTGCCTCGGCGCACTCTTAATAAGCGGGTTCTTCCACGGTTTTTCATAAATTCAAACGACGATAATAGAATAGAATAGAAATCATTTAATTCGAGAAAATTAAACTCATATTAATGTTAGTAGTTCTTTAAATCTAATTGTTAGTACCTAATAATAATAGTACAACTAATTACTAGGGGCATGTAACTGATAACAATGACGTATGTAGGGGCAGTCTACCCTACTGCCAATCATACGAAGGATGATATTGGGGCTGGCGCGCACGCGGCGCACCAGGGACGAGGCCCGCTTACGCATGGTGGTGTGGAACAGTCGACCCCGGCGCGAACATCCCTGATGCGCTGCAGAAGCGAGGCAGCCCCACTATCAGCCGGAACGCGTTGTTGTACTGGACACGGAGGGCTCCATAGGCTGCAACGCAGTTTCTGAATATTTTTGTGATGGTGTATGTGTCTCCACAGACAAGCCAGCCCACGACCCTCCAGTCGCGGCCCTCGTCGGCGGCGTCGACCGGGTCGGGCATCTCGCTGAAGGACGGCGCCGTGGCCAGCTCGCCCGACCCGCGCCCGCCGCCGCTGCCTCGCGCGCGCTCGCGCACGCTCCTCGTGCGGGGCGTGCCGCAGACCACCGTCTGACCACCCAGCGCAGGGTACATATAACACACTACTCTACCATTTTTAACCGACTTCAAAAGAGGAGGTTATGCGTTTCATTGTATGTTTTTTTTTTTAATTATGTATGTTCACCGATTACTCCGTCAATTGTGGACCGATTTTAAATTATTATTTTTGGTTTGATAGAATATACTTCCGAGGGAACTCCTCAAACATTATAGGCAAACATTTATAGTGATTTTAGTATTTTAGTATCAAATCGAGCATTTGCATTCAAAAAGTATCACCTTGGGAAGTGGAACTGATGTTAGTACCTATTTCAAGAATAGCGATAAGATGTCTCTAGAAGAATATTTACTTGTTGAAATATGACTATAAATTTCCGGCGGCGTTGCTTGCAGTGCGCTTGAAACTTAAAGTTTCGTATTAACTGATAAGTGGGACTACGGAACAGCGTATTATGATCACTAAAAAGTGTAAAATAAAATAAATGTTTTAAACAACAAAAAACCGCCTTCAAAAACGCAAAAAATAACTTCTTTTAAAATTGTAGGCACCTACCTAATAGGTTATTCCAACTGAACTCGGGGACCACAATATTTTCAACAAAAAAGCCGACTTCAGTTGTACTAACCTATTAGGTAGGTCCCTACAATTTTAAAAGACGTAATATTTTGCGTTTTAGAAAACGGTCTTTTGTTTTTTTTTTATATCTTATGTTAAATTAACTTTAACCTCTTCAACGCCCAACGTCTAGCAATGCACTCACTAAGGGCCTGTTGTTTGATCAGTAGTTAAACCAGGGTACACTACACAATTCCGAAGAGTCATAATTCCGAATTGATCAAAATTCCGAATGGATTTTTTTATAGTAGACTTTATTTATTTATATCATTTATAAATCAAACCTAACCTAACCTACGTATAGCAACTAAATTATGCATTTTATTTAAAACACCTCCAACGTAACATAGCTTACGAAAAAAATAATATGAATTTTAAGGTGTTCTTGTTAAACTAATTGTTAAAAATCGTAACTAATGGTTAAATCTCAACGAAAAGTGGCAAAATTTTGTTTCTTTTTTCGAATTATAAGTTATAACCATTAGTTCAATTAATTACTGATGAAACAACGGCCTAATAGATAGTTTGATCAGTAGGTAACCGAACTAATGGTCAAAATTCGAAAATCAAATCAAACACATTTGGTTGAGATTTAGGGTGCGTTTCCACTAGAGCTGCGCGAGGCAGCGGAGCGGTGTGCAAGGAAAAAATCCACTAATAGGAGAGCTGCGCTGGGCGAGACTAGGAATTCTATTGGTGGATTTTTTCCTCGCGCACCGCTCTGTTGCCTCGCACAGCTCTGGTGGCAACGCAGCCATAGGTGGATCAACTTTTTATTGTTGTTATTTTGTCCCGTAAGCAAGGAGACAACAGTTTGAACACTACTAAAAAATGTACAAAAACTGATGCTTATTGGATGTGTATATCGCATGTACTGAACAATAGTGATCCAATTCAAAATTTCAGCTTTCGAACTACAAGTCATAAATTTATTACTATAGAGACCTAATTCGAAATTTAAAATTTCTGAATTAGGTCTCTATAGTTCTGAACATGCGATATATATATTTAAAAATCATGGTAGCGACTAAGGGAATAAGGGCTTGTAGTACTATTAGGCGATGGGCTTGCACCCGTCACTAATACACTAGTTAATTTCTTGGCCTGATTGTGCAAAATGTGGTTACAGAATTATAAACAAGTATTAGAGTTGTTGATATTTCTACCCCATTCTGGGAATGAAGGCGTGATGTTATGTATCTATGTATGTAAAAACATGTATTTAAAGAGTGATGTTGATGACCAGTGTGTGTTGCCGGTGATGACTTACGGATCTGAGACGTGGGCGCTAACGATGGGCCTCATAAGAAAGCTCAGAGTCACTCAGAGGGCTATGGAGAGAGCTATGC
This sequence comes from Acleris holmiana, assembly GCA_949316455.1. NCBI lineage: Eukaryota > Metazoa > Arthropoda > Insecta > Lepidoptera > Tortricidae > Acleris > Acleris holmiana. The sequence continues at coordinate 3,828,250 of OX438764.1, forward strand.
TCGGGGTTTCTCTGCGGGATAGAATCAGAAATGATGATATCCGCAGTAGAACTAAGGTTACCGACATAGCCCGAAGAATAGCGAAACTTAAGTGGCAGTGGGCGGGGCACATTGCTCGCAGGACTGATGGCCGATGGGGCCAGAAAGTTCTCGAATGGCGTCCACGGACCGGGAGACGAGCTGTTGGTAGGCCTCCAACAAGATGGAGCGACGACATCGTAAGGATGGCGGGATCGCGATGGATGCGGAAGGCACAAGACCGGTCTAAGTGGAGAGCCTTGGGGGAGGCCTATGTCCAGCAGTGGACGTCTTTCGGCTGATATGATGAAAGAGTGATCCCTGAGACATCACAATTGCAACGAAATACAAAAAAACGTCCATTGATTCTTTTAAATTGGTTATGATTTTGTACTATTACTATATTTAACTACTGGTTACACGACAAAATCAAGTTAGTCCAAATGAAAGAAAGTCAGTTTTAGACAGTACCTCCCCTGACAAATATAAGAGCGTTGGCGTTGTATGCACGTCAACTAATGATGACTTTAGGTCTCGTTGGCGTTCAGTAAAGGTTATAATTGTATTTACAAATGTCAGATGCCAAAAACAAAATCATGGGACATGAAAAGGTCTCAAACTTGCTCATGTCGCTTAAAATTCCAGCATCAGTAGACTGTTTTTCTTAACAGCTTTTTACCTTATTTCATTACACCTTTATACCAAATTTCACCATACGATGTCAAATTTAATCAATGTTAATCGTCTGTTAGTTCATACATTTTGACAACTGTTAATGCTCTAATCGTCTGTTAAGTGGTTAACATCGTATGGTGAAATTGGTACTAAGTCTTCATAACTATTAATTTCCTAATATTATTTCAATATAATCACACAATTCAGTTTTTTTTGAAGGGCAGATGTCGATGACGTATTTGTTTCTGAGTCTTCGATTTTTTCTATGTATTTAAGTATATATTTCTCTATATAAGTAAGTTTATCGTTGTCTAATACCCATAGTACAAGCCCAGAGCTTAGTTTGGGACTAGGTCAATTCGTGTGACACTGTCCTGTGATTTATTTATTATTTATTTATTGAAATATTAACTTATTTAAAAAAAATCTTGTCTCAAACAAACTGAAATTACACAAAAGTGATTTGCCCTGGGGTTAGAGCGTTAGAGGTCTATTCATGGCTCATGATTTTTTTAGTTTTCGCTTCAGTCAATACTATGTTCATACCATCCGACCTATCAGATGGTATGATACACAATTACAGGTCACTAGTAGAATGACTCGGTCGCAAAATTACCGACTCGCAAAATGACCCCATCGCTTGTAGCCCACATCTCAAAATGTCTGAGTCGTAAAATGACCACATCGCTTGTAGCCTACTTCTCAAAACGTCCGAGTCGCAAAATGACCACATCGCTTGTAGCCTACTTCTCAAAATGTCTGAGTCGCAAAATGATCACTTCGTTTGCGTTACTAGGTAGGTTAGGTTCGTTAGGTAACTTCAAATGCCCAAATGGCAAATTTCCCAAGAATAGCAGCCCCGCCATGCGGGGCTGCGTCGACTTTGCTAAGACAGGCATAAAATGAAAAAAGCAAAGTGGTCATTTTGCGGCTCAGTCATTTTGAGAAGTGGGCTACAAGCGATGTGGTCATTTTGCGACTCGGACGTTTTGAGAAGTAGGCTACAAGCGATGTGGTCATTTTATGACTCAGTCATTTTGAGATGTTGGCTACAAGCGATGTGGTCATTTTGCGATGTGGTAATGTTTCGATCTAGTCACTCTACTAGTGACCCACAATTACGTTCACGCCCATCTCCCAATGGGGTAGACAGACTATGGAAGTCAGGTGCGCCGGAAAGATATTTTAATGCATTTACACCATCAAGGGATACATAGAAACTATATAATTATCACATATCTAGTTACATCGGTTTTAGCGGAGATTGTTTTAGTATTTTACGTGAGTACAACAAAGTACCTAATCTTCTTGAAGGCAACTATTATCTTTATCCCTATTTTAAACTTTGTGCCTAAGTATTAAGACACATAATGAAATTAGAAACTCAATTTTTACACGCATACTTGTATAATTATTTTTTATGTATATTTTAATGCTTTAAAAACGTTGACTACCACCGTTATTAGTATTAGGTAAGGTATGACTGAACCAGGACGTATGTAAAATATACTTTACTTTTTTGATTACGTATTTCTTACAGCTCACTTCTCACGGGGACACCACGCCGACGCCACCAATAAAGTTGCGTTGCCATGGTGTCCCCAAGAGAAGCGGGCCTAAGAGGAAATGAAGTAAAAACTGGTTTTTCTTCAACCTGTCACGGTGACAACGTCAATTTAATTTGATTTATTTCCTAGACTGTACGTACAGTCAAAGACTTAAATTTGGTACCCACCTTAAGTCCGAAGTCAATCTGACATTCTACAGCAATAAGGTTGAGTTAAGTTACAAATCGTTACTGCTTTGAAAAGACTTCGTACCTCATATTATTTCGTGATGCACGATTTTAAAGTTGTTTCTCTTGTTTAAGTTTAAAATCGAAGATAACGAAATATGAGATAAGCGATTTTTTTAAAGTAGTGACGAAATGACTTGGCATCTCTAAGGACATTTTTTTTTGAAATGGGTTCTAAGTTAACGTCCTTAACTGTACGATAACATTAATTCTGCAGCTATTTTTGTTGTTATCAACTTATTACTGGACCCCGCTATCGGAGGTGCAAATTGGTAGCTGTCAAATTCTTAGGGATGAGTTAAAATTATTATGAAATACTAGCTATGTCGATAATTATAGCTATATGTCGATATTTTTTCTTTACCATAATGAGGGTCTAGGACTTTAATTAAACTTGTTTATTTTATAAAACAGGACTATATAATTACAAAATATAAACAAATTATCGTTATCTTCATAACACGAAACATACCATTCATAAATTATTAAAATTTTAAATAATCAATAAATCTCTCTTTTATGTCCACCAAAAGGGATATTGACTATCGTATTCTTAATGAACAATCAGTTTTCTTTCCAGTTTCTCTGCAGTAATCTAGTGCAGTCATGATAATTTTAACAATAAACCCAATATCTTATCTATTCATTTTTAATCATGGATCCCAAAAAAACTTGTTTAATTGTAGTCTATAAATGGTATAGGTACCTACAATGACCTACATAATAAAACTAGTTGTACAGAAAACGTAAGAATATCGATATCGACATAAATATTTTTACTCATCCCTAAGAACTTGACAACAATTCACACAGCAGCAGCAGCAGCTTGAATTTGCACCTCCGATAGCGGGGTCTACTTATTACAAAATTTTATATAGACTGAATGATATGAAGTAAATGAACAATACTTTAATGAGTTGTGTAACTCTATATCATACTTAAAGACTTTAAAGTAGGATATTTACAAATATCGTTATAAAAACACCGAAAACTATTTACACCATGGCAATTTAGAAATATAAGTACACCATTTTTTTTATAAATACATTTTATTCATCGTAACCGTATTTTGAACGGTGTAGTGTTGTTACATAAGTTACCTTATAGGTATGTTAACAAATACTATTTTACAACTTTAGTTGTAATTTACAAGCACTGTAGTACAGTCGACTACAAAGAGATGTATCTACTTTAACACCTTATCGCATAATGAAGTCCAAAAGAGGACACATCTCATTGTAGCAGACTGTAAGTAGATAATATTTATAATATAATACTTTTATAGTTAAGACATTTTTGTAATTAAAATAAGTTGAAATGTTTGTGATCGTCTGTCCGTCCATGAATTGTGCAATCGAGCGACTTTGTAATGTAATGTGCCTTCAAGGTATTTAGTTATTTATTGTGAAATGTAACGAAAACTGCCTGGTTTATTTGATTTAAAACAAAATAAAAGACTTATAATAAAGGAGCTAAACATGATTTATTTCATTTGTAAAATACCCTTCTTGTTGCAATCGATAAGTATCATAAACTACATCGTTATCGCGGGGGCAAACACAAATCTGTTATAGAACACATCTAACAGAATGTGTTTAGTAAAAAAGGACTATTATGCCTACGCATTCTAAACCTCTAAGAAGTTCTTCATATCTGGCACGACTTTTTCTCTGGAAAAGGCATAGTTGGTCAACGAAACATTTTCATGATAAGCTAGCAGTGTAAAAAAAATACACAGTTTTATTTAGCTTCACCGCGTATATTTGTTTTGCATAGGTACACAATGAGTATTAATGAGACCTCGAGCTAGAGCATGCATTATAACGATATTTTAACCTATACCTATTTTTATTTATTATTTTTTTATTTGATTGATAATAGATGATTCATAAAACCAGATTTTCGATTTATTAATTGATAATGATGATATCCCGAAAAGGTCGCTCAGGTCTTCGAGCAAAGTGTGGCATAACATTAAGGAATTACTGTTTACAAAACCTCAAACCGCAATAAGGAGAGAGTCACGAGATTTGTTTTGTTTATTGTTCTCCATAAGAAAATATATTGGACTTTTAAAGTAACGGCGTTTTAAATATTCATTCTGCCGTATAAATATAAATACTCTGTATTTTTTAAATATCAACTTCGTTTTTTTTAGGCATTTAGTCACACCTTTCCTATAGAGACGCGCCACTATGCGAGAGTCACTTCTGTTATTGCGTATTTGTCATAATCTTTGAGTGCTGTTAAATCGTAGTTGTCCCCGCGATAACGATGCATGATCATAAAGAACTTAAAATTTAATCCAATATAAATATATACCTTGTCATAATGATAGCGTCAACACAAAAATAGATTAAATACGTTGAAAGGCCCCTTGTTTCCTTTCCTCGTAGCGCCCGAAAATAGGACTGTCGAGATAATTGTCGTAAAGAAAAATGTTCAGGAAATATTTCAAAATGAGAGTTAAAATAAATATCGCAGGACAATGACACACAAGAGAGTTTAGACTTTCAAAGGCTTTTATCGGTGAATGGGTGGGCGGGTCCCTGGGGACTGGTAACTGTCCTTTTTCATTTCCTGCGATACGTACGAGTGCTGCCATCTAGTTACTGTCAACGACACTAAAACTGCGTACCTATGTGTGTGTGCGTAAGGTAACTACACCAGTACTCGACAAAGGAGCAATGTTCGACCCTGACTCTTATTCAAAGATGATAAGAGTTATTCGTTTGTTTTGCAACAATCAATTTATAACCCTATGATCCTTGAATTAAAAGCTTCTGTCCATGATTGGTGCACGTCAGCTAAAAGTGTCGAGCACTGGTGTTGTTACGTTATGTGCTTATACATAAGCTATTCGCTGACCCTTTTATTCATATAATATCACAACAGTAGGTACTTATAGGTGAAAAACTTTAGTAAAGGACCTGGGCTGGGATTCTACACGGTAATAAATAACGATATCGTAATTGACTTGTTTCCGTATTGTCAACGTTTTGATAACTCTTATGTCATTTACAATAATGGCGACTGTGACATAAACGATCCTTAAACGTGTCAAACACGATATCGTTTTAACGCACCTGAATAGAGGCCCCTTTGTATGTAGTTGTAACACATTTGACGATCTATATTTGAAATTTGACGTAAGCTCCATATTAATTCTATACACAACTACATAAAACAGGTCATTTACTTAAGTTTTTCACCTATAAACACCAATAATAGTTAAGATTCATAGTCTTAATCTAGTCAACGCATTTTTTTTACTTGAATAAGCTGGCGTAGTTACAATATCTAATATATAAAATTCTCGTGTCACAAAGTTCGTTCCCATACTCCGCCGAAACGGCTCGACCGATTCTTATGAAATTTTGTGTGCATATCTGGTAGGTCTGAGAATCGGCCAACATCTATTTTTCATACCCCTAAGTGACATTAAAGAAAAAAAAATCAGCGGGCGGTTCGCCAGTAATATTATATTCAACACATCGTTCATTTGAACGATAGATACGCTCGCGGTCAAATAATACGGGTCAGAGTGTGTTTTTCATACACACGAGGCTATTTCTAAGCCATGGTTCCTGGCCTGGAGTGAGGTTTAATGGTAGATACTCCGAGGTTCGATAGAAGAGGTCAAAAGTTCTTAAGATACCTAACTGATCGCACAATCAGTTAACACTACAACGAGCGTGTTTGCGTTAACCGCAGATTCAATCAGGCAAAGGCATGGTTGGCATAAAACCAGTAACTTAACCCTCAGTCAACATTAGTTTCAGTTACGGACATGAGAAGAAAATGGTCAATATATAAAGTGGCTTAAATACAAAAACGAATGTGCACATAATAGACGTAAGTATAATATTTGTTATTTTTTTGAAACGCTCACAAGGAATTGTGGCCAAAAGTGTCGCGGCTGAACAAATAAACGACCGAGGACGTCACCGGGATGAACTTGATCGTACCTTTGTTCAATACCGGAGGTTGTAACCCATAGGCCACTTACGATTTTTGTGGAATTAATTCGATATCAGGCTAAATGTTTTGTAAACAGTCATTTTGGCTTAGGTACTTTATTATTGAATCCACCAATATTGTTACAGCATCCGGCGCCTCGCCATTAAGAATCCCTACTTCCGTCACTTTGCTTTACCTTTTCAAATATAATAATTGCGCCTTGCCCCTGAGAGTTCTTAATCACTTAACTTTTAAATATTACAATTACAATTATTAATTTGTCAATCTATTTTAAAAACTTCTAAAGTAATTGTTAATTATTGTGAGTATTAAAATGTATAAATTATTTAAACAAGTGGCGCCACTGCGCCACTTTTTGGAACTAGACTAAAGGGCGGACGCCGGGGATGACTGGTTCGTGGTGGTGGAAAAAAGGCGGGACGTTGCAACTTGTACGTTTGTAACATAAATTATATGTCATTACTGAAAGAGGAGTTTCTTATTTCCTTCATTCATCAATTAGGGATTACAATATATTATACCGGAAGTTACTAGAAAAACCGGGCAAGAGCATGTCGGATCATGCTCAGTGTAGGGTTCCGAAGCCGTTAAGTACTACAAACATAAAAATCAACAATTAATAACAAATTTTCAATTTAAAGTCAATTGGTGCCGTCTGTAGATGATTTTAGTAGGTATAAACACTTTAATCGCCTGTATCTCAAGAACCAACGATGTCTACTTAGTCGTGATAGTTTTCCTTTAAAATTCGTTATATGCTTATATGCTATTTAAGATTTTTTTCAGATTTTTAGTATTTTTAGTTTTGGCTGTGGGGGGTTACATTTTATTGTACCACTTGGTTGGCGTTACTAATATGCGTATTCATGCCAAATTACAGCTTTCTAGTACTAAGAGTCTCTGCGCTAGGCTGCGGACGGACAGACGGACGGACATGGGGAAACTATAAGGGTTCCTATTTTGACTACGGAACCCTAAAAAAGGTTAATTATTTTTTTTCTGTCGCGCCCATAATTTTTGGTAGATTTATACAGAATATGGTTGTGTGCCGAACATTTTTTTGACATAATAAAATTATTGTTATAGATGTATTGTTAAGTCTCCATACAAAGAAATCGTAACTTTCTTGCGGTATTATGAAATGTAACGAAAACTACCTAGTTTATTTTATTTAAAACAAAATAAAAGACGGATAATAAAGGAATAAAAACATGATTTATTTCATTTGTAACACACCCTCCTTTGTTGATGCCATCGATAAATATACGTGTTACAAAATAATCCGTAAAAAAGAAATTACAAAAGTAGTATCAACCCTTATTAAATAACGTCAGTTCAGTATCTTAGGCAGGGAGCGAAACTTTGATGCCGATGACGTCATTATGACGCAAATTCACATATAGGGTGCTTTTTTATAAAAACAATATTGCGACTCCCACTGATTCTTAATAATGCTATAATGATAATATAAATATTTAAAAAAATACATAGCCAAAATATTTTATTGGGTAATGTAATTGTAACGAAAATACGCTGTCCACAAGTAAATAAAAATCATTAAATAGAAAATTCGTTGGATTTCGAAGAATGCAAACGCAAACATTCGGGACACTATAACTGTCGAATCTCTATAACCGCACCTGGAGCAAATATTGTTCAACCTTTCTTCATCTAAATCAATATCTTCTGATGGTAAAGACTATAAAAATAATTAATTATACAAAACTAGGTACTGGAAATCCCATATTAAAAACCATCCAATTTACAAATAATAAAATACAAGTAAACTTGTAATTGTCTCCAACAATCTTCTTTTTTATGACAATGACAGAAAATTATGTTAAGTACCCGCCGTCTCATCTCAAGTGTCAATATCGGTAAACTAAAGAGGCCAATAAGTTGTTATTAGTGATGATGTAAAATCTATGTAAAACCACTCTGTATTTAGCTTGACGTCATACGCCTGTCATCGGCACCAAAGTTTCGCTCCCTGATCTTAGGTATACAGTATAGGTACTAGGGTTGACACTACTTTCGTAATTTCTTTTTTACGGATTATTTTGTAACACGTTGTATAATAGAAACTTGTCATAATGACAGCGTGAAGACAGAAATAGATTAGATTCGTCAAAATTAAACATTAGCCTTCGGCGGCAGGGTTCTGTGATAGGTCACTCATAAATTTAAGGGATACAACTCACGATCCTATCTATGACGCATCTTTACATACTGTCTCCCATATAAAACCAGTGATATTCAGCCATTTATTGATATAAAGACTTGGCCAACGCTCATTCATTATACAAATCAAAAGTAAAAGCCCCCGTATTAAGGTAGCCTTTATCGCGGTGGATAGATATAAAGCATCCGTCACTCTGGCACTTATATACCGGTCAGAAACTTGCGTATTTACACAAGACTTGACCAGGCATCACGTACAACTCAGAGTTTATTAGGCACATGCCGCTCTTTGGATTTTCAGGAACAACGTCCCTTTTGTAAGGAAAATCTCGAGAATTCCCTAGACATCTAACAGCACATCTCTAGACATGACAGATCATAATATAATCACTATAAAATTTCTTACACATCTGGCAACACTTTCTATTCAACTATTCCTTCTTATTGGTAGCTTAAGATTGTGCCACTTATATAAATACAATGCCAACACTCATAAATACTTCATACGTTTGGTACCGTTGACACAAAATCGACGTCACACTGCATAGGTTTATTCTGATTAATATTAGTTTTTCGTAATAATTTATACCTCTTAGTTAATCTTTATCAAAAATAAGCGAAGATAGGACAAAACGTCTGTGTTTGACTTCGACCGATTGTCATTTACCTACACAGCAAATTACGTAAATTTTACGCAAAATGAAATGGAACACAAAATATGTAGGTAGGAATATTTATTTACGCGGGTTTTATTATGCACTGATATGATAGGCTTCAGAAAATTAACACGTTCACTATGGGGACACATACAAAATGATCTGATAATGTCACAAGTCCAACTGGCAGATTTAAGTCCATTCAGTATGGCGACGTGACCCATAGTGGGAGCACGGATTTCTGAAAAGAAGGTTCATAACTCCACATTGGGGGCAACCAGACAGGGAACGTGTTAAATAACAATTTGGGGACTTAAATTGCTGGTAGTGTTATAAAACAACTTCCTGTATGCGAAATGACGTTACTTTTACGTCATCGGCACCAAATGTGCGAAGTCTGCTTATAATAAAACTAAAAAACAACAAGACAGTGGTGGTAGGACCCTGTGCAGGCTCCGTCCGGATCGCTACCACCATCTTATCCATAAACCACCCACCACGCAACAGTGTTCGCATTGTTGTGTTCCGGTGCGGGGATACGACAACCGGTGAAATTACTAGCATAGAAGCATTCCATCTTAGTCCTCAGGGTTGGCAACGCATTTGAGGTCTTAGGATTATAGTCTCGAGAATTCAAATGTCTACGGATCACAGATTCCACTTACCATCAGGTGGCTTGAGTGCTCGTGTGCCTTCGCCTTATCATAAAAAAGGAGCTCATAAGATGCCTGTGTATAGACGCTATGCCTTCGAAGGCGTGCAGCGGCAGACTTCAGGCAGCTGCTGCGCCGTGTACCGCGGCGCGCACGCAGGCCCGCAGATAAGCTTGGCTTCATGCGAGTTGATGGGCAGCAGCCGGCCCGGCCGCACCGTCAGATCCACCACGTAGTTAGCTCGCAGGAGCCCGGCGGGGAAGTTCTCCTCCTTGACTACATGGTCTTCCTGTGATTGAACGCGAAAAATTCACGTTCGCGTAGTGAAACATCTTTACCTTAAGCCTATAAGTTAGATTTGGTATTGAACCTGCCACAAAGCTGTTTATTTCTCTCCTAAAAACCTAGTAAAACTAGATTGTGTAATTAAGAAATTGATTAAACTAGCGCGCTAGCCCCGTTTATCGCGTCGTTGGCCCTGCCCTAACGCTATAAGTCGATGACTTTATTCGTATGAACGTAGCCACGTTACAGAGTTGCTGATATCTATGGTGCATCCGGGTTTGTATTATCGCCTTTGGGCCCCGGTGGTTTGCGTAATAGCAGTTCCACAGCGTGAAAAAAGGGTTTAACTGGGGATTAAATCTTAAAGTCGTCCTTTTTCTTATTTAATTCTGACTTGACTCTTCTTCTTGTGAGAGTATCCCCTATTATAAAATAAAATAAATGAATTTGACCTTCAGTAGTTATTTTGAAATGATGATATGATATTCCTGAAGGTCAAAATCAAAGTGGTATGTATATAATGATAAGGAAATAGCGACTCCATGCATTCTAGAACAAGGGTATGCCACAAAATGTCCTTAATCCTAGTAGGTAATAAGGTTGCATTTGTTACAGGAGTTTGTCTGAGATAATGCCTTTTGTGATAACAGGGGACTGGAGGGTTATTATGACCTAGCAATGCAGTTAATTTTACGGTGAGCGCAAAGGACAGAGCTATGGCAGTTATACTGGGTGTTGCCTGTAATAGGAGGAATAAATTGAGGGATCGTTTCTACTGTATAAACGTAGCAACATTTGTTCTACAACTTTTACAAAATATGTAATTTATTATTTGGGATTTTTTCGAACAAACTAAATAGCATTTTCAATGTACTCCATCCAATAGTCTAGTTGACATCTACTGTCAGCGTACAAACTTCGTAGTTTTCGCAATACATTGCTGGCTTGGAAAATCTAAATTCATTCATATTTAGTAAACAGGTTATTTTATGTTACGTTTGTGGTGTGGAAACGATCCCTAAATTTATTGCTCCTATTACAGGCAACACCCGGTATAGCTATGACCTTTTCTCTGAGCGTAAACAGAACTGCATAGTTGGGTCATAATAACCCCCCTGGTAGAGTACCTACCGGGTCGGGCTCGGGCACGGCGATCTCGCACCACGCATGCGCGCTGGACCGGCGATGCAGCGCGCACGGCAGCCCCACGCGGTCGGCGAGCACCTTGTACAGCACGGCCCGCTCCAGCGCGCCGCCGCTGCGCACCCAGCCGACGCCCACCACGCGGGAGTTCAGCTCAACCTGGGGGACAGGCACGCGCGGTGACCATTTCGTCCCTTAACTCTCTCAACGTCGTATCGTATCTAATTGATTAGTAGGAAAAGCGCTCATGTGTTAAAGCAGAATAAAGACTACTTTGCCATCAAACAATTCGATCAGATACGAAGTTGAGAAAGTAAAGGGACGATTTATTTCTTTACATACGTACATACATAATCATGCCTGTTTCCTTAAGGGGTAGGCAAAGAGAGACCACTCCTTTCCACCTGCTACGATCCTGACAAAATCTCTTTCGCTTCTTCCACGTTCATACATCGAGTCATGCAAGTTTATTTATTTAGATTTAGTTATTTGTTTTTATACATAATATTACATTGTGTGCCGGGAACCGTCAAAACTTTTGGGGTACAAATTAGCAATGTTCTATTCCAGACTATCTATAATTGTGCCAAATTTCATCCAGATCCTTTCAGCAGTTTTGGTGTGATTGAGTACCCAAGATCCATCTATACAAACTTTTACATTTATAATATACTCGTAAGTAAAATTACGACGCTCCTGAATGGAGTATTATTTTCATAGCTTTTGCCCGCAACTTCGTCCGCGTACATTTCCATTCCCTTTAATACTTCGGAAACTTTAAAATTTTCCGGGATGAAAAGTACCCAATGTGTTAATCCAAGGGCATTAGCTCTCCATTCCAAATTTCATCCAAATCAACCCAGCTGTTAAGCGTGAAAGAGTAACTAACCACATATCCATCCATCCGTACAAATTTTCGCGTGTATAATATTAGTAGGATGATCATAATATTTGTTGACCTTCAATTTATTTTTATTTTTGAAAACCATTTATTTTCCGGAGGTTATTTGTACATGTAATTTGACATATCGTCGCCTTACTTACTCAAACTCGTATCTGTATATTTTATTTGCTGTTGGTAAACTTATTGCTTCTACTGAATGTAAATTAAATTACCAACCGCAAAAAGAATAAGCAGATACGAATTTGAGTAAGTAAGACGACGATATGTCGTGTAATTTATACTGTCTAAGAAGAGTTGTGTTAGTAAGTTACATTAAAAAAAAAACAAGACGAAAAGACTACCTAAGTGATACTGAAGCCATATCAATGATTTTTATTGTTGTCTTTCTGTCTGTCTATCTGTCTGTTTGTGCAGTTTTATAACTAAAATCAACTGGGCAGATTTACATAAAATCTATATTATATTAATAAAAGGCCAAAATGAATGTACAGACACCTGCTGCAACATTGGGCTCGAAAATATCTGACACGTCTTTATTACTGGATGCATAGAAGCGTGTCAGATATTTTTAAGCGCAATGTTGTGTAATATATTATTCCTGGTGACTTGTTGATAATTCTGTTACCACATCTTGCACAATCAGGCCAAGAAGTTTACTAGTGTATTAGTGACAGTAACCCGGTAACCACACGGGCTAGATAATTCATAAAAGATCTTAAAACCCGTTCTTCACTTTTTTAATTAAGGATGATGTTACTCAGTATATAAAATTATCAACTTTGTATTTTTTAAAGCCCCTAGTCATATCTTTCCCATAGACACGCGCCACTATGCGAGTGTCGCTTCTTTTATTGCCTACGTGACATAATCTTTGAGTACTGTCAAATCGTATTTGATTCCGCGATAACGATGTACGATACCGAAGCTCCAAAAGCTGGGTACGAATCTGAGCGGCTCAGCCTGAGGCATGCTCGCCCCGCGCGGCGAACTGCTCGCGACCCAAATTGGTGCACATAAACATGTGCGGGTGAGGCAGCGTACTTGACGCGAGCCGTCATTTCAAAATGGCGTCTGACACGATGACAGCTGCGGCTGCGTTTATCATAATTCACCGAATTATTAACAAAAAGAAGAAGAAATCGCCTCGGTAGTGGAACGGCTCAACAACTTTATAAAATTTGTACGCGCCTCGCCCACAGACAAGTTAGAACTTGTCGTTCTGCCCGCGGCACGCTCAGATACACGTCAAAGTTACGCGAAGCACGCACACCGAGGCGCGTTTGAGCACGGTCAAAAGACCGACTCTCGACGGCTCGCCGCGCGCCGCTCGCCCGCTACTCGCGCACAGCGCGTGAGCGCGTACGAATTTGAGCAAAATAGGTGAGCCGTGCGTGCCTTGACCCGAGGCTGCTCTAATTCGTACCCACCTTAATGCACACACCATACACGCGCATAATATCCATGTTATGGGAATATTCATAATATTCTCTGCACTCGGGTGAACTAGCGGTACACACATTGAGCTAACAACTGCGACGCGGTCGCCGGCGGCTTGTCCACTCTCTATTATTCTATGCTCTAAGTATACATACCATCAGGTCAGAGAGATGCAGGTTGACGGAGGGCATGGAACAGTCCCGCTCCTGGTCGATGCCGCTCATCTGCTCCGCCACGAACTCGGCTAGTAGACCAGCTCGCTCCTTCAGAAAGGAGGTCACCTCGGTGCACTTGTCACGATGTCTGCACCATTCAAACGAACCATTACTACAGGATGTGGGTAAAGACCAAATAGTTGGACCATAGTTAAGCGTAGTTAACCATACAAACAACAAAAGCAAGAAAAGTTTCGTTGTGACACGTAAATTATCCCTACAAATGTACGGCTAATTTTCGTGTCACAACGGAAAAGTTTCATAGAAAATTTTATTGAGTGAGTTAGCGTGGCCAACTTTTTGGTCCTTTCCCATGTACCTACCTACCTTCATAATAGTTAGTTCAATTGTTGCTAGACAAGCTTGAACCCATACAAATGGTCTGAATTTTGAAATAGATACGAGTAGGTATGTAAAGCTGATAACAACACTAGAATATGTATATTTGTTTATTTATCCTGTTTAGGTAAGGGCCAAAAAGTTGGCCACGCTAACTCACGCAATTAAATTTTCTATGAAACTTTCCCATTATGCGACAAAAATTAGCCATAGAAGAATACATTTCGTCTCACAATTGAACTTTTCCCGTCTTCGTTGTTTGCATGGTTAACGCTTAACTGTGCTCCAACTTTTTGGTCCTCACCCATTTATTATACGTATATGTTTATAAGTGACTGCTATTTTTATCTTAACTTCCGTCTTTTTAATTGTTGTAATCGCTCAAAGGTTAATTGGAAACTGGCCTTTGTACCTTTGTGTTTCTGTTTCGTCTATACTTTGTTATCTTTTGTTGGTGCAATGAAGAGTTTACATACTCGGACATACATACTGGGTCAGCTGGACGGTCGCCAATAAGACTCCGTCGGCCTCCAGCAGTCGCAACAAGTCTGTGCGATCAAGGGCGTTGGAACTTGGAAGGTCAAAGAATACATACATATATAATCATCACGCCTTCATTCCCAGACTGGGGTAGGCAGAGCTACAGAAACACCAACAACTCTAAAAAGACTTGTTTACAATTCTGTAACCACATTTTGCATAATCAGGCCAAGAATTTACTAGTGTATTAGTGACAGGTTGCAAGCCCATCGCCTAACAGTACTACAAGCCTTTATTCCACGGGAAGACATGGAGTGGCACTATTCTTACCCGGCAACCACACGGGGGTAAAGGCTAAGGAATACTTGTTGGAAACACGTGTCTACACAGACGGTCCCGACCAAGTGTCTCCGACATTCTACCTGGCCCTAAAGAGCTGATCTGAGGAGTAAACAGGATCTTCGCTAACTTTACGTCAACCCTCCGTGTTCCGACACGTTAATGTCGCGTTTAGCAAATTGAAGGCATTTTATCTAGCAGTGGAAGTTTTCCAAAATGAAATAATAATGATGACAAACAGATTTTATAACGGTGTGTTCAAAATAAACTGCTTAGCAGCATTTGATGAACCATCGCCTACACTGTTAACTGTCCATCGGTAGACCTTATGCCTTAGAGTGTTGATGTTTGAACGTCCTTCAAATTCTGACCATGGAGGTAAAAGAGCTGTTATGTGATCATAAAACTGCCATCCCTCTTAATAATATATGTCAAAAAAAAAACACAGACAAAAAAATTACCCGCCTTATTTCGAAATGCGCTTCATCTATTTCGATATAATGTAGAGACTTGGATCTGTAAAATAAAATTTAATAAAAATCTCTACCATTCGTATTACACGTCTCTACTAATATTATAAACGTGAAAGTAACTCTGTCTGTCTGTCTGTTGTTTCACGGATAAGCCCCTGAACTGATTTCGATGAAATTAGTATAAAGATAGATTGAGTTCCGAGAAAGGACATAGGGTACATTTTATCCAGAAATAGTAGACAGTTCCTGAGGTAGAACGAGTTTTACGCGGACGGAATCGCGGACAACAGCTAGTAGTTTAGGTATATCTTGTTGAAATGCTGCTTCATAAAGGTTTTCAGTTAGTCGAAATATTTGTAATTATTAGAATATCAATATATCACAATTCCCAGTGCCTCTAGGGTTAATCTGGGAGGACCGCTATGGCAGCTCATATATACACACGTATCCCAAATGTTTCTAAGATTTTTTAATAAATATAGATGTACCTACTCGTAGGTACTGTCATTTGTTTTTAGATCAATCCACGCCTGCACAGCAGCTGTCTCAACTGTGTCACAAATCAGAAAGCAGCGATTTGATGCCAATCACAATTTATACTACCTAGGTATTTATTTAAACTCGTGAATTCGGTACCTCATTTTGAATTAAGCTTAACCTTGTGAAACCCGGTGTACTATAGGAGGTACATAATCAGGGCAATTCATTTTTAACTTTATAATAACGAGGATAAAGTTAAATTTAATTTATGCATTTAACACCAAAAGTAGGTAATTTAACTTCACTTTGCTAATAGATTAAAATTCGGCTTCGGCTGATAATGTACAACACGCAAAATGCTAACTGCACGCATAATGTGCAATCTGTCAAAATGTACATACGCAATGTAAGTACGCTAAATAATTTACAGTTCGCAAAATTTACTTACTCTGAAAGCACATTACGCAAAATGTGTAAAAAGAAAAATGCACATTTCGCGAATTGTTCAAAGTAAAATCAAAATGCATAATCCGCAAAATATTACAGAAGCGAAATGCTCATTCGCTAAACGTACAAAACGCAAAATATACATGTGGTTTACCAAAATCCCGACGCAAAAAGAGTGTATTGTAAGTTTGACATGTATTTGTCTGTCTGTGGATCGTAGCTCCCAAACGGATACACCAATGATATCGTAGTTATTTCATTGGTAACACTTTGTCTCTATGTGTGTCTATCTGAGGTGTTATGTCGTATGTCAAATTGAAATTTAATCTGAAAAAAAAATCGGCTGTGTGAGTGACGCTGTGTTACTCTCATGATTTTTTAAAATTTCTGCGTTTTTCCTGGTTCAGCTTTCGTTGACCAGACCCTACAAAGTACATAATGTACATTGAACGTATTGTTATTTTTTCGTATTGTAAATTTTGCGTGTTGCTCATTCTAACTATGCACATTTTGCCACTATCGCGTGGAGTACATTTTGCATATTGTACAATTACCATTATGTTCATTTAATTGTTTGTACATTTTGCGTACTGTACATTTGTCTTGATGTAGATTTTGCGTATGTACATTTTGGCTGTTTGCACATTATGCGTGCAGTTAGCATTTTGCGTGTTGTACATTATCAGCCGAAGCCTAAAATTCCACTCACAAAAATCTCCTGTTTCTAGTATGGTCGTCCTCACGTGGTTAATTATGGATTATATTTAATGAAATAAGTACTAACGGGTCGCCGAACCAGACACGCAGCTTGAGCAAGTACGTGCGCAGGTTGGGGTCATCGGCCAGCTGGATGTGGAGCCGACCGGACGAGTGAGCCCGTAGCCCGGGGTCCGATTTGCGTTCTACAAAATACATACATAGTATAGACCGACAATCTCCAGCGCAACCGTTCCGGGAGGAGACAGAATTTAGCGAAGACGAGGCGGGTTCTCTATCGTTTGACCGAATTTCATTTGCCTGAATATAATATGACATAACGATCATGGGCTATAATAACATTAATTGGTCATAAAGGCATTTTTTCTGAAACCGTGAAATATTCAGAATTGTAATAAAACAAACCTATATGATGGCATGTAAAAATCCCTTCGGAGCAAAATGCACATTACGCAAAATGTACAGAACGCATAGTATGAAATACGCAGAACGTACAAAACGCAAAACGTACATACGCAAAATGTGACACTACATCACACTTTTCGCTTTTTTCTTTTTGTATGCAATGCGTATTTCACATTATGCGTTTTGTACATTTTGCGTATTGTACATTTTGCCATTGGTTACTTTTGCGTTTTGTGCATTTTGCTCCGAAGGGGTAAAAATCACCTGAAAGGTATACTATTTCAGACAAAATTGTCTTTATAGCAAATTAAATTATGGTATGTGATATTAGGGAAAATGAAGGTTACAGCCAGTGACCATTATGGATTTATGGCAAATGAAATTAGTGCAAATGAAATTATGAATAATGAAGGGATAGGATCTAGGCGATGACTTATCTTATCTTACACATGGGCCTTTTCGGATACACTACGCCCCCTTTAGGATGTTTTGTACGATTACACTCTTACACACTGAGCTGTTTGATAGTACAGGTTTCCTCACGGTGTTTTTTTCTTCACCGTAAGAGCATCGGGTAAAGTACATAAGGTACAGTCAAGGTCATAAATATGTATACACTTTAGTACCTTGTCTATTTAACATCATGTTTAAACTGGCATATGAAATTGTCACAGCGAATAAAGTGACAAGGTACTAAAGTGTATACATATTTATGACCTTGACTGTACATAAGTTAGTAAGTTCGAAAGCGGTACGTTACGTGACCCCTTAAGCCACCTAGGCCACCGACGCTCTTAGGCGATAACTCACCAAGCCCGACAGAAATTCCAGCCACAATCTTAAAGCCCAATTGAGACGCCACATATGCTAAAGTCGGTTAGCCAATATATTAAACCTGACCATAATTTCTTGAGGCTGTTAAATGTGAAAACAAGACTAGAAAAAAAATCCTCGATAGTTATATTTTTCAAACAGTACACCTATTTTACATATCTTTGGTTGAACCTTGGAAACTCTTTGATGTTTAACGGTGATTTTTGATTAAATAGTTGAGTATTTATAACTTCTAAATTCTGATAAACCATTTTTTTTTATCAAAGTAGTGGTGTTAAGCAAACAGCAATTATTTGAATTCGACGCTACCATCAAGCCGCTCGCAAACTATTTCCATCTCACATTCTTCACGCGGAAGCACATAAAGTCCACCCTTTTCAGTCGTGTGTGGGCGTGGCAGCATATGTGGCCTCTTTAAGTTGAATTCAATATTATTACTCATAATATAAAGCTCGAAATGACGAAAGTCGCCCAAGGTTTATATATGAGCCCTATACTTTACGTGGTGTTCGGATGTCTAAGCCCGAGGCGACGTCGTTCGGTGGCTGCAGGAACCTGGCTATGAAGACAGGGTCGCGGTAGGGCGGCGACGTCGTGGCGATCTCCTGAACCGTGGGAAACGCGGCTCCCAGACGCTTCTGCACGTAGAAACCTTCCTGCCAGTGAACATTGTAATATTGTAATAGTCTTGGTTAGTCTTAGTTGCTTAAGGAAAGCCGTCAAGTCGAGGCGGCGTCTGGAGCGAATATTTAGCTTTTCAGTTGAATACTGTAAGTGTTGGGCACCTAGCTCCAGCTTTCTGATTAAAAAAACAATTAGTGAAAGAAGTAAACTCAACATAGAAGTTCTATTCTACTTTCCTTTGGACATGTTATCATACTTATTGTTTTTAACTCGGCCGTCGTAAATGTCAAATAAATAAGAGCTATCGTAACGTTGACAATACGATAACATACCAAAATATCGTTTTACCGTGTGGAATAGAGCTCCAGGTTAGAGCGAGATTGCGAGATTGTTTTTCGACATCCTTTAGTCGACGGTTTCACATCAAAAATCGGTTGTCTGTAAAGTCGGTTTACTGACGATAGTTGAACGTGACAACGTCATAAGAAAATACCTAAATAAATAAATAAATAAAAAAATAAAAATAAAAAAATAAATTTAATTTTATTTGTTTGATAGATATTTTGTATGCATATAGAGAAGGAGGTAAATGGAAATCTACGATTTGTAATAATCTAATATTTGTACGCATAAATACAATTATGTCAATTTTTATTTATTTATTTTTACAATGTACATAGTTTTTACAAGTACGAATGTGCGCTCCATGTTAAATTTTAAATTTGGAAATATCATTAAAAAATGGTAACTCTAGCTTTTAAAAAGCCCGCTCAATTTGTTTGATATAGGAGAAAATTGTTCCCTTTGACGGCTGGCTGGTCCAACCTGTCATTTCTGACACAGCTACGCTCGATAATTATATCGATCGAATAGTAAAGCCATTGATTTTTTACTCATCGTGAAATAGTTCTCTTGACTTATTGTTATAGTTTTGTCAATTATAGCATAACCTAAAATCGCTGCACTAGCGGACCGATGCTATTTATTTTAATGATGAAAGCACGAATATTCGACAATATATCACTGAACATATATTTAATATCTAAAGAATCATTACCTTTATCGCCGTAATTATCGTTGCTATAAACAATTGACACCACATTCACTTTTTATTGCACTTCATACTTGACGAAAACATGTAAATGTATTATTGTATAGCAGCTGTCCACGAGGACGCATCGCTCACTCAAGTAGGAGAGAGACAGATGTCAAACGCTGCCGAACGTGGAGGCCGATTGTGCCTCTTTGTCACTCGATCCGCGCTCTCGCTTGCACTTCAAGCCTTAAATGGAACGCCTCAGAGCGAGGTAACGCCGCATGAGTCATGTTTTTTCGTGCGTGCAGCCTGCTCCATAGAATTGTAAGACGTTGTCACGTCAAAAAATTGTATTTGATTCCGTTAAATAAAACATTACATTTTGGCACCCCTTTACCGAACCCTCATCACCACCGGTGAGGCCAAAGCATTAGGTAATAAGTAGATATCGGATAAGAGCTAGCTAATTTGCCTAAAGTTCACGAAAGTACGTTTTATAGAGTAGTTACAACCGGGTAAAATATTAATAACTTTTGAATACCGAATTTCAATCATAAAGTTAAATAAGGGTTTATGTAGAACTGGCTGTAGAATTTAGAATGTAGAATTTATCGGATCAAAATTCAACATTTTAAATCACCCCAGTTTTTCTGACACAGTCTAACCTAAAATACCCAAGTTCATTCTTCAATTACGAAATAAATCAATACATCACTTGTATTACTCTATTACGTCCTCGATCTCGCGAACTTTAGTTAAATTAGTTGCCAAATAGCCGAGCTCTGTTAACAGTAGAGACCCGAGTGAAGTCGTTGATGTCCAGTCGACCTGTGTAAGCCAGCTTGGCGGAAGGGTGGTGGCGGAAAATGGCCTCCAAGGCTGGCTCCCATGCACCCACCACGTATCTTGCAAGGCGATTTTCAACCATACTGCAAAGGAGAAGTACCACTAATATGAAGAGTTCACCGTGTCACTAGTCTCTGTGTGATTGCACTATCATATCACCATCTGGTATCTATCTCAAACGTAGTTATACGTATTAACAAAATATCCCCTATATTATCGAAACACCTTTCATCGAATTTATCATTTCATGGAACGCTATTTTCTGCTGAAATCATAATGTTTTCAGGGTATCTTAACCATCTAACCTAACCCAACCTACGTAATTAATCTTTAAGATACTCTGAAAACATTATGGTTTCAGCAGAAAATGGCGTTCGATGAAGTGATAAGTTACCGGTATAATAAATGCCCCTAAATACAACAGAGTTCCGCAAATATGTAGAAAAACCAAAGTACAAATAAGGTATTTCGGTTTTTGTACTGAAAGATAGGGAGCGAGTTTAAAAAGTGTGGCAACTATCCCGGATTTACTCTAATGTTTACTCACTAATGTACGGTGCCCAATTCGAGGTACACATCAGCACCTTCATCGGTGACGCTGGATATTATCACCGTGCAGAGCGCTGTCCGCAGACCGATGTGCTCAATCTTCAGATTAGTTGACATAACCTGTGAAGGAACACCGTCGTAGGTCACCAATACATCAACAGTGCGACGTTGAGAGAACGTTACGTAATTTAAAGTGATAATTTTCATCGTTAACTAACAACAAATATAGAAAAAACATTGATTGTTTACTGAGAAAAACATTTCAAGAAACAAAAATTTGTTTCTTGTTTTCATTTTAAAATGTAGAGAGAATAAATAATATTTATTACAATATAATACTTTATTCATAACTCCATACCTTATATTATAAGTCACATGATACAGAAATATACATTATTATAGAAATCAATAAAAAATAAACAATCGTTGCGTCATTACATAAAAGAAATACAGAGACGTAGATTGCAACATAAAAAAAACACATAAGTAACATTACTTGTTGTTGAAAAACATCCTGATCTTGACAGTTACGTCGGTATAATTTTAGTCGCTAAAATATTTCGCTACATTACATCACATTAGCATTCGTGCCCCGAGTTAGCACACATCTGTAATGTGTTGCATAATATTTGGGAACCGATTAATCCACCCATCAGTCCATCACATCACGCCGTCATTCCCAGAGTGGGGTAGGCAGAGCTACAGAAATACCAACATCTGTAAAAAAGACTTCTTAGTAATTCTGTAACCACATTTTACACAAACAGGCTAAGATGTTTACTGGTGTAGTAGTGATAGGTTGCAAGCCCATTGCCTAACAGTACTAGGTACAAGCCTTTATTCTCCTACGACATCCTCGGGAAGACATGGAGTGGAACTATTCTAACCCGGCAAACACGAGTGACTTCCGATTAATCAGTCTAAATATTCGGTAAAGCAAGTACACTACAGTACTTTGCTGAGAAAAACTGCTGTGACATACAGACAGACAAATAGATGCCGAAACTGTGATTGAAGTCTCACCATCAGGGTTTCTTTTTACCACGTAGTGATCGACATAAAATACTTCATGGCTATTTAAACTTGTTACAAAATTAATTTGAGTATTTTTTATTTAATTTTACATTAAATGTAGGGAGTCTTAAAGCATAACCGCTAGGCTATCCAATATCCATAAAAAATCATAATTTTAACTACATTATTGCTTTAATATATTTTTATCAAGTCCAAGATTGCAACTCTAACATTCATTTAAGAAAACCGGGCAAGAGCATATTGGACCATGCTCAATGTAGGGTTCCGAAGCCGTTAAGTACTTCAAACACAAAAACACAACGAGTAATAGCTATGACCAATTTTCTATTGAATTTTCTAGTCATTTTGTGCCGTGCCTCATGAAAAGTTTAGGGGAGGTACACCATTTTTTTTTTTTTTCAAGATTTTATTTTACCTTTTTGTCGGCGTGACTAATATGTATGTATATTGTTGGCAATGTTGCGAAAAAATAGCTGTCTAGTACTATAAGAGTCTCTGAGCTAACCTGTTGACAGACGGACAGACGGACGGACATGTCAAAACTATAAGGGTGCCTAGTTTGACTAAGGAACCCTAAAAAGGTAATAAAGCCTTAAAAATTGTGATACACATCTCACAGTGCAACTAATCAGAAATAAGTAGTAATCCATAAATGGGAGATTTCCAAAAAAAAATGAACATCGTTAAAGACAAAATTAAGAAAATGTAACTTTTTCCATTTCGTCACGAAAATTAACGTATGTAAATGTATGGCTAATTTTCGTGACCAAATGGAAAAAGTTAAATTTTCTTAACTTTTTTCCTTAACGATGTACACTTTTTTTGGAAAACGCCCAAATAACATAAGCATAAGCACTTTATGGAAAAGAGGAAAAATACAATTTTGGACCCATTTTACAAACGTTTAGAATCTAAACAATCTAACACAGGTCTATTAAAACTAAGTCTCCGCTCTATATGCTTTAAACAGAGCAGAGACTCGTACACTTAAATATGTATGGATTGATTGTTGGTCTTTTCATACAGGTGACTTCCAGTCTATGTAAAGCTCCGCGAATGCACTAAATATAGCTCAAATCAATAAACTGCAGGGCGTTCTGTTCGAGTTTGCGTACTAGATTCCAGGTCCCGGATCGACAATCCGCTAACAAGCATTATTAATAACGAGAGGTGAGAAGCGAGTCGAGTTTTATGCGGTATCCAGCTAGCTTATTAATAAAGTACGGGCTAAAATCTGTTTTGTACACTGTGACCGCTTAACCACGCCGGGTAACCTTAGCTGCGTCGAGTTGAAAAGTGAAAGAAACTCTCATTTATTTTCTTCGGCGATGATCCTGTCTTGTAAAGTTGGAACTCAAGTTAAAAGTGTGTCATCACTGTCATCTGAGAGCATTTAGGTGAGTCATTGTATGAAATTTGGAAACGGCCTATCATTAAAATTAAGTGTAAAACAAAAAAGGACCAGGATATGAAAAGGTGCTTAAGCGAATAAGAACGCAAATTGCGAAAACATTTAATATTGGTAAACTTAGGTACTTGTACAGTAAATCGTGATCCTATTATTTTTTGCGCGCATTTGCATTAAGTTTAAAATAAGTTAATTGATGTACAATAATTTTAGATAATACAGTGTTAACCTTTAAAATTATTTGTTGTGGTCAGTGCGAAATTTTAAAGACTAATAACTAGGTTTACACAAAGGTTTATATATTCATAAAAGGTTAATATAGTGACGACACGGTGGCCTAATTGGGAGTGACCCTGCCTCCGAAGCCAGCGGTCCTGGGTTCAAATCCCGGTAAGGGCAAATATTTGTGTGATGAGCGCGAATATTTGTTTCTGAGTCTTGGATGTTTTCTATGTATTTAAGTATGTAGTTCTCTATATAAATATGTTTATCGTTGTCTAGTATCCATAGTACAAGCCCAGAGCTTAGTTTGGGACTAGGTCAATTTGTGTGAGATTGTCCTTTGATATTTATTTATTTATTTATTTACTAAAACAGTGACTTGGAAATTTCGTAATGTACACAGATCTACCTCGAGTCCTTCCTGGTGCGTGATAGAAAGAAGAAAATATCGAAGAGAAAGCGAACACACAACTGTGACAACGCAAGTGATTTAACATAATCAATATTACATTTAAGATTTTAGTTTAGTTTCATAGTTTAATTTAGATTGAGACGTTTTTTATGGAACCTGTCTCCGTTTAAAGTTATATCATTTAATTTCATTTTAAGGGGCTTGTGGGGTCAAAAAGTATTTTAAACAACTTAATTTATCGTAATTCTAAACGTAGTTTTAGACTTAACCGCCTTATTGCATTGTTTCTTTAATCTTTTTTACTGAAAATATTGTATGTTGTTTGTATTGCAGTTAATTACTTTGTGTATTTTGTTTCATTTAGGGTGGGTATTAATTACATAATATTTGAGAATCAACTAGTAAAAAAACATGTCTAACGAAAACTTAGAAGCTGCTTGTGACTCCAATTATATCACGGGAGAGTCAGACAAATGCAGGCAAGATGATTCATCGGAGGGTTTACTGTTAACTGGTTTATCTCTTATAAATTTATATTTGATAACCTCGGGTATATATCTTATTTTTATACATTGGTGCAAAGTACGGTCATCGCGAACCTTGAAATACTCCACAATCATGAATACATTTTTCAGCCTATCTATGCTAAACATGTCTAAAATTTGTAACGCCTTTAACTTGCCATTGCCAAAAACGATTAATTTTTTCACCACCCTGTCTATGAGCTCCTTTACATCCTGGTACTTGATAATGAGTTTCGTCATCTTTTCGAATCCCGTTTATCCTGATAAATTTTCTTTTGATTACAAATTCTTTAATCTTAATGTTTTTGGGTGGACGTTGGCACTGGTCAATACCATTATATCCACATACTTGGATGAAAGGTTTTATTACTTGACGGTTTTAGCTTGCCCCATTTACGTGTTGTATGTAGCTAATGTTTATATGATGATGAAATCACTCTTTACTGAAACAATTATCAGCACTGATTGCCGCAACCAAATCAAATTGATGCTAAAATATACGACTGTTGCATTCCTAATGGTGTTATCCCTGCAATTGAGTGAATATGAAACGAAATGGACCGATCCTATGTGGTTACCTATTTCAGCCCTGCAGGTGGTATCTGTTAGGTATCTCCTACGTATCGCTGTCCCCAAAGTATAAAGCCGCACAGCGCTATTGCCTCGGCTGCGATACACGGTGAACCCTTGTTGTTTTTGACTTGTCGTGTCAAGTCATAAAGATGTTTCATTTTATGACTTCGGCTGTACCTCTTGATAGCTCCTATTACTTGACAGAATGGCGGCTGAGTTAAAAACCACACCATAACACGTCAAAGACCATATGGTTTTACCGAGGTGACTAGAGGCCCTGGTTTTTAATGTTCACTCATTATTCTGGTCTACGGGGTACAATGCATCACCTCAATACTTTCCAGGTTTTTATTTCAACTATTTACTTATGAAGTTATTAAAAATTAAGACCATATGCTTTGTTACAAGGAAAATTTGGAAAATTTGGTATGACTTGTTACTTAACCCTCCGCAACTGAGGTGACTTTTTAGAAACATACTGAGGTGGAGTCTGTCAGACGTAATTTTTGATAAAATATAGAAAAAATACTAATAGGCCAATGATAAGTATTGTTTATTTAGTGTATAGCGTGATTATTTAATTGTCATGTGGAATTAATAATTAACGTCATGTATTTAAGGGCTTTTAAATAAAAAAAAAATGAAAATAACTCGAACAAGGTAAAAAAAACAGGATTTTTTAATTTAGGTTAGTTTATAATACCCCGAGTCTTCAGAAGAAATTACTGAGCGATACAGAGCTATTTCACTATTAAAGGCGATTTTTTTTGGCGTTGTCGGGTGTCCGTTAGACGTCACATCAGTCGCAGAGGGTCAAAGGTCGGTTCACACTACGCCAACTTTTACTGTGTAAACTGTTGCATAAACAAAAGTCTGTGTACGAGTTCCATCGTGCACACGGCACAAGCAACACAGTTTTTCTTTTAATTATTCACTCTTTTATGGACCACAATTATGTGGACCACAACTAAGTTAAGATAACATAACAACACTTGTAAAGGTAACACAATTTATAGATAAGCAAGTATATATCTTTTCTTCACTTCCAACCACAGCTAAGACAAAATGTATAACTACACACGGCCTAAGATTAATTTTAGCACGAAAGATAATTCTTTAATAGTACTATTAGTAGGTAGTTAATTATCGACATTTATTATTGATAGTTTATCTTTATATATCTTTTCTAATATTTTTTTTGTAATTTTTCTTTAATGTGATAATTGCCTAATTTTTAGTTTTATTAATCCCCGACTGTGCTAATGCTGTTGCACACCTGTAATTGGTGCACAAACAGGACTATTTTCTGTGTATCTTTTGCATTTGTATTTGTTTGTGCTACTGTTGGTGTGTCTAATTTAATAAATAAATAAATAAATAATATAACCTTAAATATCTCTCAGTTCACTAACAAATTGTGGACCTATTGGTATTTCTGTAATGCAATTCAATGATTAGGTTGATGCATTTAATTTATTTGATTAACATTTCATATAATATACATAGTTTTGTCTATTAATATATGAATGTTGTAAATGTTTAGAAAC
Organism: Acleris holmiana; assembly: GCA_949316455.1. Taxonomy (NCBI): domain Eukaryota; kingdom Metazoa; phylum Arthropoda; class Insecta; order Lepidoptera; family Tortricidae; genus Acleris; species Acleris holmiana. The sequence continues at coordinate 3,855,483 of OX438764.1, forward strand.
CATTATTGTATAAAATAGAAATATTTGTTTGTATAACTTTATCAGAATTTGTGGTGTCAACGTTGTCATTGTAAGATTAATATTAAAACGGTATATTCGGTTTCTAGAACTAAATACCTATTTGGAAACCCTTTTGGATTAACAGACTTTTTATAAAAATTGTAAGATAAATATAAAAATATACCTACTTCTACTTCTTTATATTTATACTTATATTTTGGTAAAATTTACTTTTGTAATCATGTTCATGTTCAACTTTAGATATAGTGTTAATGTTAATAATAATAACATTTAAATGTTGGAAGTTTTTTTTAGTCCCTCTAAAATGTATAGGTACTATTAATCCCATTAAATGTTATTAAGTGTCGTCTAGTATTCATGAATGACAATTTTAACATAATATAAATGTTAGGCACTTTTCTTAGTCCCTCTAAGATGTTATACTATGTAGTATCAATTTAGTCTGAACTGAATAAATGTCATTAGGTTTCTTGTATTTATTTATACACTCTTTTGTCCGCGTCTCCGCCCGCGTTTAAGCCGTTTATCGTTGTTCCCTCAGGAACAGTTCGATTTTCTGGGATTAAAACTGAGCCCATGTCTGTCTTTGGGATATAGATTATACCTGTACCTTTCATGTCAATCGGTTTAGGATTTGGACCGTGAAAGCAAAACCAACAAACTATCGCTTTGCTCGGGAGGCTATTCATCTCGTATCATACATAATGGGTGTACCAAATTGGGTATAAAATTCAACTACATAAATTAAAAGCCATTAAGTATCAAGAACGTTTATTAACTATAATAACTTTAAATCTATAGGTATAACTAAAAAAATGATTGTTATAATATTTATTTCCTATAAACTTGATTTTACGCAATATAAAAAATCTAGAATATTGACAATGTATACTCGTTTAAACTCAAACAAACGCTGATTTCCGCACTAGGTTTAATAATCGGGGTTAAAAGTGATATTATTGTAACCCTCTGATTCTCCCTTCGATATATTGAAGATTATAACAAATAAATGTACCATTTAAAACTTATGGCCAGAGGGCGGAATATCTCATGGCAAAAATTGTCATAGGGATAGAACATTTTGCTTTATCGACTTTTCCAGTTATCGATTTAGATCATTTAAAACGTAGGTTAAATGAAGATTATGGAAATTAACTATTATAGCATGAGTTTATAGTAAGTAAATGGTTATCTATCTATAATAAAGAGGTAAAGTTTGTGAGTTTGTGAGGTTGTAGGGGGTAATCTCTGGGTCTACTGAACAGATTTAGGTAGTTAGAGTCCCGAGGTAGGAAATTATGGTACTTTTTGTTTAGAAAAAAAAACATTTTTCGTGAAGGAATAGCGATAAACGCGGACAGAGGCGCGTGAAACAGCTAGTAGCAAAAAAATACAATTATCGCCATCGATTTTATAGCAAATAATGGCACACCGTCATAATGGCTAATTTTGTTTCCTCTTTTATAGTAGGTAGTACTACATACATACATACATACATTAAACCACGCCTGTTTCCCAGCGGGGTAGGTAGAGACCACTCCTTTCCATTTGCTACGATCCTGATAAATCTCTTCCGCTTCTTCTACATTCATACATTGATTCATGCATGCACGTCGGTTTCGGGTACTTAAGAGTCGACCCTTTTCCGTTATTTCCCCGATTTGATTCAAAAAAGTACGCCTAGGTTAGGTTAGGTTAGGTTAGCGGCCCCTTCCGACCCTTCCGACCCTTCCACTCGCTATCTCGCACTGTGTATATAGTAGTACTATTTTTATTTATTTTGGGTTACCTTGGGCCTGTGCTGCCAGTAGACATTACTACAACGGATATCCGGGAACATGCCACTAGGGTACATATCTTCGAATGGGCTACACAAAGCCTCGGACCTATTAAAGGTTGACGCACATGTAACCGCACCGGATGGCACCATCACCACCTCAACTCGAGCCGTTCAGTATTCTTTGTATGAAACTTCATAGGGTGATCGCACCAGTGTTGGACACTAAGCTGACAGGCACCAATAATGGACACTTTACTCTTAATTCAAAGATCATAAGGTTATAAATTGATTGTTGTAAAACAAATGAATAACCTTTATTGTTTGTAAAATACGAGTCAAGTGTCCATCATTGGACCTTGTCCATTACTGGTTCGATCACCCTACCGTAACGCCACTTATCGCCTCGCCATAAGTTGTCCACACACAGCAGACGGAAGCGACGTAACGTAACGCATTCTCCGAAAGGCCTTCTCACAGAGCGCAACGTATACGGCAATATGCCCGCCTCCACGCCGCCTCCGTCTTCTGTGTGTGAACAGCTTTATATAAATGAGGCGAGGCGGTTATGTGTGCGTCAACCTTAAAAGATACGGTACCTCTTCTCCATTGCGCAACGTGAAGAGCTCCTTGGCGGCGTCCTCCTTCATCAGCCCGTTGAGCACTGTGGCAGTCATTATCTTCAGACAGATGTCTATACGCTGGAACAATTTAGATGCATATCAGTTACAGCAATTACTATTCAACCACCTACGAACAGGGAGTATGTTCAATAGGATCTCGGCTGTATCAAAGTAACGTAGACCAACCGAATTGGGATTCATCTTAAGCAGAAGATAGCTGTGCAAAAAAAACGATGATGATGATGGGTGGTGACACCCGGCCAGAACAGGTGGGTGGTCAATCAGTCTCCCGGCAATTCCGCACTGGGCCGCAACGTTTTACTTGATCTACCACTAGTTGGTAGGACCCTGTGCAGTAGTGGTGGTAGGACCCTGTGCAGGGTCCATCTGGATCGCTACCACAATCCTATAAATTAACCTACGGCCACGGTGAGGGGATAAGACAATCGGTGAAATAACTAGCATAGAGGCATTCCATCTTAATCCCCAGGGTTGGCAACGCATTTGAGGTCTCAGGCTTGCAGTCTTTAGAATTCAAATATCTATGGGTCTCCGATTCCACTTACCATCAAGTGGCCTGACTTTAGTGCTTGTGTAAAAAAAAAAAATACTTCAACATTCAATCCCCGTACCGACATTATATTGAGCAGCTCCTGGATGAACTCCGCATTGAGCATAGCGTTCGTGCTGACGTGGTAGCTTTGCAAGTTGATGTAGCACTGAACTGCGAGGCGCTGACCTTCTATTGGGTTGTCTTTGACTGAAAACAAAAGGAACATCTGTTATAGAGTCTAGCAAACGAAAGCTGTCCGAGAGGAAGAGCGGCAATTTCAAGAAACCTGCAGCTTTTAACACTGATTGTACACTGAATAAACGGCGCTGATACTCCAACACTGATGTGAAAAGATCAGGAAATCAAATAGTATCAACTCCGTTTATTCAGTGTACAGTCAGTGTAAACAACTGCAGGTTTTTGAAATTGCCGCTGTTTCTCTGGGAGAGCTTTCTTTGTCAGACTCTAGCCCTGCCTTCAGGCTGGCCGTCGATGGCGGGGACGAGGGATCTAGGCATTAACTAGACACATACAAAGAGATGTATTCACTTTTCACCTTATTGCATTGTGAATTTAAATAAGGACCAAAAGTGGATACATCTTTTTGTAGTCGAGTTTACTTAGTACCTAAAAGTCTATATGCGTCTCCCGACGCCTTTTCACCTACAGGTTGGCAGACCATGTAATTAGCTACATCAAGACTAATAGAGCCCGCCAATTTAAGATTAAATCAGTGAAAGGGATAGGGCTATTGGATTCATAGGTCCTTTTCACTGCCACGAACTGTCCAGGTTTTGACAGCTCAAATGATTGCTTAGGATTGAAATAAGCGCGATTTAGCGTAGTACTTTCGTATAGGATAGTTCCGTGTATTCGCAAGCCTAACCTCCTTTCTTTGTTTAGACGTCTCAATGAAAACTGTATTCTTCCTTTAAGTGGCAATTTCTTACACTAAGTCGTTTGCCGCATGCGGTCAACGCATCTGGATTAACCTGCCTTAATTTTAAGGTCAAATTTGAACCAAAACCATTGGCCGCATGAGGCCAACAACTAAGTTGTAATTGCCGCTAATTGTAACTGTGACTGAAATTGCCCATGTCATCATGTCTCATATTTCAAAGTTTAAATGTATGGGTTAGAAAAAGCAAACAACTAACACTTCTTATTTATATTCCGCAAGGCCTGGAACGTCTTTGGCTCGACAAGGCTGAAGGCTGCCTTCGGGATGATTCGGCAGAGTTCGGCCAGAGCTCGTATCGAGTTCATGCGAATGTAGAACCATACCGCCGCGTCATCGCCGAGAATTGCTGGAAAACACAGTGTAAGGCTAAGATGAAACCTGAGGATCCTAAATCATGTTGTTACATTACAAGTAAATGCTCTATCCGAGAGTTTAACGACGGTCATGTACCATATTCTATCGACCCCACGTTGGGCGCCATGTAATAGAACTACCTTAAGGTTGGGTCGTTGGAAGTCGGTAACGGTGTTGTGGGAATCTGTTAGAGGAAGTATAGTGTGGTATTTCAAAATTCTGTTATTAAGAAAATCTTTAGCGTGATGAATATGATTGTTGTTAGATTAAGTTCGTACCACCGAGTGCCTCAATGATGTTGGTATCGGACATGCGCACAGCCGCCGGCAGTAGCTTGGTCATGTTGGCAACGCCCATCGCCGCGTCAGCTAGGAGCTCCACGTTGGAACTGAGTAGCTGATGGCAGAAGACCAGGTCAGTACCCGTTTCGTAAAGTGCCTGGAGACAGAATGTAGAATTTTAATTAGGCGCTAGGCCTGACCGTTTACTCGGCGCCAATAAGAAAGAAAGAAACAAAGATAAAAGCATTTATTCGGTGACACAAATAGCACCTAAGTGCAAACAGTAGGTATTTTATGATTAAAAAACAGAATAAATAACAATGGTGAACTTCCTACTAACCATACCTGGGATAACTTGGGGCAAGTTCTAGGGATTTGATATCGATAAAAAAGATGTCGATGTTAAATACTGTTTATGACACCATGAAAGAAGTAAACAGTCTTACAAAAGGTGAGGAAATTTCAATAATCAACATGAATGAGAAATTGGCTTTGAGTCATTATAAATATTTTAAGTATGCCCCCTTGACCACTGTGGACGTTGAGAGAACGTTTAGCAGTGGTCTCGACGGCAATCATTAATATTGACGAATATGGAAAAAATATTGATTGTATAATATGAAAATGATTTATAAATAACCATATAAATATACGTTTTAATTTGTTATTTTTTTATTTTAAAATGAGGAAAAAATAAGTAATAATTATTTATGTCGAATAACATTTAGATTTTGGTAGTAACATCGATATATTTTTTGTCGATAAAATATTTTGCAGCATTACTTTCGTATAGATGCCCCGAGTTATCCCAGGTATGCTTCTAACAGTAAAAAATATTAAACTAATTAAGGTGCTATGGAATCCGCTGAAATGGATCGCCACTAAGCATAAAGATGCGCCGGATGACGGAATGAAATGCTTAGAAATCGTGTACATCTTGTTGCATTTATTTGTTGCGACTCGCCGCTTCACGCTGTCGCGCAAAGTGCACAAGTCCGTCAGAATCTAAGAGTAAATTGAGTAGTGACTAGTCTGAATAAGAGACTGGTCAGTTTAGCTATATTTAATGAAGTATCAAAACGATAACCATGAATACATAATACTCTGAGTTTTCATTTTAGCTCACTATATCACGGGTGTCGGTTGGTAGCAAGAATGGCCGTAAAAGCTACCTGATCTCAGTAATAAAGAAACAAGAATAAGCAGAGAATAATAATTCATGGTCACTTTTAAATAAAATGTACATACACAAACAGATGCAATTCTTGCTGTGTGCGTGTGTTTTCTTCGATGTTGATTTCACTTTGCTTTAGCCAAACTAACCAGGTCGCTTAACTTAGTTTCCACTCACATCCCTTCCATTAGACGTGAAGGACATCTTCGTGAGTACCGCGAGGCAGTGCGGCTTCATGGCTGGCAGCGCCATCTCGAGGTAGGCCAGGAGTCGGAGGATGCAGCCTGACTGGAACAGGTGGGCGGCGTTCAGCTCCGTCTCCACGTAGTTGCGGAGCACGCCCAGCACTTGGGTGTGGACGTCACGGAACTCGTAGGACTGGGGAAAATGACTTTTTTATACTATGTCAAGAAAAGGTACTGGAGCACACAGGTCACCTGATGATAAGTGGGATCAGAGACCCATGGAAAATTGTATTCTCAAGACTACAATCCTATAACAGCAAATGCGTTGCCAACACAGATGCATGAATATAAGGAGATCGTACATGCCGGCCGATTTGTATTGAGCACGCCTGTCGCAAGTTCACTAATCCCCACAAATCACAAGTAAGTAATGGACAAGATAAAGCACGCACACTTGTATACCAACCGACGCTCCTATTGCACAGTACACGCGCATCATATCCATGTCAGTTTGGGGAGAATCGAAATATTCTCTGTGATCAGCGCACGTGCACACTCGTTAAACGAAGGGTGGACTAGCGGCAGAGTATGCACATTGAGCTAAAAACTGCGACGCGGCCGCCGGCGGCTTGTCCTCTCTCTATTCTATGCTCTGTGGTCGCCAACCCTAAGGATTCAGATGCATATCTGTTAATTCTAGCGGCTTATCCTCACACCGACAGTGCGAGGACTTGACGGCAGGATTATCCTGCAAACGCAACTAACGTTTTTCTGTTATCTCACTCAAAATGTATGGGATGACATTCTCGTGCGTTACGATAAACCACATGGTCAACAGTCATTCCATACATTTTGAGCGACTAAAAATTAAACGTTAGGAGCGTTTGCATCTTGGCTAGGGCCTCTGAAAGAGCCCTGCCTCGATATAGGTTTTAGGGTGTCCTCTTAGTCACTTGTAGGCCGCTCGACGACGCACTACCTGAACCGTGCACTCAGCCCTCTAAGCTCAGAATTGAACTCGCGCGCTATCTGTACCTCCAAATTTTAAAAGCACCAACCTCCAAAATGTCACACAGGTCTAACACCCCCGTGGAAGCCCTAAAGCTCTTCTGAACATGTTCGTCTTTGTATCGTCGTATCAGTTGGTCAACGGTTTTCAGCGCCGCGTGCTGGATGGCCAGGTATTTACTCTGCATCAGCGCCAGCAGCGAAGGCCAGCTGAACTGGTTGTTCTTCGTCACCTCCGATGCGCAGACCGGGTCGTCTAGGAGATTGCTGAGGGTCTGTGGGGAAGGCCACAAAAGACTAGACCCCTTTTTTTTTGTTAGCCCGTCCTTGTCTTACTACTGCCCCTGCCTCTTTTCTCATCACTTTCGAATGTGTTCCCACGAATTCCCCCTATTTAACCATACTGACAAGGACAGGCAGGTGTCGAAATTTTCAAATAAACTGCGCTATCTTCTTTTGGGTACCCAATGCAGGCTTGCAAAAGTATATACCACACGCCAAGTGAAAGTCAAACTTTTCTGTTGTAGTTAGCCAACGTGTATGAACTATTATCACACCGAACAACTACTAAAGGTGACAGCCTTTTTGCTTGCACAAGTATATACAACACACTGACTCACACACACAAAAATACATACACAGTAACACAGATATATACAGTGATATGTATAAGGTGTCAAGTTCCAGAGAGTGAAACTGCTATAGCAGTTAGAAAGTTAGCAGGTTTTGAGGTCATATGGACACAGATCATCACAAAATATGTGGTTATTCTTTACCACAAAATACTCTAATGCTTTTCAGAGTGACAGAAGAGAAAAATAAATGCATTAAAAAATACCTGAAGACAATTCTTCTGAACATCAGGATCCAAACTATTCTTCATTCTCGAGAAGAGACTGGTCAAGATATTGGCAGAGACCAGCTGCTCGCAACCCAGGGGCTCTCTTGTTAACTCAGACAGCACCAAGGACGCGAACTCTAACACGAAAACATCTTCAACCTGAAAGATCAATTTACCTACACTATGTAACAGCATGGATAAGGCAACCGAGTTCACAGGCCGCCTGATGATACGTGGCATTTGAGACCCTTAAATAATTGCATACTATATTTTAATCTTAAGACTGCAAATGCATTGCTAACCTTGACGGGTGGGAAAGAAAAATAGAATGCTTCTTTGCTAGTAATTTCATCGGTTGTTTTATTCCCACACCACAACACAACAAGGGAACTCTGCTACTTGGCGGTAGGTTAAAGATATAAACTTAGCGTTCATTATACTCGTATTTGTGAGTAATTTATGCCTATCATCCTCCAACTAAGGAAGTCGAGAGGGGTCGTTCATGTATGAACAACTTAGCGGGTTACCTCTTCACTACCACTACGAATAAAGTGTCACAGAACAGACCATGTAGTAAATAAATAAGTAACTTAATTCCGTGGTAGAAGTATTAATTTCGGGTTGAATATTCGTTATGTATTGATGACGTTGGCGTGTAAGCCTTGCTTTATTGGCTGTCACGACTAGATGACTGTAATTTAGTAATCGATAACCTGGTTTAGGCTATAGGGACACACGATTCCCTTTTGTGCCAAAAACGCTTCCCAGTGTATTAGTGACAGGTTGCAAGCCCATCGGCTAACAGTACGACAAGTCTTTATTCCCTTAGTCGCCTCTTACGACATCCACGGGAAGACATGGAGTGGCACTATTCTAACCCGGCAACCACACAGCTAACAATAAGGTTTTACCGTGTAAAATCTCAACCCAGGATCTTAGGCCCACTTGCACGTAAATTTAACCCTAGGTTAACGCCAGATTAAATTATTCAAGAATGTCAGATTCATAAGAGAACTGATTTTTTTAATAAATTAACCTGATAACCCCTAGGTTAGCGAGTGCGTGTGCGTACAGCGAGTGCCGTGTAGGGTCGCCTTAAACGTAAATTTTGACCCTAGGTTAACTAGCTTGCTTAACATAATCCGCCCTGGCTCTTGTCGGGAAAGAATGCAAAGGAATTTTCCCCGGGACAAAAAAAAGGTTAACATTTACGTGCAAGCGGGTCTTACTGTAGGTTGTAATACTTCACCCTACCTTCACCAACATAAACGCGATCCTCCTCAGGTTTTGGGGATCATCCAGCACCTGCTCTGGACCTTTCGGCAGCTGGCACAACTGCGCCAGGGCCTTTAGAGCGAACCGGCGAATATTTGACTCGTTGTGATCCACGTGGGGCAGGATAAATCCAATGGCGTTCAGATTGAAGAGGACGTAGCGGTTCGCCATGTCTTGGGCGGAAAACTTTGTGATGGCTCGGAGTGTCTGCAATTAATATTAATTCCTTTTTAGGGTTCCGTAGTCAAACTATAGGAACCCTTAAGTTGCGACTTATGTCCGTCCGTTCGTCAAGTTAGAACTTGTCGTTCTGCCCGTGGCACGCTCGGATACACGTCCAAATCACGCGAGGCACGCACAACGAGGCGCCTTTGAGCTCGGGCAAAAGACCGACTCTCGGCGGCTCGCCGCGCGCCTGTCGCACGCTGCTCGCGCACAGCGCGTGAGCGCGTGAGCGCGTACGAAATGAGCAAAATAGGTGAGCCGTGCGTGCCTCAACCCGAGGCTGCTCTAACTCGTACCCACCTTTAGATGATTTTAGTAGGTATACACACTCGTGATAGTTTTTCTTTTAAATGCGTTATATGCGCTTACATTTAAGTATTTTTCTGATTTTTAGTATTTGTAGTTTTGGCTGTTGTAGTATTTTTGAAAGAACTACCCAACGACTCTCAACACTATGGGGTAAACGAGAAAAAATATACATCCCCACTTTACGTGTAGGGGCAATCTAAAATATATTTTTTACATTTTGTTGGACCACTTTGTTGGCGTCTCTAATATAATATGTATGCTCATGCCAAATTACAGTTTTCTAGTAAGTACTAAGAGTCTTTGCGCTAGGCTGCGGACGGAAGGACGGGCGGATGGATGGACGGACGGACGGACATGGCGAAACTATAAGGGTAAGGACTAAAAAGTTGGCCACGGTATCCCACTCAATTAAATTTTCTATGAAACTTTTCCGTTCTGACACGAAAATTTGCTATAGGTTGTAGGGATAATTTTCGTGTCTCAACGGAACTTTTTCACTTTTGTTGTTTGTATGGTTAACTACGCTTAACTATGGTACGTTTGACTACGAAACCCTAAATAGGCGTGATCGTTCTAACAAAACTGCCATAAACAAACAACCAAAGGTAGGTCTATCGCGCAGTAACCACTCAAGCAAGTTTCCACCACAAGTAAACAAACTTAACAGCGGACGGTCCGAGCGACGCGAATCGACGCAACCCTAACACCCGCACGGCAATAGGGAACGGAAACTTCTAATGTACCGAGCTGAACTAGTTTTCTATATACCTACTCAGTGCGTTTGCAAAAACGATATAGCCCCCAAAATCTGTAACGTATGATTCAAAATCCTAACGCGGATAATTCGAAGATTCAATCCTTTTCATGCATAGCTCAGCTCTATTACCTGGCATAGTATCTCAGGTTCAGCTGACTCCAATAGTAGTATGGAAGTGTGGGCACTCTCCGGTGTAATCGTATAAGGATGGAAAGTGAGATCTTTCTTCTCCGCAGAGCGATTGTCTCGCTCTTTTTGCATAGGCTTTGCCATTATGTTTTTTGGCGAAAATAAACACAAAAATATGTTTAATAACATAAACTTGGAAACGCTTGACACGACACGTCAATGCGTCAGAATCTTCAAGAGTTTAAATTTCACGAAGGTTGTAATGTTTTCGGCCGGTGTCAAAACAGTTCCATTTTCGAGCAAAACTAAAGTGACGTCGTCGTGTCACGTTCGATATGTCCGTTGTATTTTTAATTTAGATTTATCTTTATCTTCATGGGAAGGAAGAACTTATTCGTTCGCTGCGTGGCTGTAGCCGCCAGAAGGTTTAGAGCGCTGCAGGAGGTATGGATTCTGCCGTGGTGGGGAAGTGGAGGGCTGGCGTGCGCCCCCCTTTGGGCTTTGGACACGGTGGTGCTAGTGGTTAAGTTGTGCTCGACTTGCGCTGTGGCCATGTTCCGGGTGCTCGTCCCACCTGTTATGAAGAGCTTGCATGGAGAAACTATATTGGTAGCGATCTTCGATTTGTAATTATGTATAAGTAGGTAGATTAGCAGATAAAAGCATGAGACGAGTTCAGACTAGGTTAATAGTTTAGTACAGTAGATTGACAATAGATTTCGGTTCATGCCGAAATACCATAAATTTAAAATACCACATTCTCAACAAACTGGAACCCCAAAATGTAACATTTAAATTAAGTCGTGTTGATCACCTAATAGTTAGAAGCCGGTGTTTTGGGAATCTGATAAAGAGAGTAGTCTGGTATATTTAAATTGTTGTATTTTGGCAAGAAGCGATTTAGTTAAGTAGTTGAGTCAATCCTTACATGTTTACTGTTTTCACGACTGAACAAGTTCGAACCGGTTTTTTTAAAGTTCGTTCGAGTTCAAACAAGTACATAAACCGAACTATATTAAAATTATAATACGTCCACAGATGTACAGTTGTGTGCAAAATAATAGCAGTGAGGACAAAGTTTACTCATTAAATATGTAAATATAATTTTATATTGAATAGTTTGCTCATATTTACTGTTCTACGTCTGATAATAGAAATGAACTTTACTAAAATCGCTATTATTATCGAGGTAAGTAAATGAAAAAAAACACAAATGATTTTCAAAATAATACCAGTTAAATTTAATAAATGGTAAACAAAAATTTAAAATCAAACAAGTTGAAATAAAAATTATAAATTCTTTTTAATATTTCGTAGCTTGACCTTTATTTTTAAGAACAGCTTCTCATCTCCTTGGCATTGAGTCAACTAAGGATTGACATCTCTGTATTATGCCGACTGTACCACATGCCATATTTGGGACTTTGTGGCGGGTTTTTGATCACTTACAGCATTCTTAATATCTGTCCACAAGTTTTCGATCGGGTTGAGGTCCGGCGATTGTGCAGCCCTAGGTAAAACGTCGACTTTTTCAGTTCTAAACCACTCTTTCACAATTTTGCTAGTATGTTTTGGGCCATTATCATGTACCTTCTTTAAATAATATACTTTGTTCATTATGCCCTCGATTTCAATGATAGGGCCTGTACCATTGTGAGAAAAACATCCCCATACCATCAAACTAAGTCCACCATGCTTAACGGTTTTTATTGTATACTGCGGCATGAAAGCGGCACCGGCAGGTCTCCTGACATACTCTCGACGACCTTTACACCCAAACAGCACAACTTTACTTACGTCACTCCATAAAATATTACGCCATTTCTCCATAGGCCAATCTACGTGTTCTTTGGCAAAAATGAGCCTATGTTGTATGTACCTCTTAGTCAACAGTGGAACTTTTCTAGGACTTCTGGCGTGCAGATCAGCTTCAACGAGTCGACGGCGAACAGTAGAACTACTCACATTTAAATTTAATGAGTGTTGGATGTATTTTGACGACAGAAATGGTTGCTTTTTCGATAGGCGTACAATTCTAGAGTCCTCTTTTTTTGTTGTAGCCTTTTTTCTGCCTCTTGTTTCGGGTTGATCTTCCTATTTCAGAGCATTAGTGATAATTTTAGCTGAACATTTTAAAATTTCTTGGACCACCTTATACGTTTTTCCTTCTTGTATCAACCTTTTAATCAAACTTCTCATTTCTCTGGAACAATGCCTTCCCCTTCCCATAGTCGTAAAATTTTCTAACGAGAATTACGTTTACACAATAGAAAGTCCTATATTGTACTAACGTTAAATGGGTCATTCTTCTTTTTTACCGACAATTGCCTGTCCTCATTTTACCATACGTTATCAGTTAGAGTATTGATTACTAATGTTATAGTGTTTGAATATACGTCCAAACATTTATTCATCTATTAGTACCTACTAAATAATATTTCACTTTCTCTATCCAGTGTTTTTTTTTATAAGTTTGTTTTTCATAGAACCGCGTGACAGAGTGGTAATACAAAATTTAGTCTCCTCTGAAAACGGCCACTCTGTCACAGTATATTCTGAAAAACCACAATAAAGAAAAAAACATTATCGCCACCGAAATTATCATTAATTACTCCAAATAAAAATTCACGTAACGTACCTATTTAAAAATCGAAAATTAAAACTATAATTATCAAGAGTTGAAAAACGCAAAATATAGAAAAATGACGATGTATTGTCGGTAAAAAGTAGAACGACCCAAATAATATTGATCATTCAGGACTGGAGAAAATTATGTATTGTAAACATTTCTCATGATCATGCATGACACTGCTATTTATATGGAATGTACTTTTTTGAAATACTTAAATATTACTTCTAAATTTAAAAACATACTTATTAATGCATTGGCCAGTACAAGCAATACTAAGGTAAATAGTTTCTAAATATGGGGCCGTCTTTTGAGCACCTGGCTTATTTAAGAAAATACTTTCCCTGTACATTCACTGCTATTGTTTTGCACACAACTTTACTGTATGAATATTAAGAGATCGGACATGCCAGCCGATTTGTATTGAGCACGCCTGTCGCAAGTTCACTAACCCACACAAAGCACAAGTAATTGACAAGACAAAGCACACACACTTGTATACCGACGCTCCTATTGCACAAGACGCGCATCATATCCATGTCAGTTTGGGGAGAATCGCAATATTCTCTGTGATCAGCGCGCGTGCACACTCGTTAAACGAAGGGTGGACTAGCGGTAGAGTGTACACATTGAGCTAACAACTGCGACGCGGCCGCCGGCGGCTTGTCCTCTCTCTAGTATTCCATGCTCTGAAAATACATACAATACATAAAGTCACGCCTTTATTCCCAGAGTGGGGCAGGCAGAGCTACAGAATTGACAACAACTCTAAAAAACTTGTTGATAATTCTTTAACCACATTTTGCACAATCAGGCTAAGATGTTTACCAGTGTATTAGTGACAGGTTGCAAGCCCATCGCCTAACAGTACTACAAGCCCTTATTCCCTTAGTCGCCTCTTACGACATCCACGGGAAGGCATGGAGTGGCACTATTCTAACCCGGCCACCACACCGTTTACGTCAAATACGTCAGTAGAAAAAAAATGGTGTATCAGATTACAGGAGCAGGCAACGGGCTGGGGCGAGAGTTGGCGATTCAGTTCGCGGAGCTGGGCGCGACCGTGGTCTGTTGGGACAAGGATGAGCGCAGGAACGACGCCGTCGTCAAGGAGATACGCAGCAAGGATGGTGATGTAAGATATGTACCTAATATCGGTCTCGTCAGAAGCTCGTGGAACTAACACCATGAACTTCTGTTTAGTCCACAAGAGAAAATTATCTTTAACCGAACAAGTCCTCGCGTGTGATATCCATGGACTTATTTCTCATAATAAGTCCATGGGATTGTCTATAAGTAACTCAACATTGGTTAAATACAACAACCTCAATAAAATGTTAAGCAGTTTTATCTACACACGTATCTTAAGATTCTTAAGCCCTCTATGATGCGTTCAGAACCCGTTGGCATGTGCGTTGGTTATCTGCGGTGGTGTGGTCGTGGTGTGTGTGTGGCTGTAACGTACCTAATGTTATTATTACGATATCGAATATGACGAAGTTACGGAGTTTCAAATTTGGAACGTCTTTCAAAATCAACAATTTAAACAGGTCTCAATTCTAGTAGGTTATTCTATCAATTGAAATTAAAATTTAGTCAATGCGTAACGATCGATCTTATTTTATAAAACAACACTCGTGTTTTAAGACCTTTATTATGTATGAGTTACATAAAATACCATGGAGAATTATCATTGTAGTGAACTTTGAACTGAACGTCAAATAAAAAGCGAGACAATGACATTCACAATGACTAAGTTCTATGTATGGTCAATACTTTTATTCGTTGACTGTACATATACATACTTGGGTAACGACCAAATAGTTGGACCATAGTTAAGCATAGTTAACCATACAAACAACAAACGTGAAAGAATTTCCTTTGTGACACGAAAATTATCCCTACAAATGTATGCCTAATTTTCGTGTAACAACGGAAAAGTTTCATAGAAAATTTAATTGACTGAGTTAGCGTGGACAACTTTTTGGTCCTTATCCACTTTGGTGTATAGTTAATACGGTAGAATCTTTTAAAGCGAAGCTAGTTATTATAACATCCTTAAAGGCTTATATCCATTAGTCGATAACCCGCATGCTTTTCGTAATACATTGCATCGCTCCTTACTCAATAATGTTATTATAACAACTCATCAATAGATTCCTACAAACATGCGGGCTATCGCCCTATTAAACTGAGCCGAGCCTATAGCCAAGATGCGTTCGCTTACTAGCCTAGCGTTTGAATTCGTTTGTTGGTAGATCCCTTGATACGAAAAGTCACGTGATCTACCAGTGACACAATAGGTTTGGAACCAAAACAAATCGAAACGCTAGGCTAGTTAGCGAACGCATCTGGGCTATAGGCTCTGAATCTTGGTTGCCAGTGTTTCGGCTACACCGTGGACGTGACGGTCCGCGAGCAAGTGCTAGCACTGTCAGCGCTGATGCGTCGGCAGCTGACCGACGTGTCAATGGTGGTGAGCAACGCCGGCGCGCTGACGGCCGCGCCGCTGGTCTGCCTGCACCCCGAAGCCGTGGCCAAGATCGTGGAAGTTAACCTGCTAGCACACTTTTGGGTACGAATTTTTAATCAGCATCAAACCATCATAAACACCTCAGCGCTTATACGCCTTTTTTTTTATTACGGCACCATTGACGAACTACGATGTCTGCAAGCAATTAAGGGCTATCAGGGAAGAGCAGTTTTACAGACAAGTTCTGCAAAACTGCGCTGTCGATCAAAAGTACAATACGAGGCCTACTACGGCATTATTGTACCAGCAGCCCTCAAGGAGGCGACCTTACTCTTGGAGATCATATGATTAGATCGTTAGGTAATACTATGAGTACCTACTCTCTTAATTGCTTTGTAAAACATGGGCATAAGCATCCCCATTTCACATAGCATGTAGGTTAATTGCTTTGTATCTTTGCAGATATTCCAAGCGTTCTTGCCAAGTATGATCGAGAAGCGGCAGGGGCACATCGTGGCGATCAACTCCAGCGCAGGTCTCATGCCGTGCGCGGACATGGTGCCTTACTGCGCAGCCAAGTTCGGTCTTAGAGGTATTATTTTGCTACACTCTTCTGTACCGTCAAGGACTTCAATTGTTATGCCACTATGGAACCCTGTCGTAATGAGAGCGACAAACCACATGAAAGAAAGCTATGATTAACGCTGTCATTAGGACAGGGTTCCATAGTGGCATAAAAACCGTTAGGATATGTTACATATTCCAACTGATTTCAAAAGCTTTATTGGTTTATTAGATACGAGTAAGTTTAATCAAAATTGGTTTGGTGAGGTCCCAAGACCAAAATTAAGGCCGTTTTTACAAGCTTTTGTTTAACTTGCACTGTTCGTATGTAATTTTGTAGGATGTCCACTTTAAACCTTGCTTGCAAGTTAATTTTGAACCAGTTCCTGTTAATGGAATGGATTGAAATTCGGACCACGTATGTGAACCCGATGACAAATAGCAGCAGTTACAGTACGATTACTGTAAGTTTACCACTGACAGAGAGTTTGCCTTCATTTAATTTTCAACTTTAATTTCATACAAATAAAGCAATTTTCAGGATACTGTCACCCACGTCTACCGATTTAGTAATAACTATTTTATTTGTATGAGATTAAAGCTGAAAATTAAATGAAGGCAATCCATCTGTCAGTGCTAAACTCAAAATAGTTCTACTGTACAATGAGTCGTCCTCAAAAGTACAGTCGGCAACAAAAGCTTGTCCCAAAAATAAAACTTGACAGAAGCTTATAACCTTAAAACAATACAATTCCAAAGCCACAATCCTTGTCACATTTCCACTAACCACTCCCAGGCCTCATGGACTCCATATCTGAAGAGCTGCGCCTGGACACGTGGACGAAGAACATTCACACGACGTCCGTGTTCGTGGCCACCATGTCCACCGGCCTCTACCCGCCGCCTACGCATCGCTTCACCTCGTGCTACTGCGAGGTCACGCCAAAGGAGGCGGCGCGGATTATTATTGAGGGTAGGAAATGCTCTAAAACTCTTCCAAGACTTGTTGACAGATAACGTAAGGCTAAACCACTGGACCTCTAGGTTGGACTTGAAATTTTGAGGGAATAACTTTGTGTATCGTGCACGAAGATTTTTTCAATACTATTGCGAACAGAATAAAGGCGTGTGTAGGGCGTTTTGAGCTCTTCGACTGTCTTATTCCCTACTTCTGCTGCCGACCGTATTGTACTTTATTCTCTCGTCGTTTCAAATGACTATGTACAGTCGAGTTCAAAAGTATGTATACACTTTAGTACCTTGTCTATTTAACGTCATGTTTAAACTGCCATATGAAATTATCCAAGCGATTAAAGTGACAAGGTACTAAAGTGTATACATATTTTTGAACTTGACTGTACAGTGATTGTTGCACTGTACTGAGTAGTCATTTAAAATAACTTTGACTCTGTTGCATTTGATGCAACACACAACTGCATATGTGGTTGAATTATCCGGTGCCATATTGGTGACTTTGATATCTCACAGACATTGGGATATTTGCAACTATTATCTGACGTTATAGGCGTTATATAGTTATAAATTATTTTGGAGACCATATAGGTTCGCCGACCCAAGTGCCACAACTGACAGATTTGTTTAAAAGGTTTAATTTGATCGAAAACTTATTATCGTCGAAGTATTTAAAAGATTTTGGCGAAATCCTGTGATGTATGCAGTTGTGTTTTTTTCAGGTATTCGAAGAAACCACCGCTGCATCAGCATACCTTCATTCATGAAGACCCTAATAGCCCTGAACAACCTTATGCCCTACAGAATAAGGATCATTTTCTCAGACTTCTTTAACTTCGGCCACAGGGGTTGGTTTTGTTTTTGTTAAACCTTTGACCACACATTTTGAGTAACGGCGACCTTACACGCATAAGGTTCTGTAACGACCGACCTGTCACACTACACCAGTGTGACTATAGCTTTTAAGAAAATATTTGTATCTTGTATCTACCTAACCTATTAACCCAGGAGAGATCTGGTTTGGATACCTCTCAGGTCGGAAGAAGTTTAGAGGGTATGTCATATGAGCAGAGCTGACAGAAATTTTCAAGGAAGGGTACAGAAATGTCCCAGACCCAATCCGCTGGACGCTGAATGTACCCCAGAAAGTGTGGGACGACTTCCAGTGCAGGACAACTTAACGCAGGCAGTGAAACTTTCGACCCATAGCCTGCAGATTCAACCACTTCGTCCGTAGAAAATAAGGAAAACCTCAATCCTCGTCTTCTCCAGAAGGATCTTAGGGGAGCATTGGAGAGTAAAAGTCCTCCCTCGCAAACCACCCGTGTAGCCACAAGCAGACTCGCCAACACCCCAATTAGGCCAGCCTAGGGTAGCTCGTAACTTCGCCGTGGGTGAACACATAACCAATCCACGGTTCATCATCATCCATGTCAGTGAAAACCATAGACGAAGGACGTCCACTGATGGACATAGGCCTTCTCTAAGATCTCCACCCCCTGCTGAAGTACCAGCCCTTTTTCCCTAGTCCCAGCTGAATTAAGTGGAGACAAACGAGTCTTCAAAAAACAAGCCTACTCTTTCCCGAAAGGTCGACATCGTTTTAATTTATCTGGTAAACCATATTGGCTCTTTTGCCTCTTTATTCTAAACTACTTCCTACTTTCAAGATCATATTTGTAGTATCCTCAATACACAAAGGCGCGCCCCACTTCACATGCTGATGCATGTGAAGTGGGGCGCGCCTTTGTCTTTGCTGCGCCTTTGACTGCATGTACAGTCAACTAATTTGATTCCTAGGCCACTCTAGAACCATGTCGTATTAAATTAATTTATCTACTATGACGTCTATGACAGTGCTTATTGATTGGCGTTGCTAAGGGTCATGATCATGACATTTTGATCCTAACTGTCCTTTGCTTTCTATAGTAAAAAATAGTTTATTACCGGGTTCCGGTAACCTTCGGGGAGGGAAGATGGCCGATTGAAAAATGCCCAACTTTTACTTTTGAATTATTCTGTTTACTGATTTACTCTATTCACTTGACATTGGCGAAATCACTGTGTGGACCGCCATTAATTAAACAAAAAGAAGAAGAAGAGTTTATTACCGTATCAACCTTATTAGCAATATGAGTTAAAAAAAAAACTTGTCAATATGATGTCTAATTAAATTGTTGTTGCACATGTTGTAAAATGACTGGAGCTACTCCAAAATTCGCAGTTCGAACTCCGTATTGTGTCGTCCCTCTCACTCAAATAGTGCACTGTATTGTGAGATTACACAGTAGAAGTAGCACATTCGTTTATTCGAACATAATTAAGGTCTTTTCCTAGAGTATGCGAGACGACTTAAGTAGGGCGCTTTATGACGGCGAAGTTAGTAAAATCAATAGACGAAACTTATCGCTAAGGTGAAAAATTAAAAATATTTAAACCTCATTAGTATTAATTCATGTTGTGATCGAAAAGCCGATAATCCTTTGACCCGCACTGAGATATGCTGTCGTATTGTTATCGCATAGCAACCTAGCAGTTAAATCGACAAGGTTGTACAGTGGCCTATGAATCAAATTGGTTCACTGTACGTAAAATTTATTAATGGGGGGCAACCTTATGGATAGAAAAAAATACCAATTCATTATTCAGTGGGATGAAAAAATATAGTCTCACTGGTTTGATAATCTTGACGTGTGTAGGTACGGGTCGGCACGGGATTCTGATTAAACTTGACGGTCAAAAGGTAGTTAGTTAGATTGATAATTATTTTATGGCTCTTTTAAGATATCTGATAGCGTTTAAGTTAACTAATTAGGTGATATGATGTAAAAGATACACGAAAATTCACAGTCAAATTTGAATTTTGATATGTATTTATTTCAACAGGCAATTGTTAATGGTAACAGGTAATTGCTTTAATAATTATTTGGTTTACAATGATTTGAAGAAATAAATGACTACATAATTTTACCAGATTGTTTTATTTTAAGAAATCAAGTTCAAAACAGATTAAGTAGTTGGCCATACGTACAGGGCCTCTATTCAGGTGCGTTAAAACGATATCGTGTTTGACACGTTTAAGAATCGTTTATGTCATTTACAATAATGGCAACTGTGACATAAACGATTCTTAACCTTTCAGAACTTGTTTCCCCGTATTGTTAACGTTTTGATAACTCTTATGTCATTTACAATAATGGCGACTGTGACATAAACGATTCTAAAACACATCAAATGCGATATCGTTATAACACTGTAGAATATCTAGGCCCTGCATGGTAATAGTATAAGCATTTTAATTTAATGCGGTTACCAATAGATTACAAAATGCTGCAACTACCACATTGTAGTACATTGCAGCTATTGTGATCAAAAATATTGGATCATACATGGTGCACAAAATATTTATCAGAACACCTTACCATCAATAAGTAAATAAATAACATAGCTAATTTATGTTTCAATACCAACCTTCATAAATTTTCATAAGATTCAAATGCGAATAACAATACTTTTGACTCTTGGAGGCAAAATTCCTCAGATGTTATAATTTATAATATAGGTTAGTAGGAATTCAATTTTTAGCAAGTGGTATAAGCAAGAAAAAACAAGTAATTTATTTATAGCCTACATATTATATTTGCTGCTTTAATATAAAAGTGCCACAAATCAAAGACAAATACAATTTGATTTAAAACTTTAAGTAAATGTTTTTCCATGCAATATACATACCACTTGCTTGCTTTGGTTCTGCTCAGTTTACGTTATCACGATTTAACACATACATATTAAATTAGTAGCACTAACATACATGTTCATCCAACACATAACAATACACATTTTTCCCACATCTCTCACACATAGCCATCTCTCTGTGTTGCAACATGTGCTCATCTCTTACACTCACGCTGACGAATTTTTTGTCACACATAGTACAGCTATAGTAGTTATTCTTATGTTTTATTGCATGGCGCATTAGAGATGTGTGCGTAGCAAAACTTTGGCCGCAGGATTCACAGAGGTGCCGGGTTGTTTCTGGCTGAGTGGTGTGTTTTAGAATGTGAACGTAGATTTCTTTGCGATTGGTTGAGGTTAGGCCGCATACTTTGCACCTGTAAATGGTCATTTTTACTTTTATTATGAATGTCATCTTTGTTACAGAAATAATAAACATGGTAAATAAAAAAATTAATACCCTCAAAAATATGTATAATCTAAGACTTGCATAAGTATGTAACTATTTAATATTATATTCCTTTAAATTTCCAAATACATATCTTACCTGTAGGCTACATTGTCAACCTTATGTTCTTTTAGCTTATGACTAGACAATGCTTCATCACCAATGAAAATATGACCACAAATGTCACAAGACCGTTCCTGTGATTTAATAATGTGCCCTCTTGCATGTTTATACAGTTGGAACCGCTCCTTAAATGTTTCCCCGCATTGCTTGCACCGAAAACTGCAGCCAAGCATTGCCATGTAGTCTATACAACACACTCGGAAATGCTCTGTAAGTAGTTCTTCATTTTGGAACCGTTTTCCACATGTGCAGGTCAAAGGCAGCAATGTATTATGCATTAGTCTATGCTGTAGCATTTTTTTTCTAGAATCAAATAAAGCACCACACTCAATGCAAGTTCTCACGGCATTGTCACAGATGCTTAAATGCTGTGATAGTTTTTGAATGTTATCACATTTAATCTTACAAGCGAAACACATGTTTTTTTCAATAGTCTTTGTTTGGGATTTCTTTGGGTCAATTTCTTTCATTAATATCTCTTTCACTATTTCTATATCAGAATCCAACACATCTACTTCCATTTTTAAATCAGTATTAGGCTTATCTTTCTTCTTCGGACTAGGATTTTTAGCTACTTTTGTATTGGCTATTTTGTATACAGTGTCCATTGAATTTTCATTGTTTCTATCCAACATATTGACAATAGAAGGTATATCTTCTTTTCCTAAATTGTGTAGGTATTCTTCAATGTTAGCAGTATTATTTAAAAACTCTAAAAGTGAATCAGAGTTGTACTCTGAATCTGGTAATGGCTGAATAGGTGTTTTAGTCTCAGTGGACTTTTTTGAGCTTTCTTCTAACGAGGACTCCAGCCAGTCTTGAGAACACCGAGCATTGAGTTGAAAATTGTAGAATTCACTCAGTTGAGAGACACATGAAACACAAATTTCCCTCGGAAGAGAATCCGTTGCCGATATGGACATTGATAAGCAAGACTTTACGTGAAGATGAATTATTGGATCTTGGAGGATGGACACGTGTTCTGACTCCACATCCAGACATATCCGGCAACAATTTTGGACGTTTTCGCTCATAATTTTTATTTATTATCTATCAAAACAAGTCTTTACTATAGGGAAACGAAAATTAACGAAATATCTGTTTTGATAGTTTTGACACATTTATTTTGACAGATTGATTTCTTTTCGTTTTAGCAATTTTGATAAACTATGTTAATAAGTCATCCTGCCTAGAAACTTTTCTAGTAAAATCCAAACATTTTGCAATGTTACTCCAAAATCCTATTTATCAACTGTTAAATATTTTATTGTACTTATTTTCAATGCGACAAACACGATAATTATAATACGAAAAGTTTATACCAAATATAAGTTTAAAAGAATATATGTAGGCTGTAAGGTTTGTGCTCTTCAGCACTGATAAGAGATAAGGTTTCAAAACAAAACTGTCAACTTAACTGTCAAGTTAAAATCAGAAGACAGGAACGGAACGGGCGAAACAGCACTGCGACGTTGGGTAACCCAACAAAGTATAAATAAATATAAGCGAACTTACCGCTGCGTTAATAATTAATTTGAAGCGACAGGAGCCAGTCAACAGGCTAGGGTCGATGGCAGTCGCCGTATTTATAAAATAAACGCGTATGAGCGAGTAGGACAAACTGGACAAACGCTGTGACCATGGCATCCGATAATAATGACGCAAAACTAGAAGTAGAGGAATCCTTGTTGTATTCTGCGAGGCACGGAGAGATCAAGATAGTGAAGCCACTTCTCGAAGCGCATAAGGAGGGAAAATTGACTTTAGACATCAATTGCAAAGGTAGGAGATCTTCTTTATAATTAAATAAATAAATGAATATTAGGGGACAATCTCACAAAAATTGACCTAGTCCCAAACTAAGCTCTAGGCTTGTACTATGGGTAGTAGACAACGATGAACATACTTATATAAAGAAACACATACTTAAATATAGGTATAGAAAACATCCAAGACTCGGGAACAAATCACGCTCATCACACAAATTTTAATTTTGAAGATTGGCATATCATTAATGCATTTCTTATAGTTCACAATTCAGTTTTTTGGGTTCAGGAAAAGTGGGAAAAGCATAAGAGTGTATAAGAGTGGGCAAAAGAGAAATACAAATCTAAAGGCCGTTTTTAAGAGCTATTGCACTAAGTAATAGAATAATAGGACATGTAAGTGTTCTTCACCAGTGTTCTTCAAGCTCTTTAAATCTTTAGGTTAATAGTTCTGCCATAATACCAAACAAGAGTGGCTTAGTGCAATGTTGTATTCGAAGCATTCTATATTCTATTGGTAACCACATTAAATTTAAAATGCTTCTACTATTACTAGGCAGTTAGCCACCTTTGGTATTACAGCAGACTTGTAGAGGTTTATTAAGCTTAAGTTATAAGATACAATACAATACAATACAATACAAATACTCTATATTAAACACCAAAAAATGAAAAAATAAAACAGAACATGGAACAGTACATTTAAATCATAGGTATACAACAGGTGGTCTTACCGCCAAATAGCGATCTCTTCCAGACAACCTTGTAAGAGAAATAACTGAGGACACAAATTCATGGCAGGTGGTGTAAACTTATTAGTTTAGAAACTCAAACTAAATAACAATAAAAGGAAAAAAAATCTTAATTTTCAGTTTTCTAAAAGACATTATATTTATTTGACAACCTGCACTTTTAATCTCAGCTTTTCATTATGGCTCCTGTAATAATTAATTAATGTTATACATTTTTAAATACTGATACAAATTCAAACTCTATGCTTGAGGCAACAAGGCCCACATTAAAATATAACTATACCTTACCAAATAACTGTAGATTCCTTATTATTATTTTTTTCTGTAGATGATGCCATTAAGCATTAAGTCCAACTTTTGTGTACATTTTAATAAATGAAGATTAAGAACTGAGATGACAAAACAACATCCTGTTTTGTCAACATTTATTATGTTTGACTTATCCTCGTAGGCCCCGGTGCTCCGTATGTAGGAGGTAGTAAAGTGTTTTTTTTTTGTTCCAAAATTGAAAAAGGTATTGAAGAGAAAAAGTAATTAAACTTAATTAAACTTTAATTCCTTGCTTGCACTTACAAAAATCTCCTTGTTTGTGGTATAGCGGGCCTCACAAGGTATGTATGTATGTATGTAAACACTTTATTGTACAAAAAGAAAAACAAAACCAATAAAGTTTAGATTAAACAGAAAGTACAGAGGCGAACTTATCCCTTTAAGGGATATCTTCCAGCTAACCCGATGACGACAATGACGAGGTTTTAGTTAGGTCAATTTAGGATGGTTGTTATACTAGCAAGCAACTCATAATACAAAAGACTGGTTTAATCATTTGAATTGGGTATGTAATTACATACCATAATATATACATACATAACATCACGCCTTCATTCCCGGAGTGGGGTAGGCAGAGCTACAGAAATACCAACAACTCTAAAAAGACTTGTTGATAATTCTGTAATCACATTTTGCACAATCAGGCCAAGAAGTTTACCATAATATATTAAGTTCAAAATACACCTTAGCAACTAAGCCAGTAAGGTACATTTTGCAACTTATTGCATTTGTTAGTTACACAATATTCCAGTATCACAGATGAAGTGTTATGCGTTTAAATAAGCTGTCAAAGTGATCATCCCACTACACTTCATAAGAAAAATGTGTGAAATCAATATGCCACGGTATTAAATGTTTTTCATAGTAAAACCTCAGTGAGTCATACTGCCCTGAATGCAGTATCTCAGACAAAACTTCTGTAGCAAATGCAACCTTATTACTAACAGTATAGGATTCAATCTGCCTTGGCCATTGAATTTGAGATACTGCTTATTGGCTTAGGAGCGCAGCATAGACTTGCCATGAGTCAGGAAATAGCCCAGTGACCTGGAAACACTTTGTAAACTTTGTTCATTCACGTGGTCTTTTGCTTACTAACATGCATTCATTAGAACTATTTTATAAAAAGTAAAGTATGTTTTTAGCATTCCGTACGTAAAAAGGAAAAAGGAAGCGTCATAGACTCACTTTGTTGTCTGTCTGTCTGTCAAGACCATTTCTCTCAGAAACGCATGGAGGTTTAAGTCGAAATTATTATTGAATTCTTAGTTCTGCAATCTCTTGGAGCTGTGAAAAAATGAAACTGCTCAGGCAAAACAATCAAAAGATATGGCCGTTTATGCGGTATATTTTAACACTTTTGATGAACCTATTCCCGTGTTGTATGGAACCCTCGGTGGCAGGTTTTTTTAAGGGAAAGGTTAAAAGCCGAGCCACATCTGCCACACCGGATGCGTACACGCAGACGTGCATGTTTGAAATTATTTCAGGGAAAACAAAAAGCAATCTAGGATGGACTCCCCTGATACTGGCGACGTACTTCGGCCACGTGGAGGTGGTGGAGGCGCTGCTAGAGGCCGGCGCGGATCCCGACGACGTCAACGAGGCCGGCGACACGGCACTGCACAAGGCCTCGTTTATTGGAAATGAGGTAGGGTGAATTGGCATCCTAAATGAATGGCTTTAAAAAAAGTGTACATAGTCTAGTGTTAAAAGATGATTCCGATGCGATGCGATGCGAGCCATTTCGTGGAAAAGAATACGAACGGATGCGGTGGCAGCCGATCGCGTCTGTTAAAATTATTATGGTCTATTTACTACGGAGCCGATCGCGTGTTGTAGCATCCTTTCCGCGGTCATGCTGCTCAAATTCAAATTCAAATGGTTTATTGCATGTCACATTACAAGTAGGCATTAAAAGATGGAATTACAAAAAGGTATTCATGTGACGCCCTGCAAAGGCATGGCAACATAAGACAGTAGAGCTTATTTTTATATTCTGCTGTGCGCGGCTTGGTCATATAGACTTTAAACACTGTGTAGTTGCCGTGTATGTCGTAAGAGGCGACGTAGAGCCCTTTCACACTAGCGTTTTTGCCGGCGGTTTCTCGGTGGAGCGGGAACGTGACCGGAACGCTGCGAGCACGCGGCTGAAACGCGGCGTGATTATGATAAGTTTTAGATATTCGGTTCCAGGGAGGGACACGACCATTAAACACGCGAGCTAATTTCACACTGCTTTATTATTCTAATGTTTTACACAGCGGGTGTACTCGCACACATGCACATGTATAACAATAAGAATTGCAAGACGCGGCGTGCACGCTGCCGTGCCGCGGCGGATAAATAATCGCGACGTGCATGACGCGTTTTAAGCTGGGTACGAATCTGAGCGGCTCAGCCTGAGTCATGCGCGCCCCGCGCAGCGAGCTGCTCGCGAGTCAAATTGTTGCCCATAAACATGCGCGGGTGAGGCCGCCTGCTCGGCTCGAGCCGACATTTCAAAATGGCGTCGGACGCGATGACAGCCGCGGCTGCGTTTTAATTCACCGAATTATTAACAAAAAGAAGAAGTAATCGCCTCGGTGGTGGAACGGCTCAGCAACTTTATCAAATTTGTACATGCCACACCCACAGACAAGTTAGAACTTGTCTTTCTGCCTGCGGCACGCTCGGATCCACGTTCAAATTACGTGAGGCCCGCACACCGAGGCGCTCAAAGGCACGGTTAAAAGACCGACTCCCGGCCGCACAGCGCGTGAGCGCGTACGAATTTGAGCAAATTAGGTGAGCCGTACGTACCTTAACCCGAGGCTGCTCTAATTCGTACCCACCTTTACAGTTCCTATCATAATCACGCCGCATTTCGGTCGAGTGCTCGCAGCGTTCCAGTCGCGTTCCCGCTCCACCGAGAAACCGCCGGCAAAAACGCTAGTGTGAACAAGCTCTAAGGGAATAAGGGCTTGTAGTAATGTTAGGCGGTGGGCTTGCAACCTGTCACTAATACACTAGTAAACTTCTTGGCCTGGTTGTGCGAAATGTGGTTACAGAATTATAAACTAGTCTTTTTAAAGTTGACGGTATTTATGTAGCTCTGCTTACCCCACTTCTGGGGCGCCCTCATTACGATTATTTCCCAGAGGGGTAGGCAGAGACCACTCCTTTCCACCTGCTACGTTCCTGACAAATCTCTTCCGCTTCTTCCACATTCATACATCGTGTCATGCATGCACGTCGGTTTCGGGTACTTAAGAGGCCGTATACGAAATTTTGCCGATTTCGCTGTTTTACGTGATTTTACAGAAGAAATACTTCTACAAATTTTAATGAGCAATACAAAAGATAATTTCACTTTTCAACGAATGTATGAGCTACCATTTTTTTTTAATTTTACTTTGAATAATCGACCTGAAACTGGTGACTGTTTTGTGAATTTTGCTGTAAGAGGTTTAGAATATCGCATATTCACGAATTGTTTTGACGTCTAAAAGGTATGAAAAAAATACAATATACCTAGTGCTGTAAATGTCATCTAAAAAATGTATGAATCACTTTTTACCACCTTCATATATTTTTATTGTGTAAAAACACAACTATAGTCCTAACTTTCATCAATAGTCCAATTTTTGTTCTTACATTTTCCTTTAATTATGATAGCTTACTACTCATATTGCTGGGTATATAATTATAATGTTGGGCCTAAATAATTATCTTTAAAGTCTAGCCATAATATAGCTATCGTTTTTTTTTTCTCTGTGGAGCGCGGGAAGGGTAACACGTCTTTTGTCCTCTCTCCTGGTAGGAATTAATTAACTAATATTTTTGGTGGTGGTTTATCTGCAGTACGTTGTTTTCTATTGTTTATTATATTTATTCGTGGTTTTTATGAGTAATCTTTCCTTTTTGTGTCGATCGAAACAATGATTTTTAGGCCGGCGTAATGGTGGGTAGTTTCAACTCACCATTGGGGCCGGCCTCCGATAGTCAGGAAATGGAGACTGACCTGATTAATTCTCCTAATAGCCCTCCAATGGCGGACCAAGTAGCCTCAGTTTCCCCTGATTTGGACAATGAGGGTTATACTTTGGTTGAAACAAAGAGTCATGTACCGGGTCAAAAAAGAACCGCGTCAAGTTTAGTTGAATCAGATTCATCTCATCTCGAAGTGAATAAAAATAAAGTAACCAAAACGAACCACACTCATCCGTCGGCACCGCTTCCAATAAGTAGGCAATGTTACACGCACATAGATATGGGTCCATTTATAGTACATGTACAATTGAAAAACGTGTCTCCCGGTGATGGCACCAACCTGAATCCTGTCAAATTTGGTCAGTTATTATGTGGTAAAGGCATAGACAGATTGAAGCAGGGAGGAATAAATAAAATAGGACGAAATAGAATAAGCTTAGAGTTTACTTGCGCGGCCGCTGCTAACAAGTTTCTAGAAAGTAATCAGCTTGAAAGCTCGCAATATCTAGCATTTATCCCATCCTTCAGCGTTTGTAAAATGTGTATTATACGCAGGGTCCCAAAAGACTTAACAAATGAGGAGATTATAGCTGGTGTAGTTACACCGGAAGGTTTTGGTAAAGTATTAAAGGCTAGACGACTTAGTACAAAAAGAAAAATAGGTGAAACGCACGAATGGATCCCAACTGAGACTGTGACACTCACAATTGATGGCCAAAAGCTGCCACAACGTGTTTTCCTTTTTCACAATTCTTTTGTTACAGAAAAATACAACTTCCCGGTAATACAGTGTTACCAATGCTGTAGGTATGGTCACGTAAAATCTAATTGTAGATCAGAGCCCCGGTGCTCAAAGTGTTCACAGGCTCACTTGTCGAGTGACTGCACATCGGCCAATGATGTAGTATGTATGTTCTGTTCCGGCTGCCACCCTGCCACTGATAAATCTTGCCCAGAGTTTGACCGTCAACATAAAATAAAGTCGGTCATGACTGAAGATGCCATCTCATTCATGGAAGCATCTCAACGTTTCCCACCATCTAGACGGTCGTTTGCAGAAGTCGCAGCTACTAACTCTCCTACCACTGTCTCGTACAGAAAAACTATAAATCTTCCCCGTAAACCTCGTTCCCCCATACAGGAAGGTTATGACAGAAAAAGCCATCAAGCAATTCTTAATAGCTATCGTATCCCCACTCCCCAGAACGGATGTGCCTTCCGTGAGAGGCCTAGTATTGATGAGGGTAATATGTTGAGTGGAGATACTGTTTATGCGTCCCAAGATGTCCAAAAATCGCAATCTAATGACATTCCCTTTGAGGAGGGTCACATAAATGATAGAGTGCTAGATTCCCTCTTGTCAACTGTCATAATGCTTCTAAGTCTAGATAGAATACCGTCCAACGTTGCATCTAAAATTGAAACTCTGTGTGATATTTTAAATAAAAGACTTCATAATGTATACGGCCGTACAATGGAATGCTCGTAGTATAACAAATAAAAAATCGGAACTAACTTACTTTTCAAAAAAGTACAATCCTATCATGTTTGCTATAGCTGAAACGTGGCTTAGGCCTCAATTTCTCTTTAAATTGCCAGGTTATTCTTCGTTAAGAGATGACAGGGCAGATGGTTTTGGGATGGTTCAGCTCTGTTTATCAAAAACAATATTCCATTTTCACAAATTCGGTTGCCATCTCACTCTAATAATATTTATATCGTTGCTGCCTTAATAAAAGTTTCATATGTTTCAGTGTATATCCCTCATCCCTCCTCTGCTACGTTGTCTGAATTTTACTCAATTCTCTGTGGAATTCCTAAACCGGTTGTGATTATGGGAGACCTGAATTGTCATCACGTTTGTTGGGGCTCAGGTGCAACGGATGCTAATGGCAGACTTTTATTAGATATATCAGATAGATTGAACCTCTGCTGTTTAAATAATGGAAGGCCGACCAGACGGACGGCTCCGAATCAAAATTCTTCTGCAGTTGATTTAACGCTTTGCTCTAGTGATCTTGCTACAGACCTTTCATGGAGTATTTCGACTCTATCTCATAATAGTGATCATTTCCCTATTTTTATCACTATGCCTAGTAAATCAAGCCCCTATAACTCTCTCCCCCCGTTACAAAAATATAAATTAGACAAAGCAGATTGGGATAATTATTCTTTATTTTTGGATAATAATATACAAGCGCTCTCCGCAAATTTGCATTCAAACCTAAATGCTAATCATGAATCATTTGTGGACATAATTCACAAATCTGCTGAGGCAGCTATCCCTCTTAAAAGGACTAACTTACGTCATAGGCCCTCGCAACCGTGGTGGGATTTTGAGTGTACTGCTGCTGTAAAGGAACGAAATGAGGCTGAATTACAATATGTTAATAACATTAATATTGAAAATTACATATTTTTCAAGAAAGTGAGGGCAAAGTGTCGTAGAATTCTTTCAGCAAAAAAAACTGAAGGATGGAATTCCTTTTGTGCATCTATTTCCCCTTCCACTCCTTCTTCGTTGGTGTGGGAGAATATTCGTAAATTCCGTAGAGGGGTATCGCCGTCCTCATCTTTGGGCTCGTCATTGGTTTGGACAAATGATTTTTTAAATAAATTAGCTCCCCCAACTGCGCCTAACCTTTGTGATATTCCAGCTGTATATTCTTTTGATCATTCGGCAACGGAGCACTTTTTGGAAAAGGATTTTGATTTGGCTGAACTTAAGACAGTTTTGAATTCAGTTAAGGACTCTTCTCCAGGCTTTGATGGAATTGTTTATTCTTTTTTGAAAAAGGCTGGTCCTGTGGCTCATGCTTTCTTTTTAAAACTAATTAACAAAATATTTGAAACGGGAGAAATTCCCGAGTCATGGAAGTATCAGATAATTTTGCCCATTTTAAAGCCTGGAAAGGATCCTGAACATCAAAACTCTTACCGTCCTATTGCTCTGTCGTCAGTATTATGTAAGGTAGTTGAACATATGATTAAAAATAGACTGGAATGGTTTGTAGAAAATTCAAGTGCTCTCGCGGATACTCAATTTGGTTTCAGAAAGGGAAGAAGTATAACAGACAGTCATGCTCTACTATCGACTGATATCAGATTGGCTTTTTCACAGAAACAGGTAGTAGTTGCTGTTTTTTTGGACATATCAGCTGCTTATGACAACGTGCTGCTCTCGGTGCTCAGTAGCAAGTTGCGTCATATGAGTATTCCAGAGAAAGCAGTTCGTTTCATAAATAATCTTCTTTCTGGTAGAAAGATCTCTTTAAGACTACATAACTTTCAAAATAATGTTAAATTTATTTGGAGAGGTCTACCGCAAGGCTCGGTTCTGAGTCCTTTATTATACAATATATATACAGCTGATTTAGAACAATCCATTAATCAACATTGCAATGTTCTTCAATATGCTGACGACATAGCAATTTACTCTCAACATAAAAATGTTAACGAGGCTGCTAATTTCATTAACAATGCCCTTTACTCTTTGGGTCTTTGGCTAGATGCCCATGGTTTAGATTTATCCCCTTCCAAAAGCACTGTTTTAGTTTTTTCCAGAAATCGAATGTCCTCCTCTGTCAATATTTCATTTCGTTCTCAATCCATCCAGGTTCAAGATACAGCAAAATTTCTAGGAGTAACCTTTGATTGTAAATTATCAGGGGCTGATCATATAAATAAGGTTGTAGGCAAATGTGAAAAAAATTTGAATATCATTCGTGCTTTGTCTGGTTCATGGTGGGGTGCCCATCCGTACTCCCAAAAGTTGTTGTATAATTCTTTAATAAGATCCCACCTGGATTTCGGCTCCATTATTGTTGAACCATGTAATAAAACTGAACTTAAGAAACTAGATATGGTCCAATCCAAGGGTCTTAGGATCGTAACTGGTGCTATGAAGTCGTCTCCCATCAGGGCACTTCAAGTTGAATGCGCTGACCCTCCTCTAAAAGTTCGCCGTCAATATTTAGCTGATAGATATTTGTTTCGAATTGCACAGTTGGAACACCACCCCTTATTTGCTAAACTGAATTTATTGAAGGATCGTGTAGATGGTAATTCGTTCTGGCTTAGGAAATCAAAACCGAATCTTTTAACTAGTTTGAGTAGATTAAGTGATGTTGATGTCCCTATAGCAAAATTTTCTATTATACCTATTTATGTAGTCCCTTTTCCGGCTCTTACTTTTCAGTTGAAGTCCGTAGATATTGGCATCCAGAGAAACTCTACCTCTGTTAATAACAGGTTCTTGGCTGCAGTAAGAGCTAAGTGGCAGGAATGGGATTTAATATATACAGATGCCTCAAAGCTTAACAATAATGGACAGGCTGGCTGTGCTTTCATTCATGATAACTCTGGTGCAACCCACCAATTTATCTTGCCTTCGGTATGCTCTATATTCACTGGAGAATGTTATGCCATTTTGAAGGCGATTAGGTTTGTGATTGAACACAAGTTGTCCAAAACAGTTATCTTTTCAGATAGTCTTAGCTCTATTCAGGCTATTACACATAATTCTTTTAAAAACTGCGCTAAATCACCTTTAATATGTCTCATTAAAGAGGCTCTGTTTTCTTGCCATTTACTACAATTTGAAGTTGTACTGTCTTGGATCCCAAGTCATAAGGGTATACATGGAAATGAAGCTGCTGACAAAGCTGCTAGAGATGCAGTTGTAAATGGTAATCGCTCCATATATCAATGTTTTAGTAAGGACCTGGATGCACTCTCCTCGTTAAAGTTATTTGAATCATGGTCGGACTTATGGGCAGCTGATAATAAATTACATTTCTATCAGATCCAAAGAAATATATTACCCAGACCTTGGTTTTTCAAATTTAAATTTAAAAAAAAGATAACAAGTACTCTTATTCGTCTCAGACTTGGTCACGTGTGCTCTCCAGAATTTCTATTCAAAATAAAGGTTAAAGATAGTGCGGAATGCCAGTGCGGTAATGAGATTGGTTCTACTGATCATATATTTTTTGAATGCCCGTTAAATAGATTTTGTCTCTATGATCATCTGATTAAACTAAAAGTCCACCTCCCAGTCAATACTAAAGCTCTTTTAGCTAATTCTGACCCTAATGCTATGAAAGCTTTGGCAGAATTTCTGGATAAAAATAATATTAAATTGTAATTTCATTTCTTCAGAATAGCAATAATTGAAAGATTATATGGTATATCTATATTTATATGTATTTTTAACATAACTAACTCCCTTAGATTACTCCTTCCTTTTCCTGTGGGGGAAAAAAACATAGCGCTCTACACTTACGAAAAAGAAAATAACATCTCTCCAACCACTTGACATTGGCAAAGTGCCTCGTAGCAATAAGCCATACAACAAGGAAAAAAAAAATATAGCTATCATATTTTAAGGATAATGTTTTCTGAATAAATTAAAAAAAAAAAAAAAAAAAATGTAAGGATGAAAATTGGACTATTGTTGCAGGCTAGGACTAGAGTTGTGTAGTTTTACGGAACTTAGAATTTTTTTAAAGAAAAGAGTAAAAAATTGTTTTTGATTTCGGCTACTTAAAACTTTCGTTCATAAAATTAAAACAACAGTAAGTAATAAACTTCAGTTCAAAATCAATCCACTAGGTACCTTAAAAAAACAACCAAAAAATAAAAAATAAATAGCAATATACACCGTGTTTTTTTTGATTTACGATAACTTCGGCATATTGTTAGGTACACGTATAGAAACTACGTGGTACATTAGATTTTAAAATATTGCAAAAAAAAAAAAATTGTTTAGAACAAAGTAATTAAATGTTGTGTCTTCAATCATTCTAAAAGGGTCTTTAGAGTTAACTCATAGTGTCAAATACGTCAAGTCAGCGTGACATACACACACAAGTAAAGATAACACTTGACAGGTGCACGACCTAACAATTGAAAACTCTTTACTCATAATAGGTAATTAAAAGAAAATTGTTAGGTATCAATTAAGAGCCTTTTACATTAGTTTAACGTGATTAACTGATTAATTTTAATAATTGAATATCTTTATAACCGTACGAGTTATCATATGTCTGTCTTCGGGAAATTAGCTTAATTTGACTTGAAGAACGTGCCCTTAAAGTTATCGTAAATCAAAAAAAACACGGTGTATAATGTTTTAAAACAACATAAATCTCGCATTTCTTCGCATGAATTTTTGTTTTTGTCGTGTATTATACACGACAAAAACAAAAATTCATCCGTAACTCATTTATTCGATAATAACTGAAATGATATTTCATGATGTGCATTAAAACTTATAGAAAATCAGTATTTGAACTGTAAAATCAAGAAAATAAGCAAAACCGGCCTCTTAAGATTCCGTATTTATCCGATTTGATTAAAAAAAGGACGCCTAGGGCGGCCTCTTTCGACTCTTACACTTACTTTCGCCCTATATGTATATCTCTTTCGTCAATCTTCTTTCATCTGTTCTTTCCAAATGACCAAACCATCGAAGCATGCCCTTTCCAATCTTAGTTACTACATCTCCCAGTCCACATTTCTCTCTGATCTTTGCGTTCCTTAGTCAATCATTCAGTTTCACACCACACATACTACGCAAAGAGCGCATTTCAACTGCATTTATACGACTTTCATGTCACCATACCCAACATTCGCTACCATACATCAGAGTAGAGGCCATCACTTGTGAACACCCAGTCCGGCTTTTTGTGAAACGCCCCTTCTGCTCACATAATGTCTTGGCAACATTTACTTTTGCATAAATCCCCTCATTCATCACTGTCACCATCTTCTGCAACTCAAGTCAACAAGAAACCCCGTGTTATTTTCAAAGACCGTACTGTTTAAAATAATTGACTAATATAAAAAAAAAAAAACCGTTTAATGGCTGTGACGCCCTCGCCTAACAGACATAAGCACAGTTCCGTTTTGGCCAATTGGCTACGGACCCCTTAAAAAACAAACTTAGATTTATGTTATAATAACTCATTACAGGAATTAGTGATCCTTCTTCTAAAAAACAAAGCAGATGTCAACATAATGAACGGCGAAGGACGGACGGCCAGTGACGTCTGCAAGACGAGGGACGTCCAGAGACTGTTGGAGGCGGCGCAGAGGTCAGAGAGGCACGAGCGAGAGAGGAAACTACTGAACGCAGCTAAAGCGGGACAGATACAGGATATACAGGAGCTGGTATGTTTTATGTCTCTTATTCAAATTTATTTTTTATTGTTTATTTATTTAGGAGAACCAACAGCTTTAACAATTCAGATAGTATCTAAAATAGAGGTACATAGACAACTACAGGTGCTCACAAATATATAAAATTTAAGAAACATACCCTTAGTGACGCGCACAACATTGCCATACGCGGCCAAAAAACAATATGACACATAACAAAAACCTAAAATAAGTTAAAAGAATTGCCGACATTCATAACACGCCCGACCCATAAAGCTCGCTTATTAGTTCGCATATTGAAGACCGCTTCGGCTGCGTATCCACCAGAGCTGTGCGAGGTAGCGGAGCAGTGTGCGAGGAAAAAAATCACCAATAGAAAGAAAGAAGAAAGAAAGAAAAACATTTAATTGACGACACGCTAGCCTAGTTGGTAGTGACCCTGCCTTCGAAGCTAGGGGTCCTGGGTTCAAATCCCGGTAAGGGCAGATATTTGTGCGATGAGCACGAGTATTTGTTCCTGAGTCTTGGATGTTTTCTATGTATTTAAGTATATATTTCTCTATATAATTAAGTTTATCGTTGTCTAGTACCCATAGTACAAGCCTAGAGCTTAGTTTGGGTCTAGGTCAATTTGTGTGAGATTGTCCTGTGATTTATTATTATTATTATTTATTATTATAACACACCTCACCAACATAATGAGAAAATATAATAAGACTTAACCTAATAATGTAATTGGTGGAATGTGAAACCAATAAGGGTCCCACTCAGCATGTGCTGCAAGCACTTGGTGCTACAATGCTGGTTTTCTGTGGATCCCTTTGTGGTTCACGTGCGACGACAAGCGACATTTTGGACGCCATGATAAAAACATTAAAATATTCAAAAATACCGAGCCTTTTTCTGTGTAAATAAATGTGGCATGTAAAATAAGTAATGCGCAATGTATGATAGGTACATACAAATAGGAGAAGCGCGCTAAGCGAGGCTAGGAATTCTATTGGTGGATTTTTTTCTTGCACACCGCTCCGGAATACGCACAGCTCAGGGCTGGGTTTCTACACGGTAATAACGACATCGTATTTGTTTCCGTATTGTCAACGTTTTCATAACTCTTATGTCATTTACAATAATGGCGACTGTGACATAAACGATTCTAAAACACGTCAAATACGATATCGTTATAACGCAGTTGAATAGAAGCCCTGGTAGAAACGCAGGCTTATTCACAACACATCTCAGAAAAAGATCATCTCAGAAATTATTCGAAATTCAATGTCCATGTCTCGCGTGTTTAGGACGATGCAACCAGTTATGGAGAAGGATTAATGTTGGACACTTGACTACTATTTTACAGATCACATGGTTTATTCATTTGTTTTGCAACAATTAATAATTGTATAATGTTTGAATTCCCAGAGCTTCCCTAGCAAATAGCAAACCATTGACGACTTGTTTTAACATTATTGAGCCGGGAGCTAATGCAGCGATGCAATGTACTAATATATACTAGCTTTTACTCTGTACTGTGACTTTTTGAAGTGTGATTCGTTCTATCATCCGTGATACTGCTAAACCACGCATCTAACTAATTTAATTAGAAGCAAAATGCACCTTACTCATTAAGTCAGTAAGGTGCATTTTGCTCCTTATTAAAATTGTTTATTACGCAGTTTAGCAGTATCACCGACGCTATGTCACTTATTGCTTTTGTGTGTAATATTCAGTCAAAGACACCATTAGGTTTCTACTTTCTACGTTAAGTATTATGTTATCTAATGGATCTCCACTGTTGAACTTTAATAAGTTTCCCAAGGTCACACGGGCAGGGTCCATGGTTGTAAATTCTTGACTGCGGGGTACCAATGTTGACCGCTATGTTGATATGAATCTCGAATAACCTGTCTGATCCCTGTGACCCTAATTATGGTTACGCCATTTTTACCCTCGTATTAATAACCGAACAAAACATTGTCTTTCTTTCTTGCCGAAAATTTTAGTAACATTAAGGCATATTTCTCTCGATTTTTTTTTTGTCTTTTATAAAGTAACCACTTCAAAACATCGGTTCTTGTTTTTCAAAATGTCATTTTCTTTGAACTGTTTTAACACTGATAGTCTTTCTCTTACAGTTAATTTATTGGGTCAAACAAAAATTAAACTAAGGGCTTGTTGTTTGATCAGTAGTTAAACTAACTAACTGTTAAAAATCGTAAGTAATAGTTAAATCTCAAGGAAGTATGTCAAATTTTCCATTCTTTTCGAATTTTAAACAGTTCAGTTAACTTCTATAATTACGCCTATAATTGGTGCATAAACGGGAATGTAACTTTTATATTGTGTTATTGTATAATCTGTTTATGTTACTGTTGGTGTGTCTTTATAAATAAATAAATAAACTTCTAATCAAAACTCGGCCTAAATTGTAAAATTTATAATAACGTTGTAATTTTTGCCTTTCCTGCCATGAAATATATATTTTTAACGGACTTTCTTCTTAACGCTTTCAGTTAAGCAGCCCCAATCCCCCTAACATAAACTGCGTGGACGCACAAGGCAACACTTGCTTGCATTGCGCAGCGTATAGAGGTCATGCGCGACTCGCGGTGCTCTTGTTACAAAATGGAGTCGATACCACGCTCAAAAATAACAGCGGTAAGTTTGTGGAGATTCTTCAAAATGGGGGGTCTTATATTTTTAGAAGTGAAAACTTGTTTAGCGGCGTTGTACACTTTTTTTGTAATGGGTGAAAAATGTTAAACTCGCGTCAGGACACGTGACCTGATCGAAAATTCGTAAGACGGATGGAGAGTAGACAGCCGGCGCGGCGTAGGAGACGAAGTATCCCCCTCTCTTTCTACGCTTTGCGTTTTCGTTTAGGCGGCGTAGGGCAACGTTTGTAAATGCACAACGTTAATATTCAAGTTTTCACTTCTGCCGGCTCTCCCGGGGTGCAACCTGTCGTTTTTTTTATTGTATATATCGTATGAGCTGGTTATCTATGAATTGAGATGCATTCGTTTAAAAAAAAGATCACAGAGTTAACTTTTAGGTATAATGAACTTTCAGAACTAGAAAATGACGTCTTTATTTCGATGAGCTATTTTGTTTGTTACTTGCTTTCATATAAAACTGAAGATAATGCGGTTAAAAGTTTATAATGTCGAGTTCACATAGACTTATATTTTACTTGCTTAGCAAATTGTTATGCTCTATATCTTAAGCTAATTTTTTCTTTGCTAAACGTCCTCACCAGCGCTATGCCGCGATGCCATTGTTCTTTTAAATCGTGACGCCGATCGGCTTTCGAGGACTTGGCTACGAATGGGAGGAATTTGACGCCGATCAGCTTCAGCGGCATCCGAGGTCGGATTATAGTGATAACAAAATGTTTTTATTTTGTATTACCGACCACAAACAGAATTTTAAAGGCAAAATAAAGATATAATTTCAAAACACGATATTTATTTACGAAACGCTTTCCATGTACACGGCATTGGGTTAGGGTAAAAATGTCGCCGATGATCGTCATGAGCAATTAAAGGGTTAATAAATATTAAGTATTCAATTACATGGGACCGCTCTTTGTAGGTCAGTTAGCGATAGACATGGCGAAGGACCAAGAGATGCGTGACGTGCTCAGTGTCCGACCAGTGCAACGGCTTCAAAGAACCGCGGCGCGCTTCGAGGGGCCTCTGCTGAAGAGGTCACGGTTTCTGGGCTGGAGGCCTGTTTGGGTAAGCATTCAACCTCGTCGGCCCACCATGCTACAAACAAGGAGATTTTTGTGAGAGTGCGAATTTGAATCTACCAGCAAGGGAATAAAGTTCAACTACCTTTGCTCTAAAATGCCAGTATTCATTTTCAAAGAAATAAAAATTAACTGGTTAATTATTATTAGGTTAATTTCATATTGTTTTGTCGAATAATTGGAATAGGTACTTAATGGTAATTTACTTCAAGAAGGTGGTTTCTTAAGTTTATTTGGTAACTTGTTCTCCGCTATTCTTTAGGTAGATCCACCAAGTGTCTTTTTACAGACACTTTATTTAGGCCACGTTTGATGAAGGTTACCTTGTTCATAGGCGGTGTTACAACGCGGCGTGCTGTTATACTACGGGTCCCGCGCCGAAGCAGCTCGAGAAGGTGGACGATGGCGCGCGCGCAAGTACCTCGACGGAGCCACCGTCTCCGCCTCGCCCACCGAGCCGGCGCTGCTCCTGGCGGCCTTCAGCGACGGGGAGCAGCAGCGCCTGTGCCTGCCGCGCGGGCAGGACACGGCGCACGCGCGCCAGGTCAGTGCCCTACCAGGACCTGTCTCCGCCTAGCTCACCGAGCCGGCGCTGCTCCTGGCGGCCTTCAGCGACGGGGAGCAGCAGCGCCTGTGCCTGCCGCGCGGGCAGGACACGGCGCACGCGCGCCAGGTCAGTGCCCTACCAGGACCTGTCTCCGCCTAGCTCACCGAGCCGGCGCTGCTCCTGGCGGCCTTCAGCGACGGGGAGCAGCAGCGCCTGTGCCTGCCGCGCGGGCAGGACACGGCGCACGCGCGCCAGGTCAGTGCCCTACCAGGACCTGTCTCCGCCTAGCTCACCGAGCCGGCGCTGCTCCTGGCGGCCTTCAGCGACGGGGAGCAGCAGCGCCTGTGCCTGCCGCGCGGGCAGGACACGGCGCACGCGCGCCAGGTCAGTGCCCTACCAGGACCTGTCTCCGCCTAGCTCACCGAGCCGGCGCTGCTCCTGGCGGCCTTCAGCGACGGGGAGCAGCAGCGCCTGTGCCTGCCGCGCGGGCAGGACACGGCGCACGCGCGCCAGGTCAGTGCCCTACCAGGACCTGTCTCCGCCTAGCTCACCGAGCCGGCGCTGCTCCTGGCGGCCTTCAGCGACGGGGAGCAGCAGCGCCTGTGCCTGCCGCGCGGGCAGGACACGGCGCACGCGCGCCAGGTCAGTGCCCTACCAGGACCTATCTCCGCCTAGCCCACCGAGCCGGCGCTGCTCCTGGCGGCCTTCAGCGACGGGGAGCAGCAGCGCCTGTGCCTGCCGCGCGGGCAGGACACGGCGCACGCGCGCCAGGTCAGTGCCCTACCAGGACCTGTCTCCGCCTAGCTCACCGAGCCGGCGCTGCTCCTGGCGGCCTTCAGCGACGGGGAGCAGCAGCGCCTGTGCCTGCCGCGCGGGCAGGACACGGCGCACGCGCGCCAGGTCAGTGCCCTACCAGGACCTGTCTCCGCCTAGCTCACCGAGCCGGCGCTGCTCCTGGCGGCCTTCAGCGACGGGGAGCAGCAGCGCCTGTGCCTGCCGCGCGGGCAGGACACGGCGCACGCGCGCCAGGTCAGTGCCCTACCAGGACCTGTCTCCGCCTAGCTCACCGAGCCGGCGCTGCTCCTGGCGGCCTTCAGCGACGGGGAGCAGCAGTGCCTGTGCCTGCCGCGCGGGCAGGACATGGCGCACGCGCGCCAGGTCAGTGCCCTACCAGGACCTGTCTCCGCCTAGCTCACCGAGCCGGCGCTGCTCCTGGCGGCCTTCAGCGACGGGGAGCGACAGCACCAGATAACTGCCTCCTATTCAATACTGAACGTTTTTTTCAAGAGGGATTGCTGATCGGGTGACTTATAAAAATCCGCGTTGTAGTAGGAACAGTCTTAATACCATTTCTCTTGATTCTCGAACGTGGCGGTGTAGATCGCTCGTAACTTGTATGTCTACATACATTATATACATACATGACATCACGGCTTCATTCCCAGAGTAAGGTAGGCAGAGCTACAGTATTACCAACCCTAAAAAGACTTGTTGATAATTCTGTAATCACATTTTGCACAAACAGGCTAAGGCTGTGTGTATTAGTACCAGTGTATTAGTGACAGGTTGCAAGCCCATCGCCTAACAGTACTTATTCCCCTTATTCCCCTGTCTGTCTATTTTATTCAATAATAAACAAGTTGAAAGCATTGTATTGCAAACAGCCTGTTTGTCCCAGACGTGGCTGACGGCGTTCTCGGAACACATCGCGTACTCGGGGCACTATCTGTGGGCGGGCGCGACGCCAGACAGCGCGCGCGAGGCCACCGAGGACATGGAGGACGAGTACAAGCCTCTAGGTGAGTTCATATCGTGGCCGCGGTTTTCTTTACACCTCTCGTACTGTCTCCGGGCTGTCTTTTTGGATGTAAAGATGATGATGTAAACTCCTTGAATGGTAAATACGAGTTAAATAATTATGAAAGTATAGTATTTCTCTAATTATGAAAGTATAAAGGATAGGCCTTATACGTACAGTCACGGACGTTAATTGATGTGCCACTTGCCACTGTTCGTATTTTAGCCGTGTAATACAAATCGGGTTCAGTCGGTTTTACTCGTATATCGAGATAGTAATTTCGCACGTCTTCGTATAATAGAAGAACAAAATGACATGCAACATAACGATTGGCTAACCTGAGACCCAAGTCTACCAATCAGACCACAGAGTGACTTCACCCAAAGTCAAATTGCATGTCTAGTTGCTATGGTTATTATAAACAAGTAGCCAAATATTTTAACGGAACATTTATAGTTTCGGTCTTTCTGTCCGTCCGTCCATCCTTCTGTCCGTTCGTCTATGTGTCCGTCAGTTTGCATTTGTGCTATTTCATAGAAACCCTTAGTACTATAAAACATTACAGGGGGTGTACTTTCCAGGAAAATATACCTTCTGCGAAAGTGGATATTCTTGGAAACCACACCTATTGATAAAGTGTACATATCGGGAAGTACACTTTTAGAGAAAGTGTACCTTCCGAGAAAACGACCCTCCTAAAGTGCACCTTTAGAGAAAGTGCACATTACGGGAAAGCGTGTTTTACGAGCCTAAACCGCATCACCAATAGTAGCCGTTGTTTAAACGTGGCCATAGCAACCCTATTAAACGACCAAAAAGCGATTGTGTTCAATAGAATTGCTGATTGGGCGTTGTATCACCGCGTTTT
The DNA here is from genome assembly GCA_949316455.1 of Acleris holmiana. Lineage (NCBI taxonomy): Eukaryota > Metazoa > Arthropoda > Insecta > Lepidoptera > Tortricidae > Acleris > Acleris holmiana. The sequence goes on from OX438764.1 coordinate 3,897,845, forward strand.
GGAAAAGTTTGCATTTTAGGAGTGTACATTTTGCGGAAAGTACACCTTTGCAGTAAGTGCACATTTCGGGGAAGTGTGTTTTACGAGCCTAACCCGGTGATACTATAGTATTTTTTGACATGTTAAGTAGATTAAAAATGAACAAAATATTTGCACGCTTGCATGCGGGCTGAATACACTGAACATTATTTTGTAACACCTTAATTTATTTCTGTATTCTAGCAAATAAACTTATTTGATTTGATTTGAATGAAAAAAATATGATAAGACGACCATCCACCCTCGTATAATTTTTTGGTAGATTATGGTAGAGAAAAAGTATAGACATTTCAAAATTGTTTTAATCCTTGCTTAAGAACCCTCCAGCTAGCAAATTGCACCTCCAATAACGGGGTTTAGTAATGGCAGTGACCGATGTTGCCGTTCCCCGCCAGGCTCGATGCAAGACGCGCTGACGTCCGCCACCAACAGCCTGGCGCTGCTGGACACGCAGCTCCGGGAGTGCAGCGCCATCGTCGCCGCCCTCGACAAGTCCGTCAACGTCGGCAACTCGCTGCACCACTCCGCTTACATGGTAACTCAACATCGCTCGCTACTTCATAGGCAGTTACTCATTCTTTAACCTCGTGAGATCTTGTGTGCTACATCTAATATATAAAATTCTCGTGTTACGGTGTACGTTAATGAACTCCTCCGAAACGGCTGGACCGATTTTAATAAAAATTTGTGTGTAGTAGTTCTGAGAATCGGCCAACATCTATTTTTCATACCCCTAAGTGATGTAAAAAAAAAATTGCAGCGGGCGAAGCCGCTGGCGGGTCGCTAGTAGGGTATATAACGTCGGTGAAACTGCAATATAAATCTAAAAAAAAATTTTAAGTAGAAAAATACTCCTTAACAAGTAGGTCAGTAAGGCACATTTTGCAACTAATTTGTTAGTTACGCGGTGTTGCAGTTTCATCGACAAACAAGTTTGAACTTTATTTGACTGAGCATAAAGTTCATTTTTATTTATTTCATAGTTAAAAATGGCATTTATGAGCAAAGATAATTAAACTCTATTTCCTTGATGTTAGATTCAAATTCCCACTCACAAAAATATCACTGTTTTTAGTGTGATGGGCGTCGCGCGGTTAAATAACTGTTCTTATTATGCACTTTTTGTTTTTTTTTTCTACTTTTTAAAATAGTTTATTCGCGCGTGTGTGGCTGTTCTTATGTTATCTTTGTGTAGCACGGCGTGCACCTGCGTTGGCTGTTATTTCTGATATGTTTAAATTGTATCTATCGGTGAGAACCTTTGCCCATTGCCACATTATAATCTTATTCTATTCACCATCTTGACAATGACACGTGACAGGTGACAATTCGGTATACTATGCAAAGTTAACACGCTGATATATCCCTGGGTTTCATATAAGCTGCGCCATGTAGACTGAATGCCACCTGTCACCTGTAATTGTCGGTATGGTGAAATAGGGGTCTTGTTCCAACGGTTCTACTCGCCGCAGTGTGTCACCGCCGTGTTCATACGTGTCCGAAGCCAGATGTTCATCACAAACACTTACACACATGCTTCAATAAATAGTAACTATCACATCAACCGAGTAAATATTCGGATAAATAAGTATTCGGAAAAAAATACATTGGGAATTTTAAGGTGTTGCAAGTTTTTTAGATAAAAATGCTACATTTTTATTTTGTATGCCATGATAATCAATGTTATCAGAAGCAAAATCCGCTATCAGTACAACAAAAACACTATAGTTGCTATTTCACATTTGTTCAAAGTTATAATTGAACTTACTTTATTGTTTCGAGGTGCAGGCCAGTGCATGAAATAAACAAAATAAACACGTTTAATTTTTGTCTAAGACAATCATTATGGTAGAGAAAAAGTATCGACATACATAGCATATTTCTAAATTATTTTTACCCATGCCTAAGAACGTCCAGCTACCAGATTGCACCTCCGATAACGGGTAAACCAAGGTGACATAGCTTGAAACTGGACGACAATGCAACAAATGGTACAAAAAATATAATTAAATCTATTTCAAAATCGTTGTTTTGTTTTTCTAAATAATTCAAAATTAGAACGTGATTTATCCTCTACTGGGCCTCTATTCTACTGCCTTATAACGATATCACGTTTGACGTGTTTTAGAATCGTTTATGTCACTGTTGCCATTATTGTAAACAAGGATCGTTAACTGCGAGCGAAATCCATTGAAGTACTAGGGCTGCTACCCAGTCAAGTCAAGTCAAAGGCAAAAATTATTTATTGAGTAGGCTTAGAAACAAGCACTTTCGAATCGTCAGTTATGCTACTTATTCATATGTATGGAGGAATGTGTTTATTTATCATTAATATCATTATATTATACTTATCAGTGTCTAGGTCACCTAGACACTAATCAGTAATAAGTGCTATCTATGACATTAAACTAAAACTTCTTGGAATTGATAAATATATTGTCAATAGATCAATTTACGAACTAGTAGGTATGTTCTTGTCATGATTGTCAATGTGACTCCGTCAAGTACTGGTTGTGTTTGCTTATTATTGCATTTTCAAATAGTTTTGTAACAATAATTAATTTAAAGTAACAATGGAGCTACTGCTTGAAGAGCATAGGTTTTTAAAAAAAGAAGATATATCGGTTTTGTGTACATATTGTAATAAAAAACTAAAACCAATAAAATTTATTTTAGAAAGTCACATTAAAAGCAAGAACCATGTAAAAAAAGAAACAAATTGTTCAATCTATCTGGATAGCTTCGTTAAGTTATACGACTGTTTGAAAATCGACGACAACAAAATTTTCTGCCAAACTTGTAACATAAAGATTATGTACCCAACAAAATATAACATTGAGAGACACGTTAACTCAGATCGGCACAAAAGCCCAAAAAAAGAAATATTTGAAAAAGATTTACTAGAAATGATGATTGCGTGTAACATACCATGGAGTCAGCTTAATAACATCAAATTCAAAGTATTTCTAGAAAATTGTAGCAAAGGTAAATATGGTGACAATGTACATATACCAAGTGAAAGTCATTTAAGGCAGACTGTCCTGCCAAAAGTTTATGAAAAGAAGAAGCAAATGATACGGAAAGAATTGCAAAATAAATACATTTATGTAACTGTTGATGAAACTACGGATAATGATGGGAAAAAGATTGCAAATGTGTTAGTTGGAGAATTAAACAACCAAAATACCAAGCCGTACCTCATGAAAACTACTGTCTTGGATAAAACCAAGTACATTTCCGTTAGCACCGCAATCACCGAAACATTAAAGAACCTTTGGGGAAACATGTATGATCGTAACTTAAGTAAGTTTCTAATCTTGATAACGGATGCCGGATCTTGTATGGTGAAAGCCGGCAAAAATTTAATCAATATATACCCTAATTTAACTCATTTGACTTGTTTGGCCCATGGGTTACATAGAGTTGCTGAGAAGATACGGTGTCTGTACCCTAATGTTAATACGCTTATAAATTCCGTCAAAAAAGTATTCAACAAAACTCCTTCAAGAAAAGAGAGTTTAAGAAATAAATATCCAACTGTTCCACTTCCTCCCACACCTGTCATTACAAGATGGGGAACCTGGTTGCAAGCGGTTAATTACTATGCGAAGTATTTTGAACAAATAAAACAGATTATAAATGAATTTGATCCAAAAAGTGCAGCATCTATAAGAGAAGCAAAAAAAATGATGAGTACTACAAACATACAACAGGAGATAAATTTCATCGCTGAGAATTACACGTTTTTAGCAGCATACATAGACAAACTTCAAAATCCGAATTTAAGTCTTGATGAAGCCTTAACCCACGTATACGAAGTTAAAAACAAATTATTTGAACTGGTAAATGTTTCTACGGGTAATGCAATTTATCAAAAACTCGAAAACGTATTAGAAAAAAACCCTGGTTTGGCCACAATTAAAGCAGCACGTAATTTACTATCGGAAAAAGAAACTGATATTTCAAGTAATGTTAACAAAAAAACTCTTCAACATTTTAACCTTTTAAGGTTTTTACCTATCACATCTGTCGAAGTTGAGATAACTTTTTCAACGTTGAAGTGGATATACAACTTGAGACGACAAAGAATTACACCAAGTAATATAGAAAAAATATTATGTATATATATTAATAACAATTAAGCAAAATATAATGTCTATTTATTCATCAAAACTCAAAATCTTGGATTCATCGAACCACCTCTGTCGTAATACCCATCCCGTTAGGTAGGTATACAATTCTATTTTAAAAAGAAAAATGAAATTATTTATTTATGGCCATATACCTATATGTCAAAGTAGTCCTTGACTGATCTTTGATTTAACTTAATATTTATTTGATTAAGTGAAAATTATAATTCAGTCTTTTTGTTCAGATGGATATCATTGATGTTCAAGAATTTAGACTATTCAGCAGGCTTCTCATGGCAAAGATAGAAATAAAGTCGTTCCGACGAGGAAATAACTATAAGGGTAAAATACAAATGCTTGTAAATTTTGAATATAAGTCATCGGTTTACTCACATTGTCCAGTATTGGACGTAATAATAAAATCGTGCTGGATTGTTTCCAAATTTTTATTTATTATATAACAAATTATATGTATAATTCGCCTTGTAACGCAAGTGGCCGTTACCAAAGTTTTTAGGTTAACCCGAAGCGCAAGCTCTAGCGGACGATGATGAAGTAAATTCTTGTCACTTGACAGTTGTCTTATGACGTCGTCGTACTCGTCTGGTGACGTAGTAACGACGTTCCATTTTGCGTTAACATACTCCCGGCCCTTGAAAGCTCCTGAAGATTTCAAGACTCTGTGTCATCTGGAGACGGTAGTAAGCAGATGCGATTGATTGCTCGACGAACAATGCCTCGAGCGGTGGATATGTCTGCTACTCGGGGGATGCCGTCGGATCCTGGAAAAATCTTCTCTATTCTGCCATAACGCCAGTGGAGTGGAGGTGCGAGATCTTCCTTCAGCAATACAAGATCGTTAAGTTTGAGGTCCTTGCATTTGAGCTTCCACTTGGTCCGTTGCTGCAATTCGGAGATGTATTCGGAGCTCCAGCGTTTCCAAAAGTGCTGTCGTATATGTTCTAAACGCTGGAATCTGTCCAAGCGATTCGTGTTGCAGTCTAACAGGCATGGTGATGGAAGCCCAGTCAGTGGCCTACCTATCAAAAAGTGGCCCGGTGTGAGCGGAGCAAAATCTTGGGGTGAGGAGCTAAGTGGACAAAGAGGGCGGCTATTAAGGATGGCCTCGACCTGACAGAATAGGGAAGATAGTTCTTCGAATGTCAAATATGTGTTGCCGAGGATCCGATTTATGTGATATTTTGCGGCTTTAACGCCGGCCTCCCACAGCCCACCAAAATTAGGAGCGTATGCTGGAGAAAAACGAAATTCAATTCCTCTGTTGGATGCAAAATCGACAATATCATCCATGTTAATCTTTTAAGAACTCATTCATTTCTTTTGCGGCTGCTACAAAATGTCTACCATTGTCGCAAAAGATCTGTTTAGGTTTACCACGACGAGCTATAAACCGGTTAAGGCATAAAATGAAAGCATCCTTTGACAATTGACTAACCGCCTCGAGGTGGATAGATTTATATCGAAAACAAATAAAGATGCACAGATAAGCCTTGGTTATCCTACAACCTCGCCCCTTACGATCGGTTATCAAATATGGCCCAGCAAAGTCGGTTCCAGTAGTACTGAATGGGTAGTCAGGAGTAATCCTCTCGGCGGGTAGATTACCCATTTTGTTGGTGAGTGTTTTACCCCTAAAACGCCTACAAATGAAACACAGGTGATATGTACGTCTTGCAAGATTTCTTCCACCAATAGGCCATATGCGATCCTTTATAGCGCAAAGCAGTAACTGGGGCGGAGCATGAAAGAGTCGTTGATGCTCTTGCTGAAACAGTAATTTAGTAAAGTGATGACTGGCGTGTAAAATTATAGGGTGTTTCTTATCGAAACTATATAACGAAGCGCCTAAACGACCACCAACTCTCAGTATTCCTTGAGTATCAAGAAAGGGATCAAGAGAGGCAATGTTTGACTTTGGGTTGAGAGGTTTATTATTTTCTAACAATGTCAACTCGTGGCTAAATGAATTATTTTGAGCAAGTTTGGTAAGTGTAGTAAATGAGTTATTTAACTCGTTAATATCAAGTGGACCAGAAAACTTGTTATGAGGGTTTCTGCAATTATTAATGAATCTATAGACATAAGCTAAAGCACGCTGTAAACGACAAAGCTTGGAGAAGTTTTGAAAGCACAAAAATGATTTCGTAACCGTTATTGAGTACACTTTCGTTTCTGGTAATTCTTGCTTAGAGACAGAATTCAATAAAGGCCAAGAAGATTCAGGACCTTGTAAGAAATCAGGTCCTGACCACCACATTTTACAAACGAGGTAATCTAAACTATGTAGCCTGCCCTGATTTATTGACAGCAAATACGTAATGCAACTGTTAGTCATCAAAATAGGCCGCTAATCAGAAACTACTGCACATAAAAGGACTGTATTATTTAATTTAATTATTTTGTTTGTCAGAAACGAAGTAATATTTTTCGATCTCCATAAAAACTTTAGATTTGTGGGATTACAAGCAATTAAGTCTTTTTTTTTTCAGGTAACTGCAAGGCTGATTGTATTATTTGTGTTGTTTCGCCATCGTATTTGCGAAAATTATTACTCACTGTCCCAAGTGAAAAATTTGGAGAGTTTTGGATAAAAATTGTAAATACAATACAAAAATTTACCATTTAACTGTAATAATAACATTACACTGAGATTCAGATTCTGTTCAGTTATATTTATTTGTACTATTTTAGTACATAATATTTTAGTTCATCAATTTAGAACCATCGCCATCCCTAACTGGTTGTCATACGTCATTTCAATGGATTTCGCTCGCAGTTAACGATCCTTGATTGTAAATGACATAAGAGTTGACCCCGTGTGGTTGTCGGGTTAGAATAGTGCCACTCCATGTTTTCCCGTAGATATCGTAAGAGGCGACTAAGGGAATAAGGGTTTTTAATATTTTTAGGCGATGGGCTTGCAACCTGTCACTTACACTAGTAAACTTCTTGGCTTGAGCTTGTGCAAAATGTGGTTACAGAATTATCAACAAGTCTTTTTAGAGTTGTTGGTATTTCTGTAGCTCTGCCTACCCCACTCTGGGAATGAAGGCGTGATGTTATGTGCGTATGTACATAAGAGTTATCAAAACTTTGACAATACGGAAACATGTCAAAGAATACCCTGTAGAATCCCAGCCATGTCCGTGCGTTGTGAATAACAGCGCTTTTAGCTTAAATAGTCCGCTGAGGTTCGAGGTGGGTAAGCATCGGGGTTGTTGCAGCGCTTCCAACACGCGTGCGGAACGGGCTCGGAGGCGCTGATGTCGCTGCGGCACTGCGCCGCGCTCGTCGCGCAGGCGCGGGACGCCGACTCCGCAAGACTCAACAGGGAGGTAGGTTCTGGAAACTTCTCAGTAACGCCATCACTAGCGCCAGGGAGGGAACAGTGGCTAGGACATTTTCAACAGGCTGTGGCGTGAAAAATATAAGTCCCTGAATTAGTGGATGCAAGCATAAAGCACAGTGCAATATTAAAGTTTTATATGTTGCCCGTGTGGTTTCCGGGTTAGAATAGTGCCACTCCATGTCTTCCCGAGGATGTCGTAAGAGGCGACTAAGGGAATAAAGGCTTCTAGTATTGTTAGGCGATAGGCTTGCAACCTGTCACTAATACACTAGAAAATATCTCAGCCTACTTGTGCAAAATGTGGTTACAGAATTATTAACATGTCTTTTTAGAGTTGTTGGTATTTCTGTAGCTCTGCCTACCCCACTCTGGGAATTAAAGCGTGATGTTATGTATGTATGTATGTATGTATATGTAGCAAATACATTTGCTAATACTTTCATCAAATAAGAGGCATTCATTATTTAAAAAAACTGGGTATCGAGCCACTGTGTACTACCTGCACACAGTCACTAGCCAAATCTAAGTAGATTAGACACACTCTTAGACAGAAACATAAGTAATTAAAAATGTCGTGCTAGAAAAAAATTAAGTGGAACTTACCTGAAAATATAGTTTTGTTTGAATTAGAACAAAAACGCATCATAAGAGCAGTTTCGCACTACGTCCGATCGAATCCGATCCTAACCCCCCGATTCCCCGCAAAATGCACCCATGAATAGAGATTCACGGATAACGGAAAAAAATCGGATCGGATCAGACATGGCGCCGGAGAGGCTCACTAACTAGTTCGTGCATGATCGGGTACCGAACGCTTCCGATTGATGTAGAGGACAGACATAAAGCTCTTTCCCTTTCTAGCACAGCATATTCGAGCCACTGTTCCCGCCGAGCTACTGTTCTCTCAAATGCTGTAATTTTAACGTATGTTTGTATATCTTCCTCTATTGCGTCGTAGCTTTCAAATTAATTTACTGATCCGGACGCCTTTTTTAGGGTTCCGTAGTCTAACTAGGAACCCTTGTAGTTTCGCCATGTCCGTCGGTCTGTTAGTCCGTTCGTCCGCTCCGAGACTCTTAGTACTAGAATTGTGTAATTTGGCATGAATATACATATTAATCACGCCGACAAAGTGGTAAAATAAAACATTTAAAATTAAGGGATCCGTTTGTGAAATATTAAGCTTTAGTTTAGGCGTGATTGAAACACTAACAAGTAAACAAGCCTCTAACTAGTTTGTAAGTTGCTGTGCCCTAGAAGGGTCCATGATGATCTGTTACCTAATAATTATAATTTACCTAACACCTGTATTTTGTACAAATTATGGAAGTAATAAACAATTGAGTAGAAAATTTCAAAGATCCTTACAAACATTAACATTGGACGATACGTTGGCCTAGTTGGTAGTGACCGTGCCTACGAAATCAGTCAGGTAAGGTCAGATATTTGTGTGACGAGCGCGAGTATTCGTTCCTGAGTCTTAGGATGTTTTATATGTTTTTACTCGTAAGTATATATATTTGTCTAAATAAATATGTTTATCGTTCAAGCCTACAGCTTAATTTGAGACTTGGTCAATTTATGTGACGTGGTCCTGTGATATTTATTTATTTATAGGTAACTAGCGACCCGCCAGCAGCTTCGCCCGCTGCAATTTTTTTTTCTTGTCATTTTTTTTTAAATAAAAAGTATATGTTACTTCTAGTACCTCCCAGAATATGTGTACAAAGTTTCATGATGATTCGTCAAGTAGTTTTTGCGTGAAAGCGTAACAAACATCCACGCTTTCACATTTATAATATTGTAAGGATATTAGTAGGATACCCTCAATAATGCTATCTCAGAACGGAGTTTATCAATAAATGTTATCTGTGCATTGACTACCAATTATCAGAGCTTCGTTTCTTGAGAATTCATACGAGGACGCTTGCAATGAGTCCGTGACTTCTTTGTCGCGTAGTTTGTTTTAATTTAACAAGTCCATAAAGATAAGAGGCGTTCTAGACCTCTAAACTACTTGGTAAACCCGTATTGATATGCTATCGTATTGTTTTTAATTCTGCTTTAAATACTGTCGAGTAAATATAAGGTTTCGTAACGTTGACAATACGATAACATATCATAGGCAATATGGTTAAACCCAGTAGGATAAAGGCCCTGTTAGAATAGCTACAAAAATCAAGTATAGATTAACCTCAAAGAGATTAAGTAAGAATGTGATCATAAACGGATTTTAATGTGAAAATGGTAGTGAGCCCCAAAAGGTTTACTGTATTTTACCAAGTAGTTACAATAGAGGTAAAAAGAGAGGCGACTAAGGGAATAAAGGCTTGTAGTACTGTTAAATACACTGGTATATTTTAGTCGATTTGTGCTAAATGTGGTTGCAAAATTGAGTTGTTGGCATTACTGTAGCTCTGCCTACCCCACTCTGGGAATGAAGGCGTGATGTTATGTATGTATGTGATGATAAAAATAATAATTAAGAGGATTGTGAAGCGATGCTGAAATCGCGTAGCTGTCAAAATAATCCATACAATTTTAGCTCCGGGCGACAACGTTTCTCACTCCCTAATGGGATTTCCACGATTTTTGAATACGTTGTAGATATTATGAAAAACTAGGTCTGTACGTTTCAGCTTTTGTTTTTTTTTATATATTTTCTTTCTTATAAATATTTTATTGAAAAGGAAAACATACAGACCCAGTTTTTCATAATATCTACAACGTAACTAAAAATCGAACAACATTTAAGGGGAGAAAAACGTTATCGCATTTTGTACGGATATTTTTTCACGGTCCTTTAAAGATTTAAATACTTTAGCAAATAGGTAAAACATACATACATACATACATAAATCACGCCTGTTTCCCAGAGGGGTAGGCAGAGACCACTTTTTCCACCTGCTACGATCCTGACAAAGCTCTTTCGCTTCTTCCACATTCATACGCCACGCTACACGACACGCTAGCTTAGTTGGTATTGACCCTGCCTTCAAAGCTAGGGGTCCTGGGTTCAAATCCCGGTAAGGGCAAGATATTTGTGTGATGAGCACGAGTATTTGTTCCTGAGTCTTGGATGTTTTCTATTTATTTAAGTATATGTTTCTCTATATAAGTATGTTTATCGTTGTCTAGTACCCATAGTACAAGCCTAGAGCTTAGTTTGGGACTAGGTCAATTTGTGTGACATTGTCCTGTGATTTATTTATTATTTATTTATACATCGAGTCATGCATGCACGTCGGTTTCGGGTACTTAAGATTCGGCCCTTTTCCAGTATTTCCCCGATTTGATTAAAAAAAATACGCCTAGGGCGCCCCCTTCCGACCCTTCAACTCACTTTAGCACTGTATATTTCTTTCGTCAATCGTTTTTCATCCATCCTTTCCATATTACCGAACCATCGAAGCATGCCCTTTTCAATTTTAGTCACTACATTTTCTTTCAGAACACACTTAAATCATTAAGATAGTAAAAAACAAAGTGGCTATCAATAGTAATATTATTTAGGGGTAACATTGTGTTTGTTTGTTACGTGAAATCTGATCTCTGGAATTACTGAACCGACGCAAATCCCGGATTGATTAATGTTATGGATCGCTCGTTGCATACCTTCATTTGTCCCACAGATAGAACGTAACAGGGTGTTGGAAGAAGCCTTGGCGGCGCTCGCTCGAACGCACCACGCCTTGGAAATGTCCGTCGCAGAGGAACTTACTAAGGTAAGTGGTAGTGCTGCAAGTGGAAGGTCAACTAAACGTTGTATTATCCGTTTTGACCTTATCAGACGAATTTTAGTATCTTATAGCTGGGTGCCCTTCATCTGGCATAACTTTTTTTGGCATAATCATCACTTGGCATAATCATCATTTGGCATACAGTCTTTTTTTTTCAGAAACCGTATACTTTTCAGGATTGTTCAAAATAGCATTGCATAGAGCCCATTAGGTTAGGTTAGGTTTATTTTATAACAATCCTGAAAAGTATACGGTTTCTGAAAAAAAGACTGTATTGCAAATGATGATTATGCCAAAAAAAGTTATGCCAGATGAATGTAAACCCTTAAAGCTTCTGTCCTCGACTTCGTCCATGTAGAATAAGTTATTTCACCATCCCATGTTGCGGGGGATTTTTATAATCGCTAATCCCTCGGGAACTTTTAAATTTTCCGGGATGAAATGTCGCCTAATTATGTTTAATCCATGATATAAGCTGTTTCCATTTCATCTTATCCAGCCGTTGCAGCGTGAAAAAATAACAAACTAACACACATACACAACCTTTCGAACTTTTAATACTAGTGGGATTCTTCAAATAAATTAATTTCAATGTGAACTGATGGATGTTATAAGGAAATAAAATAACCTACCGTTTATTGAACATTTGATTACGTCACAAGGGAGCAAGCTACTTTCGAAATCCGTCCGAAAACTATGAACAATTATTGAGATTTTATCGTTCATAAAAGATTTCAACTGATATTTATTATCAGATATCAAAGTAGAAGAAAGGGTCCATTAGCATTAGATTTAGCCAGTAATAATACTAATAATCCACGCAACCTTATCAATGAATTGCAGCAGCATTAACCTCATAATGTGGGATTTCCGGGTTTTTTTTAATAATACATAAATGTGGAAATTGATACTAAAACTCAATATCACATGTTAAAAACATTTATTGTATACAAATTTACATGATCATGAATAACAAAAACATCTTTCAATATGTATCATCAATATCATAATTACAATCATAATTAGTAGTAATCCCGCATTTAATAAAAATATATCATTATTTTTGGTGGTTGTAACCACTCGTAGTTACGTCCTCCCGCGAAGTTTAGGCAAATAGGCACTGCCTATTCCGGCCCCTGCTCGTAATCTTACCTGGTCTAAACACATTTAATTTTGTAGTTATCTGTTCTCCTCCCCCCCGCAAACCGTCTGCGTCCCGGCTCTCAATTAATCTATATAGTAGTACTGTACGCATTAGGGTTTTCATGATTTGTTTTCATAGGAGTCATCATCATCGGTAACTTTATAGAATTTCACTTCATCATTTCTCTGCTGAGACCATGATGTTTTCAGGATATTTTGAACATTAATTACGTAGGTTAGGTTTGTTTGTGACTACCATAAAAATTTGCTTATCCGACGAGAAATGCCTTTCGATGAAATGAAAATTTTGCGTAATGATACAGTCAGCAGCAGAAAAAGCTACGCAACCAAAGAGCTCTAAATGATCTGAACTCGACTTAACTACTTTTGATGCTGACTGTACGTTTGTTGACTCATCATCACTCATCAGTTATTTAAGCTACGGTCTTGTCGATGGAGAGGCGCCGTTCCTCTTTCTTGTTTGCCAGGATTTTGATGAGTTGATACGTCACGAACTAACTTTCTACCTCTTTTGCCTTCAGATAAATAATTTCTATAACAGATTAACGATCCGCTTTGAGATTCGGGAAAAACAAAGTTTACTTAAAAATATACTTGTTTTTAATATTTTGATTTTTTTAATAAATATAGAAATTTGCCAAAAGCATTATAGATTTTTATTTATTTCAGTGTATAAATCACGATTACATTACACACTTGTAAAAATAGTTCAAATTATGATCGTCGAAAGAAATAGAAACTATAATAATTATTATTGGTAAAGACATTTACAAATAATAATAGTACAAATTTTGAATGGAAAAAATTAAGTTCAGCCTCATTAGCACAATGTCAAAAAACTTACAGTAAAAAAACAGATACTAAATAAGTCAAAACATACCAATAAAATAACATGTCAATGACATTAACCTCAAGTACATTTTTTTTCCAAAGGTATAACTATGAAATAACTTCCCACGATGTTTCTTCAGCACTACGACATGAACTCCTTTAAACGCGGCTTAAAAAGAGTGTTCACCTAAATGCAACTTGGCTCTGCCCCTGTTATTGCTGATGTTAATCCGCGACTGCTTACGATCACGTGACCTGTCTACTCGTTTGCAATATATGACTATAAAAAAAATCAGTAGGTAAAATGCATTATCCAAAAAAGAGGTTTTGCATAAAAGTTGCCCACTTCGTCAACATTCCCATTCCATCTATATTTCCATTTCGTCCTTTTCCCACTTCGTCCACATTCTCATTTCGTCCACATTCCCAACTCGTTCACATTCCCACTTCGTCCACATTCCCACTTCGTCCACATTCCCACTTCGTCCACATTCCCACTTCGTCCACATTCCCACTTAGTCAACATTCCCATTTCGCCCATATCGTACCATAGGCCTGGCCTGGTGGTGGAGTGATATGAGACATTTATAATGGCTTAAACAAGTCTATGTATGTAAACACTTTATTGTACAAAAGTACAGTCAGTCTTTAGTATAGTCAGTAAAAAACTTGTTCCAAAATTTTATTTTTTGACTTGAACGTATTTATTTTATTACTTATCCATGATAACTTACATTATGTCAACAGGAATATTCAGGGTGGGCCCTGCAACTGGAGCAAACTTTAAAAAATAATCTAATCGGTTGTATTTTATTTTTGTGGGTACAGTCAACCAATTTGATTCCTAGGCCACTGTACAACCTTGTCGATTTAACTGCTAGGTTGCTAGGTGATAACAATACGACAGCATATCTCAGTGCGGGTCAAAGGATTATCGGCTTTCCGATCACAACATGAATTAATACTAATGAGGTTTAAACGTTTTTGCTCTATGAGTTGAGAAGAAAATTATTTTGACAGAATGACAAATGAAGGTTCCCGTTGTCAGTATTGTTCAAACAATATAATTTTTAAAATATGGATATGCCTGCAGCTAATTTGGAAGAGCGAAGAACACGAATAATAGTATTGCATCAGGAGGGTCACAGTAGACGTGATGTAGCAAAATCATTGAATATATCGGTAATATCGGTCGATCGGTCGATCGGTCGATCGGTCAGTCGGTTCATGGAAATGGATATTCAAGCCCAACTCCTAGAGTTTTATTTCGTCTTTTGTTAAATTTTTTATCGTGCAACCGTAGATTTGTGGATTGCAGAAGAGGGCGAATTAATTGACCATCGACGCTACAATCATGGTGTTCGAAAAGTAACCGACGAGCAAAGAACACAGATGCGGCAAGATTACGAACGAAATGGTCTCACTTCAACTAAATATTTTGCGGATCAATTTAATGTTTCTGTTGAAACTATTAGAAAACATTTCCATGGGACTCCACCACCGGCACTATGCAAAGTTTATAGCTTTGATTTCAATGCGCAACACGAAAGATACTTCCGATTATCAACGAATGTATGGGCTACTTTCTTGTTTATATTATTTTATTTTGATTAATCGACCTGAAACCGTCGACTGTTTTGTGTTTTTTTCTGTAGATAAGAGGTATAGAATATCGCATATTCACGACTCGTTTTGACGTCTAAAACGTATGAAAAAGTTAAGTCTAAATGTATGAATTACTTTTTACCACCTTTATATAGTTTATTAGTGTAAAAAAATTATGAACTTGGTAAAATTTAATAGAAAATGGGCCAATAGTTGTTTTTTTATTTCGGCTACTTAAAGCTCTCGTTCAAAAAATTACCATAAAAACCATCCAATCAGTGAAAAAAATAGCAAAATATAATGTTTTAAAACAACCTAAATCTCTCATTATAATCACTACATAGTATAAAACAAAGTCGCTTCCCGCTGTCTGTCCCTATGTATGCTTAAATCTTTAAAACTACGCAACGGATTTTGATGCGGTTTTTTTAATAGATAGAGTGATTGAAGAGGAAGGTTTATATGTATAATACTTTAATCCGGAGCGAAGCGAGGGCGGGTCGCTAGTACTCGATAAAAAAAAGTAGCTCATTCATTCGTGACTCATTTACGAGCCCCAATGCAAAAGAGTTCGGCTACTATTTAAAATTGAAAGTAACTTTTTTTCAAAGTCAAATCTAGTTAGTAATTTTAATAGCATGGAAGCAAGAAATAAAAAAAAGTATTGTAAAATTAATCAGGTTTATTTTCTACATAATACAAATTAAAATTATTTGTGTATTTAAATAAAAAAAATACAATTTTTCTATCAACGACAACGCATAATAGTTCGGCTATCGATCTTGAGTATGCAAAATAGTTCGCCTACCACTTAGTTGTCTCGCCTTTACTCTTAAGAACAGCCTTGATTCTCAATGGCATCGTCTCTACCAACTCTTCACACTCTTTTGGGGTTATAGACTCCCAGACAGCGACTATTTTCTCTTTTAAATCACTTTTTGACCTCGATGGAAACTTGCGTAATTTTTTTTTCATTTTCCACCACAATGTTTCAATGGGTGACAAATCTGGACTATTCGACGGCCACTCCATAGTGGGGATTCCTTTAGACTCGAGCCAAGTCTTCGTGGTTTTCGCAGTATGGCAAGAAGTCTTGTTGAAAAGTGTAGACATTTTCATATTTCAAGCTTGGAATAGATGGAATTAAACTTGTTTTCAAAATGTCCTGGTATTTCACTGCATTAACCGTCCCTTCTACAAAATGCAGGCGGCCTACCCCTTGTGCCGACATGCAACCCCATATCATCACAGACCCAGGAAGCTTCACTTTTCTCTTAATGCAGTCTTTGATGAATGCTTCGTCTTTCTTTCGAATGATTTTTTTCCGTTCGTCGCCGACAGTTACTTCGAATTTTGATTCATCACTCCATATTATTTGACGCCATTGCTCAGTAGTCCAGTTTGAGTGCTCGCGAATTTCAGCCTCTTCTTTTTCTGTAACTCCGTTAGTAAAGGTTTTTCCTTGGCCGTGTAAAAACCATATCCCATTCTTTTGAGAACCCTTTTGCAGGTATCCACTGAAACGTCTTTCTGGATCATATCACGCCATTTTACGGTAAGTTCCCCCGCACGAGCACGGCGGTTTTGTTTGATAATTTTCTTTAAAAACGGTTTTCAGCGGCACTCGTCATACGCGGTCGACCCGACTTCTTCAAACACGAAATTGTGCCGTGTTTCTTGCGATGCTCAATGATTGACTGGACAGTAGATCTTGGCAGTAATAAATCTCTGGCGTTGGTAGATTTTCCACTCTCACTACTGGAAATAATAATTTCCCGACTTCTTCTGTGACTGGTTTTCCGCGGCCCATGTTGCTCTAATTAATAACTTATAATAATGAAAAATACTTGGGGTATGTACTTATATATACCCTTTGACATGTTAAATGACAATGGGTTCCTAATTTATTTAAATCTTGTTTATTTTTTTGAGTAATAAATTTAAAGAGGCTTAACGTTAGGCATGTACGAACTATTTTGCATCAATTAAGAACCTGCCGAACTGTTTTGCAAAACCATAATATGAATTAATATATATAGGTTTTTTTTTCTTATAATGGATTTATTGTGCAATAGTGTAAAAGCAAAGTTGTATTTATGGAGTATAATATTGTATAAATCGTTTGCTGCTAATGCCTTTCTAGAAATAAAACGAGTTGATATAAGATTCATATACTTAACAATCTATGACTTGACGAACTCTTTTGCATTGGGGCTCGTATTCGATCATAACTGAAATGATATTTCATGTTGTGCATTAAAACTTATAGAAAAGCAGTATTTAAATTGTAAAATCACGAAAAGAAGCAAAACCGGCAAAATTTCGTATACGGCCTCTTAACGGCGCGAGTGTCACTGAGTAATTAAAACGGTAGATAACTCATATATAGACGACGTAATCAAAACATGCAGCCGCATTTTGAAAACTTGCTTTTTGTTATTTATGAAGTTAATAATATTGATAAAAGGCATTGTCCTGTTCTATAACCGAACGCTGTTATGATGTACCGCGTAAAAACCTGTGATTGTGTCAGTTCCAAGAAAATATAACACAAACAATTATATTTTATACATATTACCTCGGCCTTTGTTATCTTATCCACAATAACAGGCCATAGGTTAAAAAGATATCGGTTGCCCAAGTCAGCTTCAGTCACTCCGAGCTCTCATCCAAGGAACAACGTCAAACATGTATCGCGCACTTTTAATTCTGGCTATTTTCAATTTCGTGGAACCCCATCGGTGGTGCCGGACCCAGGGCTATAGCTGCCACCGTCATGTCCACGATTACAGAAGAAGGCATGAGGAGAGATTCTTCGAACATCTAGCCAATGATGTAGCAGAAGTAGACCTTAAAGCAAATACTTTGTGCAATGAATTCCAAGAGTTCCCAGCTAACGAAATTTATGATCAAGACGTCTATAAATTCATTGTTACTCTTCCAAATTTCAATGAAAGCACTATTGAAGTGAAAATCAAACACAGAGTGTTGTATGTAAAAGCAGAAAGGGTTACAGAGTACAAGAAGTTTGTGGCTGTGAGGATTTTGCCAGCGTTGCTGAATACGACTGATGGGGAATGGTCTTACGCTAATCAAGAGCTCACAGTAGCGTTTCCTTTCAAAATATCTGACGGGAACGGAGAACTTGTGACATGTGGCGGTGGAATTACTGCAGATATAATCAGTGTTCGTAGGTCGCAGCAAAATCTTAATGAGCAGCCTTCGATAGATTTAAGAGTTCAAACGGTAGCTGCTAATATTCTTAACGCAAATCTTACAGAAAATGTTGTCTAATCCTTTAATGAAGCTGTGATAACGACGACAATGTCTTAAGAATGTCATATTTAACAGTAATCCAAAGTTAACTCTTGTTTTGTAGAATTTTAACTATATCGACGACTGATTTTGAGATAGTCACAATTTAAACCTAACCTAACCTGACTAATTAATATTAAAGATAATCTAAAACAACAGGGCTTCAGAAGATAATAGGTTTCGATTAAGTGACATTCAGTGAAATGATTAATTGAAAAAAAATCTGCAAAACAAATGGACGCCATCCGAATCACTATTGCCAACATTGTGGCTAATATATTTTTAAAAATAATTTATGTAATTGGTGTTTGGCTAAGAAATATAGATTACCACCTACTTACATGTTTTTACAAGTGATTGTTGAATTTGGTTAAAATATCTTTTATAAACAATGTTTGGTAATATTTATCTGCGTTTCAAGTCGCCAATGAATTTTAATTTATTCACTGTAGTGTCAAATGTAATAACTGATTAATTACTTCAATTGCGTACTTTAACAAGAACAATAAAATAACTTTTGATAAACATGTTTTTTATTATTAAACAAACCAATTGCCTACTTATTTATAATAATGTATTTATTACTTAATGCAATAGTCGTCTGTAAAGATGTTTATGAAACTTCACACCGCCTCTTTTTTCACTTTGCCTTGAACGATATTGCTATAATATCGTTAACGATGTGGCTACGCTTATTTACTTGCCTATCGTACATAAAAGCATATAGTTTCAAAAGCAACAAGTTAAAAACGTGGCAGAGAGATACTGGCGTTGAGTTTTTTTTATTTCAAGGGGTAGACGCACGAGAACACAGGTGGTAAGTTAGACTGCCCTGCTAACACAAATGGCAGTATCTCAGACAAAACTCCTGTACCAAATGCAACTATATTACCAACAGAATAGTATTGAATCTGCTTTGGCTATTGAATTTAAGATACTGCCTTATTGCCTTAGAAGGGCAGAAGATCTGAGGGATTATTATGACATACCTATGCAGTTCAGTTTTCGCTGAGTGAAAAGGACAGCTATATAAATGCTATAGCTCTGTCCTTTACGCTCACCAATGAACTGCATAGTCATTTAATAATAACCCAGAAAAGTAATTACTTGAATAATAAATAGTAATGTCAAAATTCATACAAATCGCTACATAAGTCATTACTTCTGGTTAATAAATAAATACTTTTCTTGTCTATAAATACGGGTGTAACAATGCAATCCTAAGACTCTAAATGCGTTTCCAACCCCGAGGACTAAGCTGGAACGCCTCTATGCTAGTAACTTCACCGGTTGTCTTATCCCAGCACTGCGAACACTGCTACTTGGCGGTAACATCATGGTTTCAGCAGAAAATAGCGTTCTTTGAAATTATAAGTGAAAAATACATGAAACATTTTCAGTAACTTTTTTCTTGGTACACGGGGCTTTTATCCGATGTAGGGCCCTACACTTCATAAATCCCATGTAAACTAGGCGCTCGTTTGCCTTCGCTACGAAATTAAAAAATAGTTACGATATTAAAGAAAAAAAACGCAAATAGCCTCGCCTACGAAACAAAAAAAAACGAAACTATAGGTATTTGTTACTGAGTCTTGTGTGTTTTCTATTTGTATATAAGTATGATTATCGTTGTCTGATGTCCATATGTAGTATAATTTTTTATACAAGCCTATAGATTGGTTTGGGTCAACGTCAATTTGGGTTCTCTGCCATTTCGCCGACAAATCTTTGACAAATGCGTCGTTTCTCAACCTATTCATTTACCAACCCGCTATTTTTCTGGAACTACAAATATTTCAGGATAATTATAAAACTAACCTAACCTAACCTATAGGGTTCTACACAATGGTCCTGAAATAAATCGTTTTTTTTTTTTACAGTTTCTGAAAAAAACCTGGGTTGTCAAATGACATGTTTGTGAAAACTTGGTTATGTAATGATAGGATCGCGTCAATTTGTGTGAGATTTTCCCCTGATTTGGCTATTGCAATGCGAATTGAAGGTTCTGATTCTTATGTTGTACTCACTTCAATTTGAAGTAGTCGACTGACTTTCTATGAAACTGAGTTGATTAATTTGATTATCCTAATTATGGTTATTTTGTCATAGAGCAAACGTAAAAAGAAGACACCATCACAAAATGATTCAAAGGAGAATTTCTTTGATGTTTTTGAAGGTAAGCTACATTTAGATTATAATGTTTGATCGTTCAGAAACAGATATTTTTTTATACAGATAAGTTAGAGAAACCAGCCCTTTTATACTTAATTCATTCACTGCGATTATACTTACTTAATTAATTGATGGTTTTTCGAAATTTTGTTGAGTGCCACGCCTTTTATTTAATACAAAACTGGCATGGTTTAAGTACGCACATATTGGTCGTTATCACAAAAAAATTACAAAGTTAAAGGCTTAATGATAACAAAAATCTTGATCGCATCCCTTGTGTAACGAAAGTTAGTCATACAAACTATATGGGTAACTCTCCTTACACAAAGGAATCAATTAAATTTTGTTTTAATTAAAGCCCTTAACTATGTATATTTTTTTGTAAACATTTCATAACGTTCAAGGCACTGGGTCAAGTCAGGAAAACGCTTACATTTATTGTTGGCAGTGAATGCCTTAAGTAACCACTTGTGGACTTATGTGAACCTAGTCACGTAAACGTTAGCTGGTGGTCAGTTGATATGCTATTTCTACATGGTTTTTATTCGATTAAATGCTCCAAGATAGAAAGCCACTGATTTAAATATATTACATACTGCAATGTATTTTACCGGTCTGTTCACGCTTAATTTAGTTATAGTTCCTGTCGTAGAGACCGCGCCGTGATGTAGTCCTAGTCATTAATTTTATTTAATTAAATTAATGATAATGATTACTTACTTTATTATCTTGTAATATAACTTACGATACTTTATGATAACTACGAGTTTCTAGCAGTGCTTCTGCTCCGCAACGATGGTCTTGTCCAAAGCGCTAGGAGATTCATTCCATATTACCGACGTGCAAAAGAATCATCATGTGGCCAATTTACTTAATATATTTTTGATATTCACCATACTGACAATGACAGGTGGCAGGTGACATTGCAGTGTACATAGACCAGCTTATATAAATAAATAGTTGTGTTTAAACTTGTTGATTTTACAATGTATACCGTTACCGATGCTTACTAAAGCTATGTTATTGCTCGTGAATCTCATGATAATGTTGTGTATACTTAGACACAGACGACGATGACGACACACTGGTGACAGCAGGGCTGGACAGTCCACTAGGAGCGCTGAGCCCGTGGGGCAGCAGCCCCGACCTACTGCGGCGCACGCCCGTCGGCAGCGTAGACGGTAAGCGACGTGACATGACGTGACGTCACACTAGTGACGACGAGCTTAGACAGTATGCTAGGAGCTGAAAGCCCGTGGGGCAGCTGCCCCGACATGTTGCGACGCGCCCTTAAGCGTGGACGGTAAACGACGTGACGTGTCGAACGACGAGACGATATGCTGGTAACGCAAGTCTTGTCTGTTCCAAAGTTTATCCCCTTAAGAAACAATACCTATTTTAGTAGACCCCAACTCACTCATTTCATTTATTTGCTAAATCAATTCACACATTCACTGTATGATACTCAACCCTATGAAATTTCAAACTTTATGCATATTTATATGTTTATTACTTTGCTCAAGTAAGAAAAAAAATATTATACCTAATCAATTGAAATTATCTTCTGTTTACTTTCAACTTATAACCAATTTCCTGTTATATGCTAGATCCTCATAGCGGCAAGAACAGGCCAATAGTAAATAATAAAAATACCATTTAATATTGGTTGAAACTGACCGAATATCGACTCCATTTTTTAGTCGGTTCATTTAATAAATACCAGAGGACAGTCTTAGACGAATTGACCTACTCTCAAACTAAGCTCTAGCCTTTTACTACCTACATACTCCATAGAACTATTAAATCTCCTCAGTTGTATTTGAAACCACATCACCAAAGCTAGCATGTATTCCATATCGTCCCTTTACTATCTCAACCTAGTATCGTGTTGAATTGATTAGTAGGAAATGCACTCGTGTTTCAAGAAGAATAAATACTACTTTTCTATAAAACTAGTCGATGAGATAAGATGTTGAGAAAGTAAAGGGACGATATTAGTTGGGATCTCTTGTCGATTAGAGACCTTATCATCAGGTGGCTTGTGTACTCGTTTACTATTGCGTAGGTCAATGGTTAGTGGAATCTGAGACTCATTGGCATTTGCAAAAAAATACCATTTAAGAGCATGTCGGACCATGCTCAATGTAGAGTTCCAAAGCCGTTGCTACCAATAGATTACCCCACTAAAAGAATAACCTCTTGGAACGAAATATATGACTAAGTTTTTTGTTAAACTAACCATTCACTATAAGGGAAACCTTAACAGCTAAAACACAGATTACCCTTATAAATAGCGCTTTAAAAAGCATAGCGAACGGCTTTTCTAAGTAAAACCCCTTGAATGGGATAGCGGGCCGATCTTTGGTTAATTTACTACCAAACTAAGTAGCGGCTTATGCAAGACAGTGCACTCCAAATTTTTGCATTACACATCTAGTTTTTGAGTAAAATGCCTATGACATACGGACGGACGGACTGACGGTTCCGTTTTTGCCTTTTGCCTACGGGACCCTAAAATTATAAAAATACACTTGGCGGTAGGTCAAACGATATGATGTTGGTAGCAAGCTGGACGGACCCTGTATACAGTACTAGCAACACCAAAATGCCTTCTTCACGCCATAATAGTAAATTATGATGCAAGTGCGGAAAGTTCGTCATTTTCCACCAATTCCGCCCGAGCTGCAAGCGAGGGACAAGACTCGGGACGAGTTAAAATTACAGTCCCGTACGTGTATTAAACGACAGTATTTAATAAATTAAAAAAAAAAAATCAATAAAACAATAATAAATCAGTAGATAAAACTATTAAAAGAGACAATTTTACTTTTAATTGACACAGACTTATAACATGGCAACGGTTATTGTAACCGTTCCGCCAAATCAAAGAAAAAAATTACACAGTAATTTAATTACCTATATTTCAAAATCAAAAAGCATAACTACTCTATTCACCAGCGGTAACGCATAAAGGTAAATTCACATTACGCCGTGCTGGGCTAGGCCTGGTTTCGGCATGGTGTAATGTACTTAATACTCCACCTTAATTTTCAACTACCCGATGATTCGTAATACTAATTCAGATTCAGTCATCTTGATTAGAGGAGTTTTTTTATAATTTTCTAAGTAGAAAACTTTATGTGTGTACAAGTATGTATGTGTTTAAATAATTTTAATATTTTCAATTATATTACCTATACGTATAATTTCAATGCTAAATGACGTAATTTTAAAATGGTTGAACATGCAAACTCTTTGGTTGGATGCACGGCTTGGAAGTTGAAACAAAATTGGAATTAAAAAAAATAGAAAATTAAAACATACTTTCCGTACAACGTGCAGCTACGTAAGAAAAGGAAGAGCACTAGTACGAAGAAATGCAACTTTCCGCACGATGTCCAGCAACGAAAAGTACCACTTTTTGAGTAACTGTATTAAAAATAACCTTTCCGCACAGGTGACCTAACCCCCACAAACGAGCAGAACGGCTGTTCGCCGCTGTCCGGCTCCCCGCAGTCCCTCCACACAGCAATAAGTCCGGCCAGCTCACGGGGCACTCTGGTCTCCCAGGGCGGGCACGTCTACAGAAACGCTAGGCCGCATCGAAGGAACGTCAATCCCAGGTCAGTCCAATATTCCACAGGTCACATCGACTTAAGGCTCTTTAGGTCACTTAAGGAATCTGTCGTGACAATTCGTGAAGATTCGGTCCGTAGTCGGTCTTTTAGGAACATTATTTTTTTGAAGGCATATTACAACTTGGGACTTTCAAAAGAATAGCACCCAATTAATTTTTTCTTTAGATTTGGGAAATAAATTGCACGTTGATATTGATATTCCCGAAAAATATGTAGAGTATTGTCCGCTTTGTTACTCAAATCCAATACATTTCTTGTTAACAAGACGGACAAACTATACATATTTTTGGGGACACATCAGGAATTCTACTTTACTTGTTGAGAATGAAAGTCCCTACCATCGTGCACTTTTTTTCCAAATCTGGAGAAATAATGGATCGGGTGCATTTTTTTTAAACTCCCCAACTAGAGGTGAGAGTGGCAGGGCTGGTGAAATGCCACGGGCCCTCGACCCTAGACGGCCCCGGCCTAAGAGGCGAGCTCAGAAATAACTTAACATTTTTAAAAACAAAATCTAGCTAATGAACTGGTAGGGCCCCATCCAAAGAATTTGCCACGGGCCTCAGATGGTATTAGTGAGACGTACTAGTCAAATCGCGTACTCAGTCTTCTGAGTAAGCGCTACAGAAAGACTAGGTCCAATGACTAGTTCCACAAGTATTTAGAAGTACGCGGCTTATTAAGTATTTCCGAGTTGTCTCAAAGAATTAAGAGTTTAGTTTTTGGGAGTGTTGAGATTGAGATTTAGTATACGAGTATGTATAACACTTGCGTGAACCGCGGTTTCAATATTGGAGATGTGTAATATAGATGATTAAACAGGGACACTTACTTATAATTTGTTAAAAAACTTCACCTCAATTGGTTAGCATCGGATTTCTTCGGTTGGTTAGATAGAATGTATTTATGTTTACAGGAGATAGTATTATAATATGTAAAGTTCAAAATATATACTGTAAAACGGGGTAAATAGGGACACAACCTAAAATGAAGCATAAGTATGTTACCATTTTTTTTCCAATACAACGTTAACTTAACGTTATTTTTATTTAATACTTGATCTTACTTGTAACAAACAAGTTATGCTTTATTCTAGGTTGTGTCTCTATTTACCCCGTTTTACGGTATTGGGTCATAACCAATAATGGTCACAATATATAATCGTTTTATTTCTGAAACCGTAAACTTTTTATAATTTATTTAAATGGAGATTGTATAGAACATATTAGGTTAGGTTAAGTTTGTTTTATAACAAGCCTAAAAGTTTACGGTTTCAGAATTGAAACCATTATAAAATAATATTATGACCATTAGCTATATTTTACCTAATATATTATGATACGTACCCACATTTCAAGTGTTTTTTTTTCACAATACCCTTGTAATTTATTTGTGTTACGTATATTTGCTGTTATATTAATTTTCTTATGTTTTGTTTTGTTTCAGTTCTCAATGGTCCCTTTAGGTGAATGGGTCTGTAAAATGTTCAGTCAACAACATCGGTCAATAATCACTTTTGTACCTTTTCGTTTGCCATTTTGAAATATAAAAAACAATAGCACAAAGTGATCATTGACTTTAATCTGACTGTCTGTCCTGTTAACCCAAATGGCGGTATATCAAATAAAAAACCTATAGCTAATGTTACCTCATTAACGGGAGACGATTGAATATGATTTGACTTTTGAATTTGAGGTACCGCCTGATGGTTTCTGAGGGCAGTGTACCTAGCACAATGCAAGCTCAAAATGTAGTGCACTGTTGCACAAATCAGTACAAAACCCAACAAGGTTTTCCGAATTAGTTTCATAAGGTGACGAGCATTTTATTCCTCAGCGGAATATTATCAATTATATTTTTAGAACATCCTATTGTGTTGGTTTTGTTCTTTGAGTCTGTATATAGTTTGTATTGAGTTTTTCGCTAGCATATTTTAGTTGTCCTCTTTGATATTTTTATGTTACAACGGCAAAAGGTTTTATTTTTAAAATTTTATGTTTATTTTACATTACATATCGCCTAAGGCCAGTTTTAACTAAAATGGGCAAAGATATAAACAAAATCAAACGAAACAACTTCAACATTATTACTCCATAACACCCTTTTACTTATATTGTTTAATTACAAAATTTGCGGTTCTTTTTCATAGTTCCGAACTTTCAAGATGCCAAAAATGTATCACTACATAGTATAAAACAAAGTCGCTTACTCTGTCCCTATGTCCCTTTGTATGCTTAAATCTTTAAAACTACGCAACGGATTTTGATGCGGTTTTTTTTAATAGATAGAGTGATTCAAGAGGAAGGTTTATATGTATAATACTTTAATCCGGAGCGAAGCGAGGGTCGCTAGTAATCTTGATAAATTTGACTTAATTAAATCATAATAGGCATCAAAAATGACACTAACAAAAAAAATCCGTTAATTCCGTCGCTCATTTTGACTTTGCAACATATTTTTTACATAGTATAAAACATCTCGCTTCCCGCCGTCTGTCCTTCTGTATGTACGCTTAGATCTTTCAAACTACGCAACGGATTTTAATCCGCTTTTCATTATAGATAGAGTGATTCAAGAGGAAGGTTTTTATGTATAATACATTCTTGATTATGTACGGGCGTTACTGGAAAGTCACATAAACCGAGGCGAAGCGAGGGGGGTCGCTAGTTACTTAATAAAATTCATAACAACTTAGTATTAAAAACGCTTTAAATCGAATTTGACCTTTTCCTAGAATGTTCTAAATTCCAAAATATTATGTCCCTTCCTTTACTTTTTTCTATCTTTTTTGTTACTGGCTACTTAACGAAGTGTCAAAAGAAAGATTTTATATGAAACTAGCTGTCAGTGTCCGGTGTCGCCCGGTGATTCAGCTCTGGAAATGTTACCGTTGTTAATTGTAGTCCTTAACTATAGGTACTTTTTTGGAAAACGCCCACAATCCTTGTCCTGATAATTAAAAATAACAAAAAAAAACAGCTATGTGCACCGTTCTCAAGTGGTGCTCCGTCATACATGTGGCAATTGATTTCTAATACATAGATTCAGTCAATAAAAGAGAGGTATTGAAATTAGCTACGGTAAACATCTCGCTTTCAAAATATTGCCGTCCATTTTTCTAGTCCTTGTAACTTGTGTTTTTTTATTTATTTCCGTTGTATAGAAGACCCGGGTGCATTGTAGTTACGACATTGTTGCATCTAAGTGTGAAATTATCTACATTTGCATCAATACGATTTAAGAACGGTTATGGCAGCTCACTTGGCCTTTATTGGTCAATAGATCCCGGATCTTTGTAGCAGTGACGTGACAATAGGGTAATTTGGGGAGTAAATGGAACGGTGCCAATTAAAACAATATTTTAAGAATATTTTTTATTAACTAGGCGTTCACGAAAAAAATCAGGGCCAATATGAAATTTCGGCATTAATGTTAAAGGGAAAATTTAAAAAATAATTTATTGAGGAAGTGTTATGTGGCTATATATACATATTTAGTAGAGAACTCAGGGCCTCTATTCTACTGGATTAAAACGATATCGCGTTTGACTAGTTTTAGTATTCTTTTTAACTCGACCGTCATTACAGTCATTTATATAAGAGTCATCAAAACGTTGACAATATGGAAACACGTCAAAAGCAAGGTCGTTTTACCGTGTAAGTAGAATCTTAGCCCTGTTATGCTGTTACAGGTGCAAAGGAATTGTGTATGTACAGTCAGCAGCAGGAGAAGCTACGCAACCCAAGAGCTCATTATGATCTGCACTCGACTCTATTGTCAAGTCGCGGACAACTTGTGCTAGCCCTCGTGATGTGTTTAAATGTGTGTAAGGCAATATTTTGCCACGACGTAAAAGTGCATTGCCTATTTCTGCAACAAAAATATGGTCTTTAGTTCTACCATAATTATAAAATATTGTACAAAATGCGTAGTGTAGCTTCTTCTGCTGCTGACTGTACAGGTGCAAAGGGTTAATAAATTACATTTGAAAATTTCACTCAATCGCATTTTAATAATAAACGGTACGACGTTGGCAGCTTGGGTGTTGTAAGACTCTTGAACTACCGAAGATGTATTTTAGGTACAATAGCCCCAAAGATAATAATATGTCCGGGTCATCTTATCGAGTATATCGTCGTCTTACTTACTCAAACTCATATCTGCATATTTTTTTGCGGTTGGTAAGTTCATTTTCGTTCAGAAATACTTAGAGGCAATAAGTTTACCAACGGCAAACAAAATATGCAGATATGAGTTTGAGTAAGTAAGACGACGATATGAAGGAAACCTATTATCACTCTTATCAGTAATTATTTCGGGCTCGCAGACGTTCAATATGAAATTTCGGTATTAATGTTAAAGGGAAAATTTAAAAATTCATTCATTGCGGTATAGTTATGTGGTTATATGTAAATATATAATAGACAACCCAGTTATGCTGTTGCTTTTTTGTACCTATATCCAAATAAAAAATCTGTGATACGTTAATGCTATTTACAATCTAAATACGAACAAGCATACATTTTACTACAACTTAAAATCTCTTTGACTGTTGTCTTTGACAGGCTCAGCATACCACAAAACAGGGAGAGTTTTGTGGGTGGGAATTTGAATCGACCATGGAAATACATACAGTTAAATTACCTTTGCTCTTAAATACCATTTTCAATTTGTTTTTATAAAACAAATTACCTCGATTATGTTCCCCCTATGGAACATCGGGTCTCACGAGGTTATAATTATAATTTTATAATATATACAAAAGCATCAGTGTATAAACAATTGACAAAAGATCAGTTCAAAGCGGTAACATGAGGAATATATTACAATATTATGAAATGGCAACCACCAAAATAAGTTTCAGCGATTTTGTAAAAAAAGTAACAACAGCGCTATAATTTTTCCAAACCCTTTTTTACCAACATGTTACCACAAAAAAAGTGTGCATTCTTGGTTTTGTTCAACTTACCATTCGTGGACTTAAATTACCAGGTTGACATAAAACAAAGGCTGCGTTCCGAATCACGCTCGCGGTGCTCACAACGCTCACAGTGCACTATGGTCCCGCTCATAGGTCATAAGTCCAAATAATCAACAATAGCCGAGCTACGATTTGTACTTCTCTGATAACACACTAATTACCAGCCTACTTAAAACTATAAATAGTTTTGAAATAATCAGTCGGGATCATTGTTTTTCAGACCTCCGAAGTGAACACACTTACACCGCATAATTAGTCTTATCAATAGATCATTAAAGTGAAAGTTGTTTTATAAGCGGTATTTATACGGTATTGAAATATAGTGCATTTTGACGCGTTTTTAATTGTTTTTTTTTTATTATTATTAAATAATAATATACACATTAAATTAATTGTAAGTCTTTTATTTTATCAAATAAATTCATAACATAATTAACAACAATATATGCATTTTATCCCAATAATGTTGCAAGTTTTGGACAAATCGACTTATGACACTCTCCATACACGCTGAACCACACTGCAGTGCTGACGGCCGGTCCGATTCAGTTAGTGCGCTCAAGGCCGTGTAGTGTGTTTTTGTTTCGGACCGCTCGTTAGCTCGCCAAATGTTTATACTTAACCTAAAATTGCTCAAGCTGTCAAGTCAAAATAGGAAAGTCTGAAAATATTGTTTCACTGATGAGATGGTATAAGTCGATGAGGAAAGAAACATGTATGATGCTTTATACTTTGCGTGATGTTTCAAAACATCTTTCTTTCTTTCTAATTCGGTCTGATCGTGAGCGCGCTCTAAGCACTTAAATCGTGATTCGGAACGCAGCCAAAGTAATCACGAATAACTGTCATATTAATGTACAACGTAAACAGAGTAAATCATATTTAAAAAATGTCAATGGCTGCATGGCTTCTGCCTTTGCCTTGCACCATGTGGGAAAAAAGAAAAAACAAAAAAAAAATAAGTAAATAGAGTAAGTCTAAACCGCAACACTGCCGACCAAAATAAGAACTTAGTACTACATATGGACTATACCTACTTCTTTTGGACGATATAACAGCTGCGGTTTGCTACCACTGAACTGTTTATTGTATACAAATTCCAGTGAAAGCTCCTGGCCGTGACAGAGTATTACCTAGACGAGACACGACACAATAATACAACGAGTAAAAGAGAAGCATTTATACGGAAAAACTTGTAAATAAAGAAGACGGCACTTTACTTTCTATACTATTCTGCGTATTTCGCGTTCTTGCGAGGTCAATGGTGTGAATTGTAGCTTTTAACTATTTTATTGCTTGTTGTTTGTGTTTGATTCTTTCGTACACATCTGTGATCTGAATAGTTGTATTTTAGGCTGCAAAAGCCACAGTGCTCGAAAAGATAAAAACATAACCTTTCACCGGTAATATTTTTTCACGAAAACCCGCCTTATTAAGGTAGGCACTCAATGACAGAGGCTTTCTCTGCTAAAGGTGATATTTGAATTTGTCGGGATGGTATACAATACCTACAATACAATTATTTTTTATTAAACACTACATACAATAGCATGGAAAGTAAGTACTAAGAAAATGTTACAAAGTGAGTTAACAGGCATTGCTATCTCACAGAGTTTTCACGTGCAGCTTGTCTAAGTTAATAATGTGCCTATGCTTCTGACAAACCAGTGAATTAATTTGTTGAGTTTTTTTATTTATTTATTTTTTATATACAGGATTCAGTAGTTCTGTGTGAACACAGTCCGTGTATAGTCGCGGTGTAAAAATGATCGATCATCTGCTAGAGCAAATGGCAGTATCTCAGACAAAACTTCTGTAGAAAATGCAACCTTATACTAACGGGATAGAGTTGGATCTGCTTTGGCTATTGAATTTGAGATACTGCCTATGGGCTATAAGGGCAGTATATGCCTAATTTCTATGCTTTAAAGGTCAGTGAGAAAACTTAATGTGCCGCGACTACACTTAAAAAAAGTTCTGGAGTATTAGGGCTAAAGAGTTTAAATTTTGTGCGTACATTCCTTCTTATTTATTTAAGTTAAATATTTTTGTAGATGATAAAGGGCTATAAAATATTGCTTACACATACATAACATCACGCCTTCATTCCCAGAGTGGGGTAGGCAGAGCTACAGAAATACCAACAACTCTAAAGACTTACTGATATTTCTGTAACCACATTTTGCACTAAAATATTGCTTCTACTAAAATAATAACAATTCCTAATACATTCTTGACATGTCTCGTTTTAGAAACGTTAGTTCAAATGTACAATTTTGTATTACATAATTATTGACCACTTTGATGATTTATCTGAATTTTAGTTGCATTTATGTAAATATTTTAGTATTTCAATATATATTTATTTTTGTCAAAGTAACCGTTTATGTATGAATAGATGCGTTTTATTTATTTTATTTATAATTACTCGAATATATTTTGGTAATGGGTTACTCTAAGATTGATTTAAGATGTTGTATAAAATACAATTCATGGCATATTGTAATGTTCAAATTTACCAACTTATTTATAAATATTGACTTATAAATTAAACATTGTGATTTAAAAATAATTAATGAAATCTCTTTTGTTTCGTAGATTTTACCCAAAAACTTAGGTACCTGAAAATTGTATGTGCTGAACCAAATTGTGATAGATTGATTATAAAATAAGCTACTATTTTTGTTTTAAGAACAATTTTATTGACATGTATTTGATGAAATATTAAATCTTTTATTTTTTATTGTTTATTTCGTTTACTCGCTTTGGTTTATGGTCCTTTTGTTAGTCATTAAATTTATAGGGCTACAAAACCCATATAAAATCAGCAGCAGTAACAAAGTCCTGGTCTAGCATAAAGAGCAAATAATGGACAAACAATCGATTAGCATTCACTAAACACATCTCTATTTTCGTGTACATCGCCGCTCCTTTTTTATAAGTAAATCTTCTAGCGTATGTAAACAGCGATGAGCTTGCAAGTTTACATATAACCGCATAGATGTTGGCCCTTGTTGGGCGCCACTTTAGCTCGATGCGGCGAGGGAACGTGTGGGGAGGGAGGGGCGCGTCGGCCGGTCTCGCTTCGCTCTGCCAGTTGCGTCGTTGCCTGCGTCGAAGGCACACGCGTTCCGCGCACTGGACGGTTCACATGACATAAGACGGATTGTGAGTGTAGCCGTTATATAATTTGTTTTAGTAATTCATAATGTGTTCATTAAAACATTTTTCCCATTTGTAGCTCGAAATTTGACCGCTTATTCATAATTCGGATCTAATTAGTATGTATACTAAGTATTTATAGGAAATAAAACTAGGTAACCGCGTTTATTAACTCTAACGTTCGGCTTTCACGTTGTTTTGGGGACGAAATATAATTATACCTAATCAGCTAAGCGTGTTTGCTCGTAATTAGCTTGATTTAGACTCGCAAGAAATAGCTTTATTAACTTTTAATATCTAGGCTCTCCAGTTGGTTGCCATGTGTATTATTTTATTTTAATTATCTTTGAACTTTACTTTAGGCACGAAAGTTTCCTGTATATTGTCTTTTGGTTTTGAGGCATAATTAAGAGAAGATAGGGTCTATTTTAAATGTGGATTGTTTTGAATTGATTGATTCTGATGCATCAATCCTGCATTAGAGAAATTTTAAGATGAAAATTTCCTGAACACCATAATGACTCATTTCCATCAACTCATGGTTTAATGTCATTGGTTTGTATGGCCATATTTAAGTTGTACAGTCGAAATAAAACTGAAATGCTCTACGTCTTTGTAAACAGAGTTGTGCAAAGGTATTGGAAATGAATGCATAACACTTGTTCGTATTCCGTACCTATTCAACGATTGAAAGATATTTGGAATAAACTTACATAAGTAATCGTTTAATTTGACACAATTTGTAATAAAAATACACTGAAATGTTACGAATAATGCTTAATTATGACATCGAACAAAAGTAATTAATAATTTGCAAAAAACTAAGCTATATACCCACGGTATGTACCTACTAACCTACATAGTTCTTGTAACAGGAAAACTAGCAAAACAAAAAGTTTATAGCCGATACTTTTGTTTTTTTTTTCTTTCATGTTTTTGCGAATAGCCTTCATGACGAGTCTCAAGGGAGAAACGGGAAAACCAATAAAAGCCGTCGGTGAGGTGTCAACCTTTCCTCGGTTTCTTTTATTCTGTCGTTAAGTTTTATGTTTCACCTGTGGATAATGGTTTTAGATCTGGGTTAGGTTTTACGATAGGCGAGTTGAACATTTATGGGAAAGTTATCCAGTTTTTGCCCGTGACTCCGTTCGCAAGGCTCGAAACCGGTTTTAAAAATAGCGGTTAGTACCAGTTTATTTCGGTTTTGCTTCGAATTTGTTCCTGGGATCGTGAACGTTTTGGGAACTTTATTTTGACCTTATTTAACCGGTTCTTTAATTTTCCCTTAATCCACTATTGGCGAGTCAAGAAACCAAAAGCTTTATACTGAATAAAAACACTAAGCGGCGCTTGTTTACCATGCGTGATGTGCGTCTGGATTAAACGGTTTTTTTTAGCTCGAAGCCGATTAATTTGAACATAACTTTATACAGTGTGTAAATGGTATACGGGCGTTTATTAAAACTGGACATAGATTAAGATTACTAATCATTAACAGAAAGAATTATTTTGATTACGCTAACGTATACACCGTTATTAATTTTACTACGTACTATCGACCCGCAATGTACATCGAAGTTCATCTGTCAGGTGTTATTTTCGTTTATAATTCATTGCATTTTTCGTTATACATTGCGTGTTAAATTATTTTGTATGGTTTTTTTTTTTAATTTAATTTTAACAAAAGCTGCCTAAATGTGCTCAGTAGGGGTTGTAATAACCACAGTTAAAAGGAACGCCCGTATACCATTTACACACAGTATAAAGGTTCCTCCAAAATCCGGTTTATGTGAAAGGAACCGAAATGAAAAGGTTTTGTACATAATAACGGTTAGAAAAATTAACCGGTATCCAAACCCTGTCCGTTTGTGTATGAGTTGTTATTCGCTATTCCCTCGGTACCCAACTATAAGTCTTCGTGGTAAGCGATCTCTACCAAAATCACGTCGACCAGTCATTGACGTTAAGGCGTTAAACTGTTAAAACAGGACAGCCAAACACACTTTCGCATTTGTAATATCATGTAAGGATTTACTTTATTACTTTGCGTTAGCATTTTGTGAGAGTTAGCAAGTACTTAAAATTGTAGTTAATAAACACACGACACGGCCACACTATCGAGATTCGGCGAAGGTTTGCATTAGTCTTTCTTTCTCTATGATAATGAAAGAAAGGCTAACGCGAACCTTCGCCGGATCCCGATAATGTGGCCGTACAATATAGCTGACTGATGTTATGACCACATTATCGGGATAATGTGGGACGAATACGATGTCGAATGCATCTAGGGGTTTTTTTCTACGCGGTCAAACCATGTTACTTTTGGGATGTTATCGTACTTATCGTATTGTTTTTAACTCGGCCACCATTACTGTAAATATAATCGCAACGTAACGTTGACAATACGATAAAATGTAAGAGGATCGTATCATGTTATATTATATGTAGTTCAAAATACTTAATGGTCAAATTATACAGGGCGTCCCACGGCTATGCCACATGGAAGGAAAGTACCTTGAATATTGTAGATGGAACATTGTACTAAAAGAAGACATTACTTTAATTTAAAAAAACAATTTAAACTGCATTCATAGATATTTAAATAATTACATTGTTGAACCGGGAGTCGAACCCGTTACACGAGAAAAATAATTACCCTGTAGCTTTATCATACCGATCGAAAGGCTTCATCATAAGGATTATATTTTGCTAAATAACATAGTGTCAGAAATAAAAGGAAGACCATGAATTTTAACATAGGAGGAGGAATTATTTTGAAGGAAATAACTATCCATATTTTAAAAAACACGCTTGGTGAATATTTGAGGTTATGTGTCGAACAGTACTAATTTGTTTACATCTTTTGCTAGTTCAATTGACAGAGACTACCTAGTTTTATCAGACGATTCCAAATCGGGCCTTACGTATGTGTCTTTACAACCGTAACCAAGGATAGTATAACTTAGTGGTGGTAGGACGGTGTGCAGGGTCCGTCCGGATCGCTACCACCATCTTATCCATTAACCACCCGCCAAGCAACAGTGTTCGCATTGCTGTGATCCGGTGTGGGGATAAGACAACCGGTGAAATTACTAGCATAGAGGCATTCCATCTTAGTCCTCAGGGTTGGCAACGCATTTGAGGTC
This sequence comes from Acleris holmiana, assembly GCA_949316455.1. Lineage (NCBI taxonomy): Eukaryota > Metazoa > Arthropoda > Insecta > Lepidoptera > Tortricidae > Acleris > Acleris holmiana. The sequence continues at coordinate 3,933,138 of OX438764.1, forward strand.
TTGGGATTATAGTCTTGAGAATTCAAATGTCTATGGGTCTCAGATTCCACTTACCATCAGGTGGCCTGAGTGCTCGTGTGCCTTCTCCTTAACATAAAAAAAAAACTCCCTAAAGCGTAAAAATAAGTGCGTCTTCCAGCATAAAATAATAACGTTACGTTACCCATATGTCCTTCGTTAATTATCTTAGTAAGTTCCCTTAGGAACGAAGCAGGTGTTGCCCCACTTTGGATTAATTTGACTCATCTCTTAAGACTGGCACCGTAATTTAGGATTATGCAAAACGTCACATTACAGCACGTGTTGTCTAACAGAAACTTTCTCGGTGTTCTGAATAGTCGGGGTGAAAACAAAAGCTTGGTAAGTCTGTATACGTACCTACACATAAGTTTGGAAGTAGCTTTGAAATTTCGAAACAATAAAGCCATTTTGCCCGTGCGGTTGCCGGGTTAGAATAGTGCCACTCCATGTCTTCCCGTGGATGTCGTTAGAGGCGACTAAGGGAGTGAGGGCTTGTAGTACTGTTAGGCGATGGGCTTGCAACCTGTCACTAATACACTGGTAAACATATTAGCCTGTTTGTGCAAAATGTGGCTACAGAATTACCAACAACTCTTTTTGTAGTTGTTGGTATTTCTGTAGCTTTGCCTACCCCACTCTGGGAATGAAGCCGTGATAGTATGTATGTAATGTAATAAAGCCACTTTGAACGTGCGGAGCGCCGTTACATAGCGCGACAATATTTTAGATAAGTTTTTACTTTTTAGGGTACGTCCGTCGGACGTCTTGACTCAGGATTGTTTTTTTTAATTTTCGGTGTGGTATGGAATTATAACGGAACAATTAAACTCATAATATTTGAAAAAGAATACAAGATGTTGATGAATGCAGAGGAAGCGAAATTTGATGTTAAGACCGGTGCAACCTGGCGTTCCAATGTCTCTGCCTACCCTATTGTGAGACAGGCGGGAAGGTAATGCATGTATGTACTAGATTTAGCGCTCGACTCCATCCTCGTAGCAGTCGTTTATCGATATTCCCGCGGGAACTGTCCAATTTTTAGGGATGAGTTAAGCCTCTGTCCTACGGGATCCTATCATTTCACAAACATATCATTTGACAACCCGCGTTTTTTTTCTGAAACTGTAATTAATTCTGAATTTATTTCAGGACCTTCGGTTATTAGGTTAGCTTTATAAAAATGCTGAAATATTTTTAGTTAAAAATAAAGCGGGTTGGCAAATGAATAGGTTGCGAAACGATGCATTTGTCAAAGATTTACCGGCGAAAAGTTATCTCTGTGCCCAATTTCATCTAGATCCGTTCAGCCGTTTAGGCGTGATTGAACAAACATCCATCCATCCAAACTTTTACATTTATAATATTAGTAGAAAGTAAGATTTACTTGGCAGTCTTCTTCTTCTTTCGTGTCGGCAGTAATGGTGCTGAATTAAAAATAATACCATAACAGTACGCGTAAAGACAAAGACGTATGTAACTATTTACCTGTACCACTTTGCATTTCGAAGATCGTGAGCGTGTGCAAAGGTGGCCAATTTTGTCCCCAGGTTTGTTCCTTTTACAATACTCACGATATAACCTCGTCAGTATACCTACACCTTGTTGCCAACGAGACATGGCAAACACTTCGAAGCAGATTGTACAGTCAGCGACATAACTACATACAATGTAACAAGGGTTAAAAAGTCTTCGGATTCGGGAAAAGTCGTTCGAACCTGCATAAAAGGGTATGGGAGCGAGTGAGAGAGAACTATTATGTAGTAGTAGTATAAGGTACCATTCAAACCAGTGCCTGTATTCTACAGGATAAAACGATATTGGTTTCTACGTATTTTGGTTTTCGTTATAACCCCGCCGCCATTACTGTCACGTAAATAAGAGCGATCAAAACGTTGACAATACGAGTTTTAACAGCTATCACACTGTAGATGTCGGGAAATTAAATGGGCCGTCGTGACGAACTGACGCCCTCTTCTACTCGATAAAACAATATTGCTTTTGACATGTTATCATATTGTTTTAACTCGGCCGCCATTACTGCAAAGTAAATAAGAGCTATCTTAACGTTGACAATACCTAGTAGAATAGAGCTTCTGATCTTGAGAGAGGTGATCGTTTCAAAACGCGTTAGAGATGATAGTTTTTTATGACTTGTTTAACTTTCTCGAGTTTTTTTACACAGCCTTACGTAGTTTGGCCCGATTAGTTTGGTTCGAGTAAGTATTCTGTTGACTCGTGACTATTCAAAACCGGGCATGAGCTTGTCGGACCATGCTCAGACACCCTATAGGTTTCCTAAGCCGTTAAGTACTACAAACACAAAAAACAACAGGTATGAACTAATTTTCTATTTTAAGTTATTTGGTGCAGTCCATTTTAGTATGTAAAACACTTAAATGGCCTGTATCTAAGATATTTTTCAGATGTTTGGTAGGTATTTGTAGTTTTGGCTGTAGGGGGGGCTGGAGGGGGACATATTTGACTCAAAGACCTTTCCAGCGACACCCCACCCCACCCCATGGGGAGAAGAGAAAAAAAAAACCATCCTCACTTTACGCGTAGGGGAGGTAGATTTTAATTTACCACTTTTTCGGCAGAACTAATGTGTACCTACTCGTAGGTATTTTCAAGCCAAATAACAGCTTTTTAGTACTGAGAGTGAGCTAAGCTGTGGACGGACCGACGGACAGATGGAGGGACGGCCTGACGGACGGACGGAAGGACATTGCGAAACTATAAGGGTTCCTAGTTTGACTACAGAACCTTAAAAAACCGGTATCGTTGGCTTTGTCTCAGTATTCTGCGTGTCATAGGTTTTGCGACGTTATGTTATATGTTAACGGATACGAGACGCGTAAAATGCTGAAATTGTATCTTTTTGAAAATTTAAACAAAGTTGGTCTCAAATTAATGATGTCAATGCGTAGACTTCAAAAATGGCCGTTTGTATTAAAATTTCGTAGTCGGACTTTGTTGGAACTTTGTCTGCTACAGTACCTACTTTTGTGGCTGACTGTACGTCTGCCCACCTTTATCGACAGAGCGGTGTGTAGGCGGCCCGCGTGACTCACAATGGACTTTGCTCTTGAATTACCTCCCTTTCACACCAAAATGGGAATTATTGAACGTCTCCAGTTACAAATGGTGTAGAAAGTAGGAATCCATTTTTCCGAAGAAAATCTATAGGTGCAGACAGTATCTACAGTCAGTTTTACTACCATAGTAGGTACTTGTGGTACTAAAATGTTTTAAATGTTCCGATGGCCATCAGTGGTCTTCATGATCAGTTCCACTTCCCCATATGATACTTTATGAATTCAAATGCTAAACTTGTTCCTACAAAAACTAAAATAGCTATAATGTATTCCTATAATATTAGAGGAGTTCCCTTGATTTTTCTAAGATCCCATCATCAGATCCTGACCGGGTAGTAAAGTTAAACAAGTCATAAAAAACTATCATCTCTAACGCGTTTTGAAACGGTCCCCAATAGAGGTGGTCCCCTCAGAAGTACACTCTTTCTATTTAAAAAATCGACTCATAATTCACAGACAAATCGGTGAACATCCATGAAAAAAATACATACCTACGTGGAAAATAAAACTTCCGGCCGCGTGGATTGACAACGTTGTCCGACTAACCAACCAATCTAACTATTTCAAATTCAAATGTAACAGATTCGACGGAGCTCCTATTTCTAGAATGGTTCGGCCCTTCGGGGCAGCTAAAGAACTAACATAATAAACTAAACCTACCTCATATTTATGACACTAATATCGGTCAGTCGGACCACGAGACCTACACCGAAAATAAAACCACCTCCCTTTTTTAAGTCGATTAAAAAGTAGGGATCGCCAAATACATTAGAAATAACTCCTTGGCAAGAGTATCACTGCTTTGCATATTAAATATTCGTTTCATTGCAGTTGCTAACAAAAAACTGGTTCAATAAAATCATAATTGACCTTCCTATTTTCTTTTCTACCACAAAGGAAATAATGCAGTTTATATTGATTAATAACTTGGAGCAGCGAACTTTAACTCACGAAAGGTTCTAGAAAAGCAATTTAGCTTTCTGCATTTGCCGACGTACAGCTTTGCAGAGAAAAAGTCTTAAAGGAGCTTTCTCCTACTTTATGTTATCTTGAAAAGCTGTTGAGTGAGCTTGTTTAAATAAGTTAAAGATATAGCTGCTGCAGTTTTAATTTGATTCTCGAAAACGAAGTCATCAAGGAAGCGAAGAAAAGTGACCCTGAATGACGTCGCTTACGTTTTTTGTACCTTTCTTTAGCGTGGTCATGAATTTTTGAGATAGGGACAAAAATCATCGTCATTCAAGGTCACATTTCTTCGCTTCAACGCATTGTTCGCCGTGCAATCCCCAATGTCATAGGCCCATATTAGACTATCATATAAATATGATTATAGATATAGGAGTCGAATTTATGTGAAGAACCTGTGACGGTGTGATAACAACATAATGATTCATATTGTCTATGATCATAGAGATGGGATTCTGTTTGACAGCAAGCGTACAACTATGATCATATATTGACTATCCTCAAAAATGGCGTCTTCAATGTGTATCTTGCTTGGAAATTACACCTTTGACAATATGTAGTTGAATACAGCTTCATCCATTTGGAGGTACATTGTGTATGACTTTATATCTTCCAATCTAAGTTCTTGAGCACAGTGTTATGGATGCCCCTCTGACCGCTATCCATGATCTAACCCAAATACGCCTTTTGGTCTTTGGTTTTTTCTTAACAGTTTTTTTAAAGCAATTAATAAAATTGCACTCATAGCAACGGAAAACGCGGCTATGTCGGATTCTATCTTGATTAAATATGATATTTATATGACAGTAAATGTAATATGTAAAAATGAAGAATAGCATCATATACTTGCGATCCTAGAATTTGACAGATATGAAATCATATTGATATGAGAAATAAATGATAGTCTAATATGGGCCTTATATAAGCTTCTTGAGAATTACAATAACAAAGTAACGCATCAAATATATCAAATACTGTATTACTAGGGTAAATGAATTACGTAAAAAAGTCATACAGTTGCAAGTGTTGCAACAGATAACGAAGTAACATAAACTAGTGAGAATAAATATCGGTTATTATCATGTTTAGCCAAAAGTGAAGTGTATTATGTCCCATCGAAAAAAAATAATAATAATATATATAATAAAAAGAAATATTCGGGGATACACTAAGTTCGTAAATATTTATGTGCCCAGTTACTTGCTGATGTCTTTTTCATTTCGTTTTCTCATTTGCAACTCCTAATGGAATTCAAATTCGTAAATGGCACCGAGTTGGAAAGAGGTTATTTTTGTCTGGGTATTAAATCGTGAGTAGATGTCTTGTATACACTTATCTATGAGTTTTCAAATGTATAAACTTGTTAAATGTAAGTATAGGGGAGCGTGGGGGAATGGGAGCGGGCGGGTAATGGGAGCGGTGTCAATATGGACTTTCCTAGTGCTCGTATTCATGCAAATGGCGCTCGGGTGTGTTCGGTACCGTTCGGCAACGGTTGCCTCCCGTGGGCATCCCCGCAGTGCCCCGCGATCAGTTGCACGAGACGAATGTGTGTTTTTGGCCTGGTGGTAATAAAACCTAATAAACTTCATCTTCCAAGGTAAGTGTTAAAATATATAGATATTGTTTTGTTCATACTCAAAATAGATCACCATATCTATCTTATTTACGGTGCTGCTTCTCAAATTGCAACTGAGAGTCACGTGTTTTTATTACATTTTCAGTTTTGAATTGGTTGATATGCGGGTAATGAGAGCTATTTATGGCTCCCATTACCCGCATTACTAGAATTTGGCTCCCATTACCCCATTGCAGTTTTTTAAATTTTTACTGAACTATATGACTTAATTTACCTTTCCAGATGCCCCGAAAAAGAGAACGTATGATGTCAAAAGCTTCTTGGACGGTAGAAATATTAGAAAATACAATCCAAACCCTTCGAAACGGTGGCACATCAGTATTCAAAGTAGCTAAAGCCACAGGAATACCCTACAGTACGTTAAAAAAACGATACAATTTAGCTAAAGCTAATAATGATAAGTATAGCTGTCCTCCGAAGTTGGGAAGATATGCAGTGTTCAGTAAAGAACAAGAAAATGAACTTGCTAGTCATCTTCGTCAAATGTAGATTATGTATGAAAGCAGTGTTTGAAGAAAAAAAAGAAGAAACTTATAGAAAAAGAAGTGAAAGCCAAAAATAAACTGATCAAAAAAGGCACCAAAGATAAATGTAATAAAGGAAAGGGGGAAAAACCGAGTGCTAAGGCCAAAGGTTGTAAACGAAACAAGAATACAGTTGAAAAGAAGAAAAAGAAAAGAGTGAAGAAAAAAATATTCAACGGTGATGATAATGAATCGTCAAACGAAGAAGTTGATGAAAACAAAATTTGCGATGATGAATCTGAATATTCAGGAGAAGAAAATCTGTGTAACGTTTGTCTCGATACAGGCAAAGGAAAATAACTTTGGTATCGCTGCAGAAGTTGTGGAAAATGGGCTCATGCGAAATGTTCTGGCAGTAACAGTCCAGTTGACTACTTTTGTTTATCTTGTTTCGATCCTTAAATATCATTTTTTTCCAGTGTTATTAATGATTGTTGTTGATTTTATTACCAAATGTTTACGTTGATTAATAGTTATTTAACCAAGCTTTGTAAAAAAACTTATTGAGACTGATTGCTACAAAGATAGGTAAGACTAGAAATATTTTATAGATACATTATGGCTCCCATTTGACATATGGGGCGTTTTGTAGCTCTGATTACCCGAAGTGGAGGGTAATGGGAGCGAAGGACATGTTTTTGTTTTTTATTGCTCATCATTGAGGGTGATTTTATTTTCCTATTTTATCTGTGATTATAAGTAGCCAGATAAACAACACGTTCGTCAATAATTAAAACGATTTTTGATTACGTAAACTATGATTTTTATTAGAAAATACCCTTACTAGGCTCCAATTCCCCCACGCTCCCCTATTTCTTTAACGTTATTTGTAATGATCGTTATATCTACAAGGCTCTCACGTAGGTAAATAAATGCCCGTTGCAAATGTCCATAGGCGGCGGTGACCCCTTCCCATTAGTTGGCCGTTTGCCGGTTTGTCCGTCGATGCCCATAAAAAAAATAGGTAAACGTATCGCGTAATGAAACCCTAATCCTTGAAATTGATTCCAAATAACGAACCATTGCAAAAATATGGTCGATCTTAATTGAGCACTTCCCTTTTTTTTTGCCACTAAAAAAATTGCAGGTAGGTAGAGAACATCAAACAATGCAATAATTAAATAATATTCTAATGTGTCCCAAAATATTTGTATGGAAAGTTCCTTTTGTGTTACCGATATTGACACGTTTTTGGTAACACAAAAGGAACTTTCCATACATTTTTTTTGGGACATATTAGAATATTATATTTTTTTTGCATAGTTTGATGTTCTCTACCTAGCTGCAATTTTTTTTAATCTGGCGATTTCACTCAAAGGGGCAAAAAAGAGAAATGCTCATATACGATACGTGTTTATTTTAACATTTATGGACATTATTCAATAATTTAACGACATTACTCTTTGTCGGTATTAGTCCGTATTTACTTATATACTTAACTGAGACAAAAAGATATCGGTTTTATTACCGACTTCATCTACATAATAATATATCCATCTAATCAAAGCTTTATTCCGTAGCTGACTGAGCCTTACTAAATCGTCTGTTCGTTTACCAAGATAACCACGAGTTGATAGAGATCTCCTAACGAAGCTGGAATCAAGACCACCACAACTCCACATGCCTTGCAAATTGGCCCGGCAACAAGCGCTATCGACCTGTCTGAACATTCCGCATCTCCGTCTATGCGTCTCTTTCCTTTTAGACTAGTCGAAGAAAGACAAATATCTAGCGTGTTGAGTTCAGGTTGGCACGCCGCCAGACTGGCCGAAGGCTTACTTTCAATCGAGTTTAATTTATTGCAGCCCGCTGTGGAATAAACTGTGGCTATAAATTCAACGCCATTTTGAAACATTGCTGTGACGATGTGATGCTATGGAAGCGACCACACGACGCGTAAAATACGGCGTCGTTGCGTAAACAAAAGAATGGGTCATGCTAATTACATGGCGTCAATTTGAACGGACCGTAATTTACGCACCGTCAAGCTCCGGCATGGTATATTGGTAAATTCGGCGAAATAAGTGCGATTAGGTACTGGCCTCTATTCTACAGCGTAAGGGAGCGACCACACCGGTGCGTAAATTACGGTCCGTCAAAATTGACGCCACGTAATTAGTATGACCCATTCTTTTGTTTACGCAACGTCACCGTATTTTACGCATCGGTGTGGTCGCTCCCTAAGACCATGTTGCCTTTGACCTGTTGGTTTGTTTTTAAACTCGGCTGCCATCACTAAAAATAAGATTTTACAGTGTAGAATCCTTACGTATAAGCAGCTAAACATTGTATTACCTTGTCTCAGTTATTGATATGTTAAATTTAAACCACTCTCACTTTAGTACATTACTGCGACAAGGTGCTGCGACAGCTACTTCTGAATTCGACTTAATTTGGGTGATCCGTTTTAGGATTTGTCGAGACTCCCGGTGTCTGTCTGTGTGTCACAGCAGTTTTTGGCAGCAACTAATAAACTAATGACATTTAAATTTGGCACAGGTGTATAACTTGCTTGCCCGCATCTATGTATGTATAAACAACAAATAAAACAGTTATATAGTAATTGGAAATGGGGTTTAAACATCAAGATCTTTCATAGCAAATGGGCTTGATTTATAAATTTTAAAATTTGGTTTTTGGTGCAGTGGTAAAGCGAACATTATTTTTGATTCAGGACAAACTTCGCTTACCAACTAATAGTACTAACTAGAAGAAAATCATTAGAAAGATAACGTTTACATATAGGTAGCTAATCAAGTAAAGTTTATACCAAGTGACCCTGCTTTTTACTCCCAATCAATCAAACGTCCACAATCCAGTTATTTCTGTCGGCCATATTGGATACAGACAATGAATACCTATTTCCTGCCGGCTGAATGTGATACCGCCCTCGTCTCGTATTCCATTCTGCTCACGTACATGTGCTATCTATGTAATTATTTAGAACGTGAGGGCAGAATGTTTGTTGAACATACATTATCTATACTCATAATAATAGCTTTTTATTGATTGTATGTTTGCTTGCTTATATGATGGGATAGGGGGGTATTCTTTGAAAAAGTGGAAACATTAAAAACATTTCACCTATAGGAAACACATTCTTGATTAAATATAGGCTATATTTTATTGTGATCGAACCGAACCAGAATGATGCAAGGGCGGGTTGTTAGAAACGAAATGAAAAGGTTGGATGTTCTAGATGTACTATATTTAATTAAATTTAGACCTAGATCAGGAGTAGGGACTTGTACCGATATATAAACTAAGGAGGTAAATTATCATAGGTGAATAAAGAATATTACAAATATTAGCGGTGACTTCCGTTAGTAAATATCAGGGGGCAATCTTACACAAATTGATCTAGTCCCACACTAATTTCTAGGCTTGTGTTTAATTATGGCTAGGTTCTAATACCTAGCCATAATAAAACGAAACGATAAACTTACTTGCGAGTACATAGAGAAATCCATCCGAGACTCAGGATCAAATATTCGCGCTCATCACACAAATATCTACAGACGGCAAGAAAGGGCAGGTTTTTCGGTTTATAACCTATATCTGCCTTTGAGGTGTATACAATCTCCGTCATTTTAACACCGATCTATTGAGGCATTAAGCTGCTAAAACGGAACAAATAAATAAGAAAAAAAAAAAACAATAACAAACAGATAAAAATAACATAAATACTGTCGCGTTTGTACACGTAATATTAGTAAGAATTATCCAATAGACATGTTCTGTCTCCATTGTTCTTGTGAAATCGCGATTATTTATAAAGGAGAGTCCCCACTGAGAGCATTCGCGTGTAATGTTCGAGTGGTATGGACGTTTAGCCCAGCGTTACTGTGGTTTACACTACTTGAATTTTCGACGACGAATCCTCATTTCACGTAAATGCTCTCAATAAGGACGCTCCTTATAGAAAGATGCACGTTTGTTTTATTTTCGCTATGTACCGAGTGAAGCGATTCTATAATCCATAGCATTTGAATTTAGAATAATCCAAATCGCCATTTACAACACACACATTTTAAGAGATCTGTCTGCGTTTTCTCACATTTAAGTACCTAATAAAATAATATATGTAAGTATTCGGCATAAAGTCAAGGTCGTCATAACCGTTAGATTTAGAATTTACGATGCAATTCCAAAGGTTGGATATCATTTGTGTTCGATTCTAAATCAAGTTTTTTGATGATGTTTGCGCTCACTTACTACGAGTATATCTAGATTTGGTTGAAATGCTTTAAGATGAAACTACTTTGCTTCTATCTAGGATGAATAAGTAACAAAGTTTCCTTATCCAGTTCCAACTCTGAGCTTTCTAAGCATGAAACTAACTTAAATATAGTATGTTCGCGGAGTTAACCCAGATTGTAGTTACATAAGTCGTTCAGGATAAGAATTTTGTTCGTTCAACGTTTACAAAATACATGAATATTAATTATCAAACCCGATTCTAAGTTACCTATTCTTAAAATACGAACATAATTTTCGTATATTATCTCGATTTGGATTTATGTTATTTATCGTTGTATTTTTTATTCAATACTAGTTGTTTCCCACAACTAGTACCCTTTGTCCTTTCCCGATACTGAAACTATCTCCATATCTTATCTAAATCGGTTCAGCGGTTTATTTGTAAAAGCGTAACAGACAGAGTTACTTTCACATTTATATTATTAGTATGGATTTCACTACTAATAACTGTTGATTATCTAAGCAAGATCCGTTTTAGGAGTCTCCATGCTCCTCTAGAGTTAAGGTTGATAGGAAACTTCAGATTAACTCTAAATAGAAAGGGAGGGATAAAAAGAAGTAACACAACTTCAAACTTTAATTTTCAAAGTATTCCCTGCTGGTAGAAGTTACGAAATAATTAGTCATTCGTAGACCGTGCTACGGCGTAGCACTACTGCACGTAGCTCACTAGGAAACTCACATTCTATATTCAAAGTAGCACATTCTGTTTAAAATTTAGAGCTACAATGGGAAATAAATAGCAAGCAATATAGTTATTACGACCGACTCTCGAGTGAAACGTGACTGTTCGTGTTAGTTCGTGACTTTCCGTGAGTGCTCGGCGACCGGCTGCGAGACAGCAAGCCTGCAACACGGGTGCGGCGGAGTAAGATGGAAGATAATGCTGACGGGGTGTATAAATACAGGTATGGATAGTTTTAAATCCCATGTATTACTCGTTTTAAGCATTTTTGATCGACGATACAAAAAGAGCGGTGTTAAGTTTAACACGGTGAATCAATTTTGTGTGTGTTATTTAGTTATTAAACGTATGGACCAATTTCATTGGCTAGGCAAGACATGTCTTTCCTATATTTCTTAACGGAGCTGAAACCTGGTCATAAAACTACAGGGTTGCCGAAAAATTGACGCTCTTGAAATATTGAGCTGGAGAAGTCTGTTGAAGATCCCTTGGGCAGCCCGCCACACTAAATTTTAATTTTAAAAGGGCTTAAAATAAAGCAACGGTTTTTCTCGACTGTGCAAGCAAGAGTTCTCCAGTTCTTTGGTCATGTATCCAGGAATGAGGGGTCAATAGAGCGGCTAGTAGTTGGAGGGAAAAGATCTAGAGGATGATCCTCTACTAAGTGAACAGACCTTCTGAAGGGTTATTCCCATTTTCCAACCTATCCAGCCCAGGTTCATGGAAATTTTGCCATATACCTGGGTTGGATAGGTTGGAAAATGGGAATAACCCCTTCTGAAAGATGTTACTAAATCATCCGTGGTTGAGTTTTTTTTATGAAATTGGAGGCAAACGAGTATACGGATCGCCTGATGGTAAGCGAATACCGTCACCCATAGCCACCTGCAGCACCAGAGGAATTACAGGTGCGTTACCGGCCTTTCAAATAAGAATACGCTCTTTTCTTGAAGGTTTGAAGGTCGTATCGGTCCGGAAATACCGCATGCGACAGACCATTCCACAGTTTAGTTGTGCGTGCACTCGAAACACTTTAAACCCGAAGAAATGGAGAGATATCGTGAAGGAAGGGTTCTCTCTTCTGAACATGCAAACGGAAGCCATGACCAGCCCAATACATCAACCTAACAGCCACGACCACTCTGAAAAGAGTGTACCGCTAAAAAGAGAGTTTAATTGTGCCAATTTGTAGCTCTCTACTGGGTAAAATTGCCTTTGACGAGTGGGGCTAACACGCCGTACCGGTAAGTAGTATCAAATACGACAAACGCGAACTAGTGTCAAATACGTGAAACGGGAACTAGTGACAAATACGTCAAACGGGAACTTGTGACAAATACGTCAAACGGGAACTAGTGCCAAATACGTCAATCGGGAACTAGTGTCAAATACGTCAAACGGGAACTAGTGACAAATACGTCAAACGGGAACTAGTGTCAAATACGTGAAACGGGAACTGGTATCAAATACGTCAAACGGGAATTAGTGTTAAATAAGTAGCATTATAATGAAATTATTAAAATGGCAGCCACCCGGGAACTAAGTTGCCGAGTAATAAAAAGACTCAAGTCACACAAAACACACCTTTATTTTAAACCCTAACACTTTATTCTTATGTTGAAGTATGGAATAGACGGATTAAAGTCCCTAGCCTATGTCAAAATCTTGTCCCTTTGCAGCACGTTAGGCCCAATGCTATCGTATTGTCAACTAAAACAAAAGCTTTACTAGACAGGGTCTCTATTTTACTGGATTAAAACGATATTGTGTTTGGCGTGTTTGTCATTACTGTCAATTAAATAAGAATTATCGAAACGTTGACGATACAGAAACACGTCGAAGTCGATATTGTTATTACCGTGTATAATATCAGCCAAGTTAATGGTTGTAGAGTTAACAACTATAAGTACGATTAAACGTTAAACTACTGATAAATCCTTTTTTTACTAGTAGGATGAAGGCAAACGAGCACACAGGCCACCTGATGCTAACTAGGATCTGTGACCCATAGACATTTGCATTCTCGACTGTAATCTTCAAACCGCAATTCTAAGACTAAATATGTTGTCAACCCTGAGGACTAAGATGGAATGGATGGGAGCCCGTTGTTTCCCATAACAGTGTCTGATTGTTGTGTTCCGGTGTGGGGATAAGACAACCGGTGAAATTACTAGCATAGAGGCATTACATCTTAGTCCTCAGGGTTGGCAACGCATTTGGTCTTGAGAATTCAAATGTCTATGGGTCTCAGATTCCACTTACCATCAGGTGGCCTGAGTGCTCGTGTGCCTTCTCCGTAACATTAAAAAAAAAAAATCTGTTCATAATGTTATGTTGACATAATTATTGATAATTTTTGTATCGCTGAAACCGCAAACTTTTCATTTTCTTAAATATCTAACGTGTAGATAAGGCTAGGTTAGGTTATGTTTGATTTATAAAAATCCTGAATAAGTTACAGTTTCTAAAAAATCACGTTTTTTTGCCAGAAACAAATACACTAGTAAATTATTTGGCCTGATTTTGCAAAATGTGGTTAGGTACAGAGACATAAACAAGTGTTTTTAAAGCTTTTGGTATTTCTGTAGCTCTGCCTACGCCACTCTGGACATGAAGGCGTGCTGTTATGTATGTAAACTAAAATACACGCCAAAACAACTTCAACATTTATAAAAACGTTGCTTTCATATTTACTTAACTTCACTTATACAAAAACCTACCCACAACTTCGTCACTTATAGCGACCTTTTTTCGGGGTAATTACACAAAAGATCCCATATGGTTGAAATATACCCGTAAGGACCCCACCAACAATATAAGATAAGACCTTTTGGATATTTAGGCTAAATGTCTCACCAGAACCACTTTAAAGATTAGGGTACAGCTATCTCGCCCACGCCTGAAATACACAAAATTTCAGCCAAATATTGACGTTATCTCTTTTTTTCCACCCGTTTTAAGGTGAAGTGAAAGAGACAAATCTACTGTACTAAGTTACGACTCACTGAGCTTGAAGTGTTTAATGGCGGCGCGTGCCGATACTTGATTGATTTTGAATGGAATTCATGAAAGACGAGTTTGATGTTTTGTATTAAGATTTCTCGCTTTCTTGACGTGTATTTAACTCGGCCACCATTACTGTGAAATAAATAAGAGCTAGTCACAGACAATATAGATTTTCCGAGTTGAATCGGGGCCAAGGGTTGACATTCTAAACGGGAAAAAAATCCTTTTAACATTTTATCGGCGTATCCTATTATTTATTTATTTACACTTTATAGCACTGTACAAAAAGTAAGTAAATTGGCGGACTTAATGCCTCGAAGCATTATCTACAAGTCAATCACTTGACCAAACAGAAAAGTAGCTTTTATTTACATGACATTAATGGTAGCCAAGTTAAAAGTCATACGATAACGTTATATTCTATATGATTTCACCCAGTAAAATAGAACCCTAGTTTTTGGTCTCGTTTAAAAAAACAAGAGATAATCTCATACATATTGACCTAGCTCCAAACACTTTGTGTGAATATCCTGGTTCTGAATCTAATGCTTAGGTATACATTTAATAAAATCTTTTTTGCATTTGTGACAGTTTTTTTAGGTTAATTTAAAAGAGTTTTTAATGACTATGGAGATTGCTGTTGGTTGTTATTAATGTTTTTAATCACTCAGATTTTGTATAAACAATTTTTTTAAATAAAAATAACTTTTTAATAATATCACAAATATCGATAAAATCCCATTTCAAATAACTGGGCTTCAGGGCTATGATCTACACGGTAAAAACCATATATTGTCTTTGACGTGTTTCCGTATTGTCAACATTTCGATAGCTCTTATTTACGTGACAGTAATGGCGGCCGAGTTAAAAATAATACAATACCACTTCAAGATCAATATGGTCTCTGATCTACACGGTAAATTCACATTGCTTTTGACATGTTATCATTATTATCTACGTTACGATAGCTCTCATTTACTTGACAGTAATGGCGGCAGATTTAAAAACTACGATAACACGTCAAAGGCAAGTTTTAACCCGTAGAATAGAGACCCAGGATGTAGCTTTTTTCTTCATGACTCAAACCCTTCTCAAATATATTTAGTGACTATATTTGGTTATTCTCAGGAGGCAATATTAAAGCGATTCAGGTTTCCTTATCTCCCCTGCCTCTTACCTTCGTCAGGTAATTAGAGAGTAGACATCAAGGACCATTGAAACTTTAAGGGTATAGAGGTACTGCAAACAGCTGGTAATATAACCGGGCAAGAGCATCATGGACCATGCTTAGTGAAGGGTTTCGAAGCCATTACTACAAACATAAAAGTACAAGTGTAAACGAATTTTCTATTTGAAGTTATTACGTGCTGTCTTAGATGATTTTCAGTTTCTCGTTTTAAGGTCCCAGGGAAGGACGTAGGATACTTTTTTATCCCGCAAAATTGAACAGTTTCCCAGGAAATAGAGATAGACGACATATTTGTCATGGTTCTCTGCCTTTTTGCCGACAAAACTTTGACAAATACATCGTTTCGCAACCTATTCTTTTGCCAACCCGCTTTTTATTCCTAAACTACAAAACTATGGGATTCTACACGATGGTACTGAAATAAATCCAGAATTATTTACAGTTTCGGAAAAAACGCAGGTAGTCAAATGATGTTTGTGAAATGAACCATTTGTGAAACGTTTGTTATGATAATGATAGGATTCCATTTGACATAACATAGACACTTATCAAATTGTGATTTAATAGTGTCGTCTACATACACATAGGCGGAGGAGCGAAAAACTAATTATACGCGGACGAAATCGCGGGCGTCCTCTAGTTAAATATAAATTGACGGGAGTTCGAAGAGCAAGCAGTTTCCTCGCTCAACGCATTAGTGTCACTTACAGCGAGAAAAATCTGCCAGCATCTTCGGGACAGAGCTTCGGCTTTAGGTATTTTTAGGTATTTTTAGTTTTCATTTATACATTTTTCAGTTATTGTGTTATTTTCTGGTTTGTTTTGTTTGTGTTATTTTATGACAATTAAACGTGTTTTATTGTAATTTAAAAAAGAAAACAAAAAGATTATATCTCTCATAATTAATTACACTTTTCGAGTTCAATATTTCCTAAACGGTCACCCAAATCTAAAAATGGATAATTATATTTAAGAGCTATCCAATGATGGTTCCCCGTTTGGTTGCCGGATTAGAATAGTGCCACTCCATGTCTTCCCGTGGATGTCGTAAGAGGCGACTAGGGGAATAAAGCCTTGTAGTACTGTTAGGCGATGGGCTCGCTACCTGTCACTGATACGCTAGTAAATATCTTGGCCTGATTGTACAAAATGTGATTACAAATAAACAAGTATTTTTAGAGTTGTTGGTATAACTCTGCCTATCCTACTCTGGGAATGAAGGCGTGATGTTATATATGTATGTATGTATCCAATGATACCTCACTCGTTGTCAAAGACCGCATCCAAATCTGTTCATCCCTTTGGGAGGTACGATGCCACTGACAGACACACCGATGCCAGTTAAACTTACAACCCCTATTTTTTGTCGATGCTCAAAAAGGGTTTGTGATATTAAGTTGCCACCTTTTCTGCACAAACTACAGACGGAGTCGTTTGATTAATGGGATTCATTTGCAAAAACAAAAGAGGTATAAAAACCGACTGGCTTTTACAAAACCCGTCTGTAATTACCTTTTCCTGATAAAAAGTTGTCGAACCGTGAGCTCTTTGAAAACTCTGCAACAATGCCTTTGTGCTCAAGTTTCGAATAAATACACTATAGGTAATTAAGTCACGTCCAATTTTGATTAAAATTTTGAGTGGTAATTACTTGCTAAATAACTACAGTGCGATAGTTTATAAAGAAGGCTTTCGGTTTTGCACCTCTTTATAGCCCGTGTGGTTGCCAGGTTAGAATAGTGCCACTCCATGTCTTCCCGGGGATGTCGTAAGAGGCGACTAAGGGAAAGGCTTGTAGTACTGTTAGGCGATGGGCTTGCAACCTGTCACTGCCCTGACACAGGTAAACATCTTAGCCTGTTTGTGCAAAATGTGGTTCCAGAACTTTTTTTGTAGTTGGTATTTCTGTAGCTCTGCCTACCTCACTCTGGGAATGAAGGCGTGATAGTATGTATGTATGTTATAGCCATCAAAGGCAAACGAGCAGACGGACCACCTGATGGTAAGAAGTTACCGTCGCCCATAAACATCAGCAATGCCAGGGGCACAGCCAAGTTGTTGTTATTATTGGTTTGATAATTGAGAGTTTAACCGACGAATTCTAGACGATGCGTTTAGACTAGTCGGTAGAGACCGAGGCGGCTGAGTTAAAATCAATACTAAAACACGTCAAACGCAATATCGTTTTAACGCAGTAGAATTGAGGCCCTGGTTAATGCCGGGTTCTAAATGCACTATAGAGGATTTATGATACGTGTGAAGACGAACATACATGATACATACATACATACATAAAATCACGCCGCCCAGAGGGGTAGGCAGAGACCACATCTTTCCACCTGCTACGATCCTGACATCTTTTTCGCTTTGTCCACATTCGAGTCATGCATGCACGTCGGTTTCGGGTACTTAGGATTCGGCCCTTTTGCAGAATTTGATTTGATTTGATGTGTGTAGATGAACATGTTAAAAGCAATAAAGTTTTTCCAAGTAGACTAGGTGTCCCACTGCAATTACTATTTCTTGATCGAAATAGTAACTTAAAACATAATTTCAGTCTTCTCCTGACCGTTCATTGTAATACGATCGAAATGTCGAGGTATTAATTAATAGTGATTTTTTACACGTTTTATGATTGGTTAGTTAATTTTCTCTATCACATTTGTTTCACCAAGCATATTTTTCAATCGCATTTTTTCCTGTTCGTTACTTTAACCACACGCATTAATAACAGTAGGTTTTCAGAGTCACTATGCTATGGTAGTGTTGCAGCAGGCCCGAAGGGCCAAGGTGCCCGGAAACAGGAGCGCCGCATTAGCTGAGCTCCGTTGACAGTGTAAAATACCTATAACATTAAACATGCAACTCGGAATGAGAAATACATTCGTGTGGTTAAAATTATGAATAAGGAAAAATGCGAATGGGAAATAGAGAATAATACATGTGCGTGGCAAAATTCATGAATGGGGAAAAACGCAAGTGGAAAACGCGCTTCAGGAATGATTTTGAGAAAATAGTCGTTTAAATATAGAAACAATTTGTTCTCAAAATATTTCACTTGGTTTACTCACGAAAGGCTCATCGATTACTTAAATAATCCTCTTAGGGCGGAGGGCGAAGGTTGCCACGGTCGAAAATATGTTGTCTGTAACAAAGCTAATGGAATTAAAAGGTAAAGGTAAGGTAATATAGTCTGGCAAATGAAAGATGAGAATGAAAAATTCACTTACGCGGCAACACCGATTGTCAAAACCTATGGTAATGACATATAGTATGGGGGCCATTTGCAACGTTAAAAGATGGCGGACGTGTGATTTGTTTTAGACTTTAATTTTTGGGTAATTAGGTGTTCAAAGTTCTTTTCTGATAGTGATTTGTACTTTTTATGCCTTTGTGTCGCACAGTGATTGAAGACTTGGACTTATTTTGTGTATCTGGCATCTTTCTTCTCGTTTCAAGTGGACTCGCAGTGGTGCAGAGGTTAAAACTATCTTGACCTCTGACCTACAAATCACCGTACAACGTTGCCCCCAATCTTCCTAGAGAAGATTGGATTGTGTTTTATTGCTTTATTGATTTATAATTATATATACTTACTTGACACTGGCGAAATCACTTCACGTGGAAACGCCATATCCCCGCGGTAGTAGCTGTTCAAGTCGCCGCGGGGGCAAAGAAAGACATATAGTATTGCCGCTTAAGTGAATTTTTCATTCTCATCTTTTATTTGCCAGACTAAGTATATCTATTCAAGTTTATGCTTAATAAATATTGTTTCTGGTTTATGAGATAAAAACCAGCCAAGTGCATGTCGGACTCGCGTACGAAGGGTTCCGTATAATTATCTATCAACTTTAGACATATTATAACCTTTTTTATAGAAAAAGCGGCAAAAATATTACGTTTATTGTACGGAAGCTCCTCTTATTTTTTTTTTCAATTTATCTGTTTATTTTTAAGAAAATATACAACTAAATATTCTGTGAATATTTGAAGCGTCTACCTGATACTGTTATTTATTAATAAGGAGAAAAAAAATGGCAAAAAATCACGTTTGCTGTATGGGAGCCCCGTTTCAATATTTATTTTATTGTGTTTTTAGTTGTATGTTGTTATAGCGGCAACAAAAATACATCATCTGTGAAAATTTCAACTGTCTAGCTATCACGGTTCATGAGATACAGCCTGGTGACAGACAGACTAATGGACAGTGGAGTCTTAGTAGGGTCCCGTTTTTATCCTTTGGGTATGGAACCTTAAAAAGCAGAGCCCCAAGTGACGTTAATAAAATGAATAAATGACGTTTTATTTGAAACACAACCCAACAACGTTACAACATGCTTAAAACTAGAAAAAAGAAATAGTTTAGTATTACAGGTAAGGGTGGTCTCAAAAAGGATGCTGAGTGGACGCATGTGTCAAGGCGTGAAGTGCCTCGACGCTGATTTTCAGTGAATCCATTTAAACAGTACAAATTAAAAACAATAACAAAAGCAAAAACTACAAATAACACCAAGCAGGGCCTCTATTCAAGTGCGTTATAACGATATCGTTTTTGACCTGTTTCCGTATTGTAAACGTTTTGATAACTCTTATGTCATTTACAATAATGGCGACTGTGACATAAACGATTCTTAAACGTGTCAAACACGATATCGTTTTAACGCACCTGAATAGAGGCCCAGATATGAATACAACAGACATTTCGGCGAAGGTACAGTTTAATTGCGAAATGCAAAATGCATCCTTCGTATTAAATAACGAGGTTTAGGTGTAAGGTCCCTCGGCCTTAATTCTCTACTTCATGATGTTATCCAAGTAGGGACGAGCACAGGCTTGCTGGCAAATTAACCTCGCTTGATTTATTAAGCTGACGAAGCGCCTGGCAGACGGGGTAACCCTAGTAACCTTTCCCCGAGGTATTTTTATGTACGTTACTCAGCTGAACATTTTGGTACTTTGTCGTGGCTATTAATGTACTAAATTCTACTCGATAAAAACATACGTAAATGAAACTGCAATAACGCTTAACTAACAAATTCAATAAGGTGCAAAATGTGCCTTAATGACTTACGGCCGAACCCAATATCAAACCTCTAGTTACAGATAAGGGGTTATCTCCGGTCGCCAGTACCTACTTATCTATCTTTTGATTGCGTCCCAATAAAGCAGATAAGAGCTGTCTATCTACAACAAAGAGTAGATAGGCCGCCTATCCGAGCCCTCCCTTGCGTTGCATTTTACGCAGACCCTCAGGGAGGGCCAACAGAAGTTTTGTCTTTATTTTATTACTGCAAGTTGAAATGTTTTAAATTGCGATGAAGGAATGTCACGTTAAGCTTAAATCTCAATGAAAAATAATGTAATTATGTTTTATAAGTCGAACTAGATCAATAAAATTTTTGGCTGCAATTAAAATCGTGTTGTTATAAATTTACGTCTTTATAACTGACTGATATTGACAATGTCACAATATTTTTTTTGACAATGTCAGAAGAATTTTATTCCGTCAATAAAGAAACATAAGAAATTTTCAATAAATATCCAAGAAGTGGAGAAGATACCTTAAATATTTATTGAAATGAGTACGGTAAGTATTACATGTTGTGTATTTCTAATATTATACAAAATTATCTCTAACGAGGTACCCACTCCGATTTTTTTCATAAGAATATTTAAGTGTTCTAAACCTTGGTCAAGAAATGATCTCATTGATGTAACACGTAACAAGCCGTCCAGTAGGTTTTGCCATTAGTGCATATAATACAAACAGTTGTCACGTTGGAAGACTCTTATTTGTAACTGTTGCTCGCAACTCTGTCCGCATTGAAGACTCTTATCATCTTATGTGTTTAGCAAGGCTACAAACGCCGTGAACAATCAGCTGAAAGAAGCAACTTGGGCTACTATCGGAGCAATTTAACGCCGTGATAGCCAGTAGCCCAAGGAAAGCCGAACAATTACGGATTAAAAGGGAGAATTTAAAAAAAAACTGGCCCAAAAAGAAATAAGAAAATGAATATGAATAATAACCTAAAGGTATGTAATTTTAATAATTTAACCGGTGCAATTTCATCGAAATGGATAAACGAATAAACGTATAAATATTGTTTGTCTAATAGGTAGCATAACATAAAATATCAGACAGCGATAAACATACTTCTATAGAGAAATAAAGAATACTTTTTTTATGATAAGGAGAAGGCACACGTACATCAGGCCACCATGTTAAGTGCAATCTGAGACCCATAGATATTTGAATTCACAAGTCTATAATCCTAAGACTTTAAATGCGTTGCCAATCCTGAGGACTAAGATGGAGTCCGTCTATGCTAGTAATTTCACCGGTTGTCTTATCCCCACACCGGAACACAACAATATGAACATTGTTGCTTAATTAAGATGGTGGTATAGCGATCGGAACGGACCCCGCACAGGGTCCTACCACCACTAAATACTAATATCATAAAATATGTAAAAGTAACCCTTTATCTGTCTGTCTGTCTGTCTGTCTATTTGTTCTGCTTTCACGGATATACCGCACCATCGATTTAGATGAAAGACATGAAATGAAGATAGTTTGAGTCCCGGGGAAGGACATAGGGTACTCTTTATCATGAAAAATTTGACGGTTCCTGAGGGAATACCGATAAACGAGTTCTATGCGAACGGAGCCGAGGGAAGCGGCTAGTAATATTATAATTTTGAAAGTAACTCTGTATGTCAGTCTGTCTGGATGTATATACCTATGTCCGTTTGTGACGCTTTCACGGATGAACAGCTGAACCGATTTAGATGAAATTTGGTATCGAATTCCTTTGAGTCAAAGACGTAGGGTATCTTTTATCCTGAAAAATTGAATGGTTCCTGAGGGAATAGCGATAGTGACTTCTACGCGGACGGGGTCGCGGGAAACAGGTAGTACTTAAATGTATACATAACATCCATATTTCGGAAAAAACTTGTGCGCAGTACACAAAAGTTGCCTTTTATTTGTCCGAGTCCTGGGAATCGAACCCGGGTCGGCTGACTTCGTAGGCATGGTCACGTCCAACTAGGCTAACTGCGTCGTGTCGTGCACTGATTGTAAACATTTTTTAAGGTTCTGTGCCCAAAAGACAAAACGGAGCCCTTTGTTCACACTCTCCATCTTTCTACTTCTCCGTCCGTCCGTCAATCTGCGTTTCCGCATACGTAAAATGATTTACAGATCTGAAATTTAGACAGTTTATGTAAACGGTTGACCTAAAAGCGAATTACCATAATTGTATTATATTGTGTTTTTTTACATGTTTTAGATCTTTGCAATTGCTGTATATCGTGTACAGTTTCTGTATGCAAATTCGCTTTTGCCAGCCTCTGGGAAAAGTGGATAAAATTCGAACGAATTCTTACCTGTAGGAATGCTGGCTTTTTATATGTCATTTAGTCGTGAATACCCATACTAATGTTAATAAATGTGGAAGAAATTCTGTTTGTCTTTCTGACGTCTGTTTGTCTGATACGCTTTCACGGCTAAACTGTTGAGCCGATTTCGATGAAATTTGGTATGGAGATAACTAAAGTACCTACGAGGGAAGGATATAGGATACTTTTTACTCCAGATAATTCTTTACTGTGTGGATTGTTGGATGCCGCATATTTTATGCTCTCCAGAATATTGTTCACGATTGTTTGAAGGCTTTTTAATTACTAAACTATGCATTATGCGGGTTTTTTATTTTTGACTAATTTTCAGACAGGAGGTGGCCAGCCTGACTTCATCCCACCAGACGATGCGCTGGACTAGGTTGCCAATATTTTAGGTGTGATTTACGACGCCTATAGTGTCCAGTTTGGAGGCGATACTGTGGTCGAGGCGGGAGAGGACATAGAAACCGTGGAGGAGTTGGCGACGTTTAATTTAACATTTAAATCTGACAGCATTTGTGCCCGCATATGGGAGGTTTTAACTGCTTTTTTGATACTTGGCACATCTTTTTGTTTTAATATCTTATCTTGATAAAGGTAACCAGTAATCGCAACCCTGCTAATATATACCTAATGTTGTAATCGTATGCTGGACCGTGGCTCGTGCCCTGGACACCTCGCTGCGTAAACTGGATCACTAACAACTAGGTTAACAGTATCCTCTTTCTGTCGTATAAATATCTACGTCCATACTTTACCCAAATCCTGTATAATGTATGTAAGTATAAATGCATGTAAGTATATATGTATGTAAGTATGTAAACTCCTTATTGCACAAATCGTTTCACAAATGAAGTCCTGTGAAATAAACTTTACAAAAGTGACATTACGCCTGTAAAGGTTGAATATAGTTAGATATACTACACGATGATACTACGAATTATACTATAAACGTAAGGCGATAAATAATATTCTGGAGAAGGACATATTGTATCCGAGAAAACTGTACAATTTCCGAGGGATACAATAAGAGACTTCTGCATACATAAATGCCCAACGGCGTGGGCAGTCTGTATATAAGTTTATGTTTACGCTCACTTGGCAAATTTACTTAACAGATTTAACTATTTATAAGAAGAAAGTGTGTTACCTTTAGGAAATTAAGAAGACAAAAGAGAATTAAAAGTTAATCGTGAGATTGTATACATGGAACTTTCTGTTTTAGGAAAACTGAAGCGGAAAACTTTATCGGATGATGTAAAAGTCCATGATAGAACGAAATAAAGCTTTGACCGAGAACTGCAAATCTGAAATAAAACAGGAACAGGAACTAACAGCATTGAAAAAAAGGGAACTACAACTGGAAATAGATGCATATTTAAATATAATATATACCTAAGTATTATTTTACAAATGGCGATGTCCTCAACCTTTAGCAATGCAATGTGCGATGTACTTGCAAAAGGTCGGAGAGGTCACCATTTACTTAAAACTTTCTTATGACAACTATAACTTTGTAAACCGATTTCAAGATTATTGTTTTGTTGGATACGTTATATAGTTCCCGAGGGAACGACGGTAAACGACTTCTTCTATTACTACTAGCGGACGAAGTCTCGGACAAAACTAAATTACTAATTGCGAAAATGTGTGTTGTTTGTTCCATTTTCACCGCCAAAGGGAGATAATACATTTCTTAAAAATTGGCACGTACGTTACATGGAGTTGGACATATTAAGATACTTTTTACCCGACTACCGCGAAGCAAAGGAAGGGTAATGATTCTGATACCCTATGTATGTTTCTATGTATGTATGTATTTATCTCAAGTGTTCTACAAGGATTTTACTGGACATACTTATCCAAAATAATATTCGCTGTTCAAGAATAGCGATAAAAAACTTCTCATCGGACATAGTCGCAGCCAAAAGGTTTAAGAGCCCAGGCCTGTATGTAAATCTGCACTAATGCCAGAAAACTAATAGATTGAAATTATAAATCGCATTATCAAGTCGGTGATCAACACACACAAGATCTCTAGTGTTTACTTGGCGCAGAAATGGTTTTTTTTTAAATTAAACATTGGTAATAGAATAAGTATTAGGACATGACTAGTTTTGTATAGATGTAACTACAGTATTAATTGCGTATTGAAAATGTATAATATATTTTTAACTGTTGAAATTAAATGTTTTTCATAGTTCTGACTCTGTTATTAGGTCTCGGTAAGGAGATGATGACTGTACAATAGACAGTAGATAAACAACAAAGATAAAATTTTTTATTTTCTCTACCCCTTTGCAAGGCGAAGCACCTACGAACAAGACTGAAAGGCCCCCATTCGAATAAGATATGCTTTCGAAGATCTCCGGGATTGAAATAATCGTATAGGTGAAAAAGAAAGGCCCCTCTTGTATGTAATAATACTAATATTATCAGTGGAGGGTACACTACAATAATCTCGAAATATTTCATAACTCAACCTAACGCTCCTCCTCGCGACGTTCGAATCAAATTACTGTTTATTGCATGATTTTGAATTTCATATTACCGATCTGGCTTATTGGTTTTGGAGTTGAGACCACGCATGGGATAGGCAAGAGTAGTGTAGGTAGGCCGCCAGCTAGATGGACGACGAAGTGAGGATGTTTGCTGAGAGCGAAGGATGAGGGAGCCCAGGATCGAGCCAGCTGATGAGCCATGTTAGAGGCCTATGTTCAGCAGTGGACTGCTGCAGCTGTAGGCTGATGGTGATGATCTGGATTACGAATATTTAGGATCATGGAAATCGGAATTATACATTTCGGAGAAATATAATTTCATGATTGTTAATATTTATCAAATAAATAATAATATTCGAAAAACTAGTTTTCATTATTTAATACTCGATAATAAAAATCCGAGATTTTGATAAATTGGCCTCATACCTCTAATATATTCGTTTTTTTATGTCATTTGAAGTTTTAGTGTTCTCCCCCAGTGGAGATAGCCTGGTAGGGATATGTGGTACACGGGAAATGATCGAACAGACATTTGATGATGTCTATGACGAGGCAAAATACTTGTTGTTAGCACCACAATATATTATTATCCTTTATCAATCTTCGTAGCCAAATAATTGGTTGGCAAACGGTACCTACGTTGCATAATCGATACTGTTTTAGCGGTCTTTGAATAATTCTATTTTCTTATATAAAAATCGGTATGTGTATGTTCCCTGTGGACTCCAAAATGGCAAGACTCGGTTTTTTGGGTGTAAGGTTGGATTCAGTTTAAGATTCTAATTGTTAAGATTGAGAAAGTTCGGCTTGGATTGACTAAAAATCGATCAAGTGCGACGAGGATAAACCCACCGAGCGTTCCGTAAACTATAGGTCTGTGCAACATAAACAGAAAACCTATGAACCCGTACATTTTATTCTACTTTGGTTTCGACCACCTTGCTTTGCTATCGTAATTTCATTGATCATTTTATGTTAACCCTTATTGAAAATTAGATAATAGCTGTCATGGCGTAATTAATATGATCACGACTCCGAAGCAAGATGGGTTTGTACATAATTTAAAATATAGCCTCTGTAGTACTATCAATACGGAAACTTGTCTCAGGTGTCCTACTGACTGCTGTACATACTCCTACTGATAATATATCTACTCATCCTGATAGCGTTCCTACACCTAAACCTAAAATGGAATTTGATAACGAAGGTGTCAATGGAGCTACGATTTTGATTTCACTTTCCTGTCGATCCGTCCCTTAAATAAAATAAAACATGTCTAGTCATAATGCAGTGAACACAATTTATTTTAACAATTACAAAAATAAGTTGATATAAAATAAAAATTACATATTCTTATTAATTATATAAACTACCAATTCTTGATGATAAAATATTCAAACAATGATTGGGATGAGACAAAAAGCTAAAACGCTCAGTGCCTTCCTAAGCCTAAAGGTGGTTTCTAAATTCGATTCTCTTTCGTTAATAATTAAGACCCATAAGATTGCACATGCTACGGATTTTTTGTAGGAGATGCCGCTTTTTCGTTTAGCAAGTCAGCAGCCACATCCACCAATAGTTACTAGCGCTTCAATGAACATTGGACACATTTTGACTTCATGAATTATGAAGTAATTGTCAATCAACAACTGGCGTTCAAAATATTGATTTGATTGATGCTCCGAAGAGTGTATCAGATCGGCATTAGATTCAGATACTTCAATTTCGGGTTCCACGTCTTGCAAACTCCTTTGCCTGCAGATGTTGCCTCAATATTACAGCCTATGTTTGCAATACAGTCTTATTTTTTGAAGGCCTTTTCCATACTCCAAAAACATCTGTAAAACACAAATTGTACCTAGTTAGTAAAATTCATCGTTCCAATTATTTTAATTATGGTTAACTACAGAAGTAGAATCTAAGTAGGTACAGTACAAAAAGTCGCTTACGGTTTGGGTATATTTTATTTACGATACATACGATTCGAACTTGAAAGACTTTTTAAGACCTCTTGCACTACACCTACTATGTTATTATTTCGATATTGGTTTTAATGTGCGCTCGGTTACAGTTCATCTCATTAGGAGATCGTGGGTTTAGCAATTGAACTAATAAATATGATTTGCATCGGTACACGCTCACGCACCAAGTAAATAGCGATTTCCAAAAACACCGTTTTCACTTTAAGCAAAAAAAAATGGTAATAACTGCTCTTCATACGCCTGAATAAATAATAAGTATTGTTCATGTTTGTTTGAACTTTAGACAGTTTCAGTACAGACACCCATGAAGGCTTCTGACAGGATAGGATGGCTAACGCAGACCAAGTCTCGCGGGTCGATTACTCGTCATTTAGTAAAAGTAAAGGCACATCGGTAGCCCCTGTTTATTATGCAGGTTTCGCATTGTTGTGTTCCGGTTTGGGAATCAGACAACCGGTGAAATTACTAACGTAGAGGCATTCCATCATAGTTCTCAGGGTTGGCAACGCATCTGAGGTCTTAGAATTGCAGTCTCGAGAATATTGTCTTGAAAATTCAAATGTCTATGGGTCTAAGATTCCACTTACATCGGGTAGCCTGAGTGCTGTGTGCCAACTTCTTGCCATAAACAAAGGTTTCATCCAACTTTTACGGAACATACATACCTACACGCCCAAGACTTTGTTTGCCGACGATATACGCAGGGTGGCAGCGACTGGCGGACACCAACCGAAGGTCGGGCTGAGTGGAGTGCAAACGTGCATTGGGAGGTGCCCAAGTCGAGCAGTTGACTGTCGCGGGTGGTAGACATTATATTTGGCGGTAAAAAATAAATGCCTAGGGTAAAAAAGCACCTCTTAACTCGGAGTTATTAAATATTGTGGCATCGTGGGATGATCCTGGCCATCGAGCCACAAGATTGATGAATTTCAGTTGTGCGTAGGGAAAAGACCGATTTTCTATTCGTAAATTCGTCACCAATGGTTGAATATTTGGTAAGTACATTGTATCAGTTGTAATAGGAAATAACAACCAATAAAAACTCATTTTTGTGGGAACTTAGGTACTTGGTGATTGCATGAGGATACGGACCATCGATTGTGCCCGATTCCCTGGGAAATACGGCAATTCTATAAAAATCTTCCTGTGGATTGGTCGTGATTGAATACTTACTTTGAGTACAATCTGGCTATACTTCCACTACACGTCCACACGCACGCACGCACTATACGTGCTGCTGGAGATTTTGTCACCCCTACATACTCGTAGTCCGCTGCAGCGGCCAACATGGTCCCTAACGCGTAAAAGCGCTATTTTAGAAGTAGCTGGCGTAGCGGTGAAGTACCGTGGTTTCTAAAAAAGGATAAGGTATAAGTATTAGGTCAGTTTACTTATTTACAAGAAGTTAATATTTTTAGCAGTTTTACTTTTCAATGGATAATGTACGGCATCAAACTGTTTGTTATTTTTTTGGGCGACATCATAAAAATTGTTCATGCAAAATAAGAAACGGCACGAGGTGTAGCAGCAGTAATCATGCATTAGTATGTAAGAGAGTTGGTAAGGACAGGAAAGCGTGGCATGGCTGGCCCACTGTACCACTAGGCCAACGTTTACCAAATGATTTACTTATCATAGAAAGCAATGAGTTGGGTAAATTAAAAACCTTATATCATAACCTTAGATATTTTGTAAAAACTCACCGTTGTGTGGTTCCTTTCAGAAACAGATATAATTCCAGCAGTAACTCGTTTACTGCACAGACTTGTCTCAACTGAATCTGTGTATAAATTCATAATCACTGTATTTTTCCATGTTATTCACACGCTCCTTACAGTATGATTGTTGTCTTCAGTTTACCAATCGCTCAGTATCTCCATTTCTTCAAATACCACTAGAACTCGAACTAACAGAGCTCGAGTCCGACATTACTTTCCTATTTGGAACTATCTAATAATAAAATTCCGTATTAAAACATAAATGAAGCTTCTGCTATCTTGCTTCTATCCTCCGAAATCCTAGGATCGCGACAATGATTACTTGAAGTAACCAATGTCAGTGTCAGACAGGCCAAAGATAGGCTATCTGTTGTTATTGGGACGCACAAACTGTCATTTTCATACAAGAAGCTATCTGCGTAAGGCTATCGGCCCTCCCACCGATAGATCAGAGGTACAGACAGGTTAGCCTATCTATCTTTAGTTTATTGGGACAGAAAAAGTACAGATAGATAGCCATTTCTATCTCCGGTAGGGCAAAACAAGAGATAGATCGAATATAGGGAATGGCCGTTACTTGTTAAGGAGTATTTTGCGACTTATTCCATTTGTTAGTTACGAGGTATTGCAGTTTCACTGACAATACAGGGTATTTTTTTATCACTGCACAATTTTTGACATAATGATTTTGAATCGTTAATATGATATATTACGACAATAAAACAAGTTATTTTTTTTTTTGTTGCAAATTATCTCTTTTACCTTCTCGTATGGACACAAAGTCACACTAGAAATGATGACATGGGTTGTCAAGCTGTGGGTATGTGATACACTGTATTGATATTCGAAATTTGAAATTTCATGTACAGCTTATCAGACAACAAGCCCCCTCCTAAAGATATTCTAAATTTAAAATTTCATTTATTAACTAACTACCCCTCTCCTCGCACCCCTGCATTAGATGGTCCATCGTTAAGTTAGTGGAATCATTGAATCGGCAATATCTCTAATATTTTTTAAGCTAAAGTAAAAATAACACAACATGTGTTATTGATTAACAATAGCGAAGCAAATATTAAAATTTGTGCACCTATTAAAAAATTACCCTGTATAGTTTATGAATGTTATCGTATTCTCAACGTTACGATACCTCTAATTTATATCGTACGATAACTTATCTACTTAACTTTTCTATTATAAATTACCCGACGCAGTTATAAAGTTATAATTTTCAGCACTTAAAAAATACTTGAAAAAATCATTAATGTCTAAAGCTTACTATAGGGTCGAGCATTATCTAACAGACAAAAATGCTTGGCCTAAGATACCTAACGTAACAGCTTAGTACCTATCTAGTCTAGGGGACACGGTTTCTGTAGGAGAACGTATCGAAACTTTTTTTTTGTTTCATTTAGTTTAGCATCGTCGTGGGTAGGTATAAATATTATTATTATTTTATTTATCTGCTCTTGTGTTTATTACAAGTTTCGACACTTTTTCCTGCTTAACTACGCATGATGTATATATATAAATAAATATATATATATATATATATATATATATATATATATATATATATATATATAATTTTATTAATTGATTTATATAATACTAGGTTAAGTTCTATCATTGTCATAAGCAATATTTAAAAAAAAAAACCTACTGTGAGTCTCTTGTGGCGCTTCTTCTCAGCAGTGGTTTCTTTGAAGCGCCAGTAGAGTTTTGACGTGTTAAAGTGCCCGTGCGGAATACTTACAGGGCCTCTATTCAACTGCGTTATAACGATATCGTTTTTGACCTGTTTCCGTATTATCAACGTTTTGATAACTCTTATGTCATTTACAATAATGGCGACTGTGACATAAACGATTCTTAAACGTGTGAAACACGATATCGTTTTAACGCACCTGAATAGAGGCCCTGAATAAACAACTTTTAACTTTTTTATCTTATGTGACATGTTATGTCACGAGTTAATTTTGATTTCAAGAAACGCCAGACACCAATTGATACTTGAGATATTGAATACATAACAGCTTCTAAATCTTGCTAATTCTTTCCCTATTACAAGCTTTAATCGACCACCCAAGAATGAGGGTAATGTTTTTCAGATGTTCGTATATTTATTTTTAACATCATGTAAGCTAAACGCTATCGTTGAGATAGCATTAATTCAAATAATGTCAGCTATGTTTAAACCTCCAAGTCCCGATGCCGCCCGGGTAGCTATAAAAGATACTGTATGCTAGAAAAGATACTGACTCTTTAATTGAAATAGTCAAGAAACATTTACATATGCCGAAAGTTTGAATATACGTTTAGAGGCAGCTCGCCGTCGGCTAACCTAGATCGGAATTCGTAAATCAATAACCTTTCTGGATATAATATCTCTATTTCTGGATAGAATACCTGATAGGGCAGCTTGAATGCTGATCTATATTCGGAAAATGCGCCATTTTGTCCCTCAACATTTTATGTGAAAAGCACTGTGATGGTGACTCGGACTGTTCGCTTTTCCCGCGGGGATTCGCACTCGACACGCGCCGTGTATGCTCCTACACCTACAGTTTTAACCCTCTTAACACATTCAGTGCCAACGACCCGATATCGGGCTGACTTATAGCAGATTTTTGCGGAAAATGCTTTTACAGGCTACAGTGTAGCACACGTTGCATTGGCTGGCGGTGAATCAGATAAATCGTCTACTAGCCAAGGTCCTGAATACTGATGTTTTTGTGAATCAGTGGCATGCGTTTATGGAAAATATATTGACTGTCGTAAAAGCCGACTAAGCGAATAAGGGCTTGTAGTACTGTCAGGTGATGGGCATGCAACCTGTCACTAATACACTAGTAAAATTCTTGGCCTTTTAGAGTTGGTTTTTGCGTACCCACTCTGGGAATGAAGGCGTGATGTTATATATGTAAGTTTAACATTCTGAGAGCAGTGATATTTACTGCAAGTTTAGTATTTTAATTATTTAATTTAAACTTGAACTTTAAGTGCTGAATTACCATGAAAAGGCTAAGAAATTCAGTTTACGTTTAGAGACAGAGACAGAGCCGTGTAACTGCTATAGCTCCATCCCCTCTCATACTAAACTGAATTGCTTATTGCTGAATTG
Source organism: Acleris holmiana (assembly GCA_949316455.1). Taxonomy (NCBI): domain Eukaryota; kingdom Metazoa; phylum Arthropoda; class Insecta; order Lepidoptera; family Tortricidae; genus Acleris; species Acleris holmiana. Next base: position 3,965,258 of record OX438764.1, read on the forward strand.
CACATTGTGTTTGCGCTTTAAGTTAAAAAGGGTTTTGTTGGGAAAATATCTTCGCGCTAGAAGTAAACAGTATCTTATAAAATTGGCAATATAGAGGTATATCGTTACGAAGACGGCGTTAGTTGACTTTTGGAAGAAATAAAAGAAAATACTTGGTCTACTAAAGTTGATAAAGGCGGCTGGATAAAGAACATTATAGCCCCGTGAAGCCCAATACTTAACGTTGTAAAAGCAACCTAGTTATAATAACTATAGGGTATATTCTTAATCTGTTCTTTATAAAGTACTTGGGACTTACGAGGACAGAAGAAAAGCGAACGAAAGGAAAAAGACACCGAAGAGAAGATACCCGAGTTTAGTTCAACGAAAGTTAGCCGTTATGGTCGAATAAGAAAGAATATAGGAGGAGGGATAAAGGAAAGTAATGGATATTGCATCATTTACACTACCGAAACTACGTAATATTGACAAGAGCCCTGGGCCCTATATTCTACTGCGTTATAACGATATCGTTTTTGACCTGTTTCCGTATTGTCAACGTTTTGATAACTCTTATGTCATTTAGGTACAATAATGGCGACTGTGACATAAACGATTCTATTTTATTATTCTATATTCGATATCGTTATTACCGTGTAGAATCCCAGCCCTGGGCCTCTATTCTACTGCGTTATAACGATATCGCGATTGACGTGTTTTAGAATCGTTTATTATGACTAGGCCACCATTATTGACAATGACATTATGTTATTTACCATAATGGCGACTGTAACCTAAACGATTCTAAAACAAGTCAAACGCGATATCGTTATAACGCAGTAAAATAGAGGCCCAAATTCAGGAAATTCTAGATAGTGATTATGTAGTTTAGGTTAACTCGAACCGACCACAAAATTTTAACTAACGCAATGGGTGTTGCCTGACAAAATTAAAAATCTACAAATTCATACATTATATGAAACGAATGTCGACGTAACGAGGGAAACCCTAGAAATAACTAGAGAACCTCGTGTGGAATAAACTAAATGAAACTCGGCAGTCTTATACACGTGGCGCGGTAATTGGAAAGTTGTCTGTTTTCCCCTGAATTTAATCTAAACCCTAAAGGACCAAGGGTATATATATTCATCCCCAATAAAGCTTCCGTTTCTCTTCTCCTGCGAAAGTACCCAAAAGGATTTTCAGGTAAATCCATCTCGCCTGAGGAAATTTATAGGAAAACTGGGGCCCGATTTATGAATATAAAATAGTCTGAATTGTTTAGAATAGAGAACCTTGTTTTAGAGAGTTTCGCGAAGTTTCGTTGAATCTGCTTTATTTGACTTTCTTAGTAAAAAGTTGTATCAATATCAAACGTTTCGAATATTTTAGTTCGGGAATAAGACTAGCGGTTCTCTAACGCAGTGTTGGAACCATTTTGAAACACGAAATACTTTACGAAACCCCATAATAATAAAGAACGTAGCTAGTGTTATCCGTGTTATAACAGTTATAATCAAAATCAAAGACATTTTTTACGAATAAATTCATTCTTAATGACATTATTGTTTTGATAATTAAGTAGATTATGCGACTCCGTCCGTTTAGTTCGTTCATTGCCATTCCCTCGGGAACTGTCCAATTGTTCGCAATAAAAATAAACTTTTGTCCTATAATCTATCTGTGTGCCAAATTTCATCCTGATCCATTCAGTCGTTCAGGCGTGATTGAGAACCAAACATCCATCAAAACTTTCACATTTATAATATTACATAGTAGGATTGTGTGTCTTATTTCGGCTATTTCGTGGCATTAAGTATGCTTTGTTAGATTTATATTTTGGGAGTTCTCGCAAAGGCCTAACGCAGAACTAGGGTATCTGAGAAACTTTCAACAAACCTGTATTAGTAAGAAGGCATCACACCAACACACACTTAAAAGTGAGACAGCTAGCTACGGTGACATTTTTCTAGATCATTGGTTTCAAAGTTCAGTTGAATAGACTAAATTATCAATCCTGTCCCCATTCAGACATCAATTAAAACCAGCGCTTTGTCTGTCTATTGAACGTGAACAAATTGGACGGCAAAATGAACAAATAAACAAAATGGATGTCGTATCGCGCTCGTAGAGCGGCCATTTTGTCGTGGACAATGTACAGTTGACTGAAAAATAAAATTTTGTACTTTAGATGTGGCTCTTTTCATCTGGAATACATTTATATTTCATCCTACGAAAACTAGGTATTAATATTTCTGAGTTTAAATGTAGCCACTCTTCGGCTTTTTATATATATATAATTAGAGATAATTTAAAATGTTTTAAGAAGTTTTTATATCGGGATGCAGCATAATCATGTTGATTTTTTACTCCCTACTCGTTATTATGTGAAAGGTCAAAGAATTTATAAATAATTAATCAGCCACGGCTTGGACAGGGATAGCCAGAATTACTAAATTTACTTGTAACTTAATGTACCTAAATAGAAACGCAAGCTTCAAATAACCTGATTAAATGTTCACTGACGTTCTAAGTTATAAAGCCGTAAATGGTCAACCTAATTACAAACCTAATAACCCTGTCACAGCTCCGGCATAAAACACAACTAATTCTAATTAATGGTCCTTTTTATCGTCTTTCACTACGGTGGGTACGGTTGTCTGGAAGAGATCGCTATTTAGCGGTAAGACCGCCTGTTGTATACCTATGATTTAAATGTACTGTTCCATGTTCTGTTTTTATTTTTTATTTTTGGTGTTCAATAAAGAGTATTTGTATTGTATTGTATTGTATTGTAGGTATACTATATGTAAAAACTTAATAAGATGTCGTTTAATTGAAATGTTTTTACACATCCCGTACCTAAATTCAAAACCTCATACAATTTACCCCCTTGTTTAATAAACGCACTATAAACCTATTTAAGTCACCTTCTGTCAGATACCAATGTAGCAATGACATATGACAAAGCATATTTTAAGCATATTATAGTCATTGGGCTGCGAATTTCAGCTCTTCAAAATCTTATACTGGGTGATTTTGGGGTCATGATCCGGAATGGCCAAAAGTGAATAAGATGGTCATACTGAACAACATTTCCGATGGGACCAGCCACGAAATCGCCAAAAAAAACCAGCTGTTCAATACATTAACTCTCAATTAATTCACCGTTAATGTATGGAACAGCTGTTTTTTAAGTTGTTCAGTATGACCATCTTATTCACTTTTGGACATTCCGGATCATGACCCCAAAATCACCCAGTATTTAACCCCTGACTCAAGTATGTTTTTTTCACTTTCTGTCAGATGCAAATTAAACAATGACAGATGACAAACAATATTTTAAGCATAATATTATTCCTACTGTGCATTTAGGAATAAGAGGTTATACCTACTAGGGCACGTTATAAGCTTACCTGGGATAACTCGGGGCAAGTTTTAGGGATTTGATATCGATAAAAAAGCGGCCAAGTGCGAGTCGGACTCGCCCATGAAGGGTTCCGTAGCAGCAAGTAACATAATATAAAAGTTCGTTGTAGCTTTGATCAATGTTTTTATGACGTATTAAAAAAAAACTACTTACTAGATCTCGTTCAAACCAATTTTCGGTGGAAGTTTGCATGGTAATGTACATCATATATTATTTTTACATTTATCATTCCCTTATTTTAGAAGTTACGGGGGGGGGGACACACATTTTTCCACTTTGGAAGCGTCTCTCGCGCAAACTATTCAGTTTAGAAAAAAATTATAATAGAAACCTCAATATCATTTTTGAATACCTATCCATAGATACCCCACACGTATGAGTTTGATGAAAAAAAAATTTTTGAGTTTCAGTTCTAAGTATGGGGAACCCCAAAAATTTATTGTTTTTTTTCTATTTTTGTATGAAAATCTTAATGCGGTTCACCGAATACATCTACTTACCAAGTTTCCACAGTATAGCTCTTATAGTTACGGAATAAAGTGGCTGTGACATACGGACGGACAGACGGACAGACATGACGAATCTATAAGGGTTCCGTTTTTTGCCATTTGGCTACGGAACCCTAAAAAGATTTCTATGTAATTAAATACTGTTTATGACACCATGAAAAAAATTAAACAGTCTTATAAAAGGTGAGGAAATTTCAATAATCAACATGAATGAGAAATTGGCTTTGAGTCATTATAAATATTTTAAGAATACCCCGTTAACCACCGTGGACGTTGAGAGAACGTTTAGCAGTTCTAAGTGGACTTTTTAATCTCGACGGCAATCATTATACTGACGAATATGGAAAAAATATTGATTGTATATTATGAAAATGATTTAAAAATAACCATATAAATACACGTTTTAAATTGTTTATTTTTTATTTCAAAATGAAGAGAAAATAAGTAATATTTATTCATGTAGAATATCATTTAGATTTTGGCAGTAACATCGATATATTTTTTGTCGATAAAATATTTTGTAACATCACTTTCGTATAGATGCCCAGAGTTATCCCAGGTATGGTTAGAAGTAGTAGGCGCGCGTTCTAGTTTAAACCTCGTAAGGCCCACGATACTACAAATGGGAAGAATTTTTAGAATGGGAATTGTATCTAGCAGCGAGAAAATAAAGTTCAAATACTTTTGTTCTATACTGCTATTAAAATTTTGTAAAAAAAAATATACTTTATTTCCATTTAAGTTAAGTCTAAATTAAATTGCCTTGATTATGAACATGCTATTGGATATCCAGGCTTACGAGATTAAAAAAAAGCTACAAATAACACTTAAACATTCCAGAAAGCAGGCGATATTATTATATGTAACAAACCTAAACTATATCGCTAGGTGGCGATACTAGTGGTCTTCGAGAAGATTTATGTTTATAAGTAAACGCGTCGATTGTTATAGAAACACTTTGTCGCTGCCCGTTAAAGTTATACACGCAAGAAAGTAATCAGTATTAATATTTTATTGTTCATACAGTTGACCCGCATTTATTTTTGGTGACTTTTTTCGATATAAAGGAGAAAATAGATTTTTAATTAATGTCACTTTCGACCGATGAGTTTATTAGTCTGATAGAGCGTGACATTAATTAAAAATCTATTTTCTCCTTTATAAATTCTTCATCGTTAGATCGTTACTATAAACTTTTTAGCTAAGTAAAGATTTTCTTATATTTTCCATAAAACCATAATTGTGTGCTGCAAATAGTTGTGTTAAAACTAACCAAGCATTGGCATTGTACAAATATTATAGACGAGTGTACCAGCCCGCTCATTTGCGCTTCTTTGAAATCTGTGGCAATTCACAAAATGGCGCTCGGCGGGAGCTGGTACATTATCATAATGTGGAAATACAGTGGCTTATTGACTTTTTATGTCGGCTGTAATGCTTTGTTTGGCTTGTAAGTGGTTACTTATTCTTTTGTTTAGTAGCTGCTGGGTAAAAATGTTATTTAAGGTATCATAGAATTAGCCTTGAGGTTATGTTATTTTAAAATTATTATAAGGAATAGTTTGTGGTTTTTAATTCCATCTTAGTCCTCAGGGTTGGCAACGCGTTTGAGGTCTTATAGTCTTGAGAATTCGAATGTCTATGGGTCTCAGATTCCACTTACCATCAGGTGGCCTGAGTGCTCGTGTGCCTTCTCCTTAACATAAAAAAAAAACTTACTGTCACTGATATTGAAACAACATCGTGACAACAGTCAATAGTAACAACACAGGGCCTCTATTCTACTGCGTTATAAACATATCGCGTTTGACGTGTTTAGAATCGTTTATGTCACAGTCGCCATTATTGTAAATGACATAAGAGTTATCAAAATGTTGACAATACGGAAACAGGTCAAAGACGATATCGTTATTAATGTGTAGAATCCCAGCCCAGGGCGGGCTCTAATTTATATTGAGTAATGTTATGAATCTTCGTATATTACGTATAATTATTAATTTGTCATCAAATTAATGTTAAAATTGTGAAAGTTTATAAGCGTGTGTTTATGTTTACGCTAAAACAGCTGCACGGTTTTTTTTATGGCAAGGGATAGGCACACGAGCACTCAGACCATCTGATGGTAAGTGGAATCTAAGACCTAAAGACATTTGAATTCTCAAGACTATAATCTCAAGACTGTAATCCTATGACCTCAAATGCGTTGCCAACTCTGAGGACTAAGATGGAATGCCTCTATGCTAATTTCACTTGTTGTCTTTTCCCCATACCGGAGCACTACAATGCGAACAAAATGTTTGGATCGGATGAATTAACTTTACGTAGGCCAACTTTTATTGCAAAATGCCATCTTATACTGCTGGTACATTAGATTATAATTATTATGTACGTTTGATGTACCTATTGCATTATGGTGTTCGCATTGTTGTGTTCCGGTGTGGGGATAAGACAACCGGTGAAATTACTAGCATAGAGGCATTCCATCTTAGTCCTCAGGGTTGGCAACGCATTTGAGGTCTTGGGATTATAGTCTTGAAAATTCAAATGTCTATGGGTCTCAGATTCCACTTACCATCAGGTGGTCTGAGTACTCGTGTGCCTTCTCCTTAACATAAAAAAAAAAAAAAAAAAAAAAGAGCGCAAGTCCAACTCGCACTCATTCGGTTTTTTAGGGTTCCGTATCGTAAGGGTAAAACGGGATCCTAATTACTAAATCAAAAAAAACAAAATCAAAATGTTTGTTCAGTAAATAGGCCCCATGGGGCTCTTTTACACGTAGGTAATATGAAGTGAATTTACTAGCGCTTCAGATAAGACCATCATTGCGGAGAAGAAGCGCCAAGAAACTCCAGCAGAAAGTAATTTATTCAAATAAAGTACAGAAATACTTAAAAGTAAGTTGGATTACAAGTACTTAATATTAATAAAGTAATAAATAATAATGATTAAGGCGTGAACAAATAAAATCAATACAAATGTAAGGCTAATAACATTAAACTAAAAATAATAAGTCTAGGAGAACAACACGACGAGGTCTCTACGTCAAAAGCCATATCTAGAATAATAAACTGAAGAACCAGTCCTTGCAAACGTGAACAGACCGGACCCCACAAACAGCACCCGTTCACGAGTATGACGCGTATCTCAGCCATCACCTCTCTCAACCATGTGAGACTCTACCACTAAGACTCTTCTGTCCGTCTGTCTGTCACCAGGCTGTATCTCATGAACCGTGATAGCCAGACAATTTTCACAAATGATGTATTTCTGCTGCCGCTCTAACAACAAATACTAAAACCAGAAAAAAAAAAAAATCGGGGCTCCCATATAACCCACGTGATTTTATTACCGTTTTTTGCTCCTTATTAATAACAGCAACAGCTTAAAATATTCACAGAAATTTAGTTGCATATTCACTTTTTTTTAATATAGTCATTGTAACGAGCAAAGCAAAAGGCAAAAAATCACGATTGTTGAATTGGAGCCCGCCTTAATTATTACATACATACATAAAATCACGCCTTTATTCCCAGAGAGGGGTAGGCAGAGCTACAGAAATACCAACAACTCTAAAAAGACTTGTTGATAATTCTGTAACCACATTTTGCACAATCAGGCCAAGAAGTTTACTAACCTTAATAGTAAACTTCTTCTTCTTGTTAGTTTGCCTTAATTATTTTTTTATTTAAATTTAATTATCAGAACCATTATCAACATTCCTTCCTTTGTTCTCTCTTAATAAGATTAAGAGAGAACAAACTGTTCTTAAACTTATTCTCTCTCCCGAAGTTATTTCACCAAAGCATTCATTCAGTACCAGCGATATAATAGTCGGGTCCACTGTTCGTAGCAGATGTTCGTTACATAGCGGAAAAATGCTGCTGCGGGCGTAGCGCTCGTAGCATTGCTGGCATTGAATGTGTTAATGAGTTTTTCCTCTGAACCGCTTCTCGGGATACTTTCTCACTGTTACGCGTGTTTATTTTAAGTGCTTCAGTGCTACGTGGGCCCGAGGAATCTGAAAAATTAACCACGCATTCTTGAGTTCATTAGGAGTAAAAAATGTTATATGAAAGCTAATGCAAATGAAGACAAAATTTTTTTTTTGGGCTTTTTCGCTTTTTGTTAATAAATTGGCAATTATGGCTTGTAATAAAATGGTAACGATTATTTTTTTTCCAAAAAAATATGCATATTGTAAAACCTAAGCAATGCGTGGTTTCAGGGTGAACTCCTCTTCTCTTTTTCCTCGTTTCCTCACGACGAGGATTGCAATAGCAATCAGTGGCTGCTTCGTTCACCAATAGGTACATTATGTGCGACCTCTAGAGTTAAGTAAAAGTCAAACCAATCAAAATCAATAGAGAAATTAGTTATTATGCTCACAAGTAGACGGGTATTATACCTAAAGAGCAAATTTATATTCAAAAACCACTATCATTTGCATTGTTTTGATTCGATTTAGGCAACGTTATCCAAAAGAGAATTTCAAAATGATCATATTAATATTATAAAGAGGTAAAGTTTGTGATTTTGTGGGGTTGTAGGGGGTAATATTTGGATCTATTGAACTGATTTTGAAAATTCTTTAGATTCTGAGAAAGGCTATTTTTATTTTGCAACAGTAGTCTCTTATAATTTTAATAGAGCCTACGTCGCTTACAGGTTATTGACGAATCGTTTTAAAATCAGGCTGCTAGTTCACGAGCTAGAGTGATAGTAGGGTGTAGTTATTTCGACTAAAATATATAAAGATCTGATTACGATAAAAAAACATACGAATATGATTAGTATCGTTCAAAGAGATAAAAATAAAGTAAATGACATCCGATATTTCATCACTTACAACTCCTTCCTTCTTACTTGAACTTTTTCCCCGCACTCAGGCAAAAATGAAATTACTGATAACACTTTTCCTACGTCTGTTAGAATAGCAATTAAAATAAAATTTGACTTCTAAAGAGCTAAATCGACATTCAATACGTGCTCCAACGACTATTACCCTTAATGCATATGCAACGATCTTGAATGCTGAGGCGTCTACAAAGTTGAATTATTCATACAATAAACTGCCAACAATTTGACGTAGGTACTTCATAAAATTCAACTTTGTAATTTGTTAAATTATTTTCCCACGTAGATGAATAATTTGTTGGTTTGTTTGACTTTCCGGAAAGTTGTATCCGCCAGATGTTTCTCTGTGCTCTTAATCTAAATTACTAATTGTCAAATGTTACCTATTCGCTTTCGAAAGAGACTTCTTAATGTTCAAGTTCTGCATGTGCTATTTTTATCATAGTTTTGATAATCGTAACAAATGCCATACTTTAAAAAAAACCTATTTCATCTATCAGAATCCCATGATAAAAAGTGAAATTTAAATAAATATCTAGTAATTCCGGGGTAGAAGGATTGCAAGGAGTTGATACTTGTTTTTCCCAAGTTATATAAAAAAAAAAAACAAAAATTGTGTTTGATTTACATCTTCCTCCTCACAAATTTTACATTGAAGGAGTTTTAGGTCATACCTATATATAATAAAATACGAAAATAATAAGTAACGAAAGCTTTATTTGAGTAAAATTTACAAAGCGTGACAAGCGGTGAAATTTGAATTGACAGGCGTAAGTCAACATTGTACTATGAAAATCTTACTTTTTAATTTGTCACGAGGTTTTGGTAGACGTATACTAACCTACATTTATCACAGTTTTAATACATACATTAGTTTTAAAGCAACGCTTGCCTCCGAAAACGTGCTCTAATTTCATTACCCTTGACAACTGCTTTCTCGGGAAATGAGCACAGACAGCGAGAATTCCCAACAGGCCAAACTTGTTGCCTCGAGGTTTTAAGGTCGCGTATGGATGGATCACGAGCTGGGCTGGGTTTCTACACAGTAATAACGATATCATCTTTTAGGTGTTTCCGTATTATCAAGGTTTTGATAAATCTTATGTCATCTACAATAATGGCGACTGTGACATTAACGATTGTAAAACAGGTGAAATGCGATATCGTTATAACGCAGTAGAATAGAGGCTAGTAAAGTCAGCCGGCTAAGTTACTTAAGTGCTGGCTGGAAAATACGCACCGTACATTAGGATAATTCAACAACTTAGATAATATTAAAAGGATTGTGACGCGATTCCTAAATCACGTAGCTGTCAAAAATAATCCATACAAATTTAGCTCCGGGCGATAACGTTTCTCACCCCCTAAATCTAATCCGATTTCCACTATTTTTGAATATGTTGTAGATATTATGGAAAACTAGGTCTGTACGTTTCCACTTTTTTATTTTTATTTTATTTTCATTATTCCAATAAATATTCTCCTCGAAATGAAAACGTACAGACATTTTTCATAATATCTATAACAACATATTCAAAAATCGGAAAAATCGGAGAACGTTTAAGGGGAGAAAAACGTTATCGCACTTTGTATGGGATTTTTTTAGCTTCACAGTCCTCTTAACACTAATAAGTAATTAGCATTGGCCAGGCCGACACCAAAGTTTCATCAATAGCATTAGGCTATTTGATGATCAATCCATATCATGTAATACTATAGGTATTAGCCGTTTAATAAATGTTTTCATCCTTCTTAAACAGTCCTACACTAACCGGTGGTTGACCGTGGGAGCATACTTGTATAGTGTAAACTAGGGAATGCAAATAACCGGTTAATAACCGAATTTAGTATGTAAAAGACGGTTAATAACCGGTTTTAACCGGTTATTTGCATTCCCTAGTGTGAACCCAGGGACTATCACTATCATCATACTAAATTTAAGTTATCTAAAGGGCCATACGTGTTGTCTTCGGTTCCATGGAACCAAGATCCATACAAATAAAGCAATTTTCAGAATACTGTTACCCACGTCTACCGATTTAGTAATAACTATTATATGTGTATAAAATGAAAGCTGAAAATTAAGTGAAGGCAATCAATCTGTCAATAATTAACTAAAAATTATTCTAGTGTAAGTGTCTATTTTGGGAGACCATGATAAAGTAGGTTACACAGCACATGAAAAGTAATTCTGAAATACACACTGGGAAAAACACAATGATGAGTGACGTGTCCAAAATCCTTTTAATATGTTTAAGAAGAGAATATTCAAATGTCCACCTCCGAAGGAAATCAACATCGCTATCCCTTGTTTAAGACTCCAGATGTTATATCACTGTTCCAACCAGTCGCAATTAATTTTTCATCATAAGTCTTATTTAAACGTGTCTACTTTTAATGCAATCCAGCGCACCGTCCCCCGAGTGCCAAGCAAACCTTATTTCCGCCCGCCATGTTTGCAGTGGGCGGAGATGCTCGCTTCCGCGGCTTATACTTCAGTACGTTACTTAAATGTTGTATTTATATATCGGAGAGGATACTGGGATGCCATTATCATGAGACATCGCAAAGGGTGAGATTGGATGATCGAGTAATGAGACAACGAATTTAATCAAATGAACACTTGTGATGTGATGATCAGTAGGTACAGGTTCCGAGGTTGGTCCAATGCTTCTAGGCTCTAGTGCAGCCTACAAGAGAATGATGGGGTCTTGGTTCCATCTGGCTCTGTCTTTATCGCACGTTATCAGATCAACTGGTCCGGTGTTACGTCACAAGCACCAACCACGCGCTGCGCTACCATTGGGTGTCCGTACTCATTTCCATCTCGGACACATATAAGTCTATATAAATATAATAATAAATGCAAATCAGGGGTTAAATTAACCTAGTTCCTAACTCAGCTCTAGTTTTTGTATACAAGACAAACATACTTGTAACAGCCCGTGTGGTTGCCGGGTTAGAATAGTGCCACTCCATGTCTTCCCGTGGGTGTCGTAAGAGGCGACTAAGGGAATAAGGGCTTGTAGTACTGTTAGGCGATGGGCTTGCAACCTGTCACTAATACACTAGTAAACTTCTTGGCCTGATTGTGCAAAATGTGGTTACAGAATTATTAACAAGCTGTTTTAGAGTTGTTGGTGTTTCTGTAGCTCTGCCTACCCCACTCTGGGAATGAAGGCGTGATGTTATGTATGTATGTATGTACAAACATACTTGTATAGAGAAACATGCTGAGTCGAATCCTAATTGGCTACACACTACAATGTTTCTAAAACTGCTCAAATTTTATTGTTTTTTTCTATACTACGTCTGTTGTGTTGCAGTGTGTTTTTGTCAAATAAATGTTATGAATTTGAATTTGCAATAAATGCTTAAATGTTGAAAAACATACTTGCGCACACACTTAAACTAATTTCTAAAGCATATTATAGTATTAAAGACTATATTAATGATAACAATGCTTGGGACTGAATTGCTTGTAATAAAATGTTTAGTCCTTACGACAAAAGGTTGCGAACGTCGAAAAAAAAAAAGACTTCCGATAGAGTTTCTTACAGGTTCTTCTCTGATCGGTCGCGATTTGAACCTTCAGTAAACTTAGGCTAAGTCGCTACTATGACGTTTCAAAAGAGTTTATTATTTGTAAACCTACTTGAATAAAGATTATTCTGATTCTTATTCTGACACAAATATTTGTCTATACCGGGAATTGAATCCGGGATTTAGTTTGGTAGTCAATCACCACCAACTAGGCTAAGACGTCAACGTATAAAGGGATGAAATATACACCGTGTTTTTTTTGATTTACGATAACTTTAAGGGCACGTTCTTCAAGTCAAATTAAGCTAATTTCCCGAAGACAGACATATGATAACTCGTACGGTTATAAAGATATTCAATTATTAAAATTAATCAGTTAATCACGTTAAACTAATGTAAAAGGCTCTTAATTGATACCTAACAATTTTCTTTTAATTACCTATTATGAGTAAAGAGTTTTCAATTGTTAGGTCCTGCACCTGTCAAGTGTTATCTTTACTTGTGTGTGTGTGTATGTCACGCTGACTTGACGTATTTGACACTAACTATGAGTTAACTCTAAATACCCTTTTAGAATGATTGAAGACACAACATTTAATTACTTTGTTCTAAACATTTTTTTTTTTTTTTGCAATTTTTTTTTAAATCTAATGTACCACGTAGTTTCTATACGTGTACCTAACAATATGCCGAAGTTATCGTAAATCAAAAAAAACACGGTGTATAAATACATACCTATATACATATTTACAACTTTTTACCAAAAAACAATGTAGTCTGAAGCAGAATATACAATAAATCCTCCTCAAGCTGAGGTATCGTACACTGTGACCCCGTCAACGTAAGATCCCTAAAATTACTGCGGGACCAACAATGTCCATCTGGGTCCCTTTGAAGGTCGATCCGTCCCGATTAAGGCTGCCAAACTGCCCGGATATACCCGGATGTCGAGCGTCCTTTGCATTTTTCCGCAGTATTTACGCTGAATGGGACAAAATAGACGGAGTCATTTTGTGTTTGCGCCTTCAATGTGTTGTACTTTTTTTAAATAAATAAATAAATATCAGGGGACAATCTCACACAAATTGACCAAGTCCCGAACTAAGCTCTAGGCTTGTACTATGGGTACTAGACATCGATAAACATACTTATATAGAGAAATAAATACTTAAATACATAGAAAACATCCAAGACTCAGGAACAAATATTCGCGCTCATCACAAAAATATCTGCCGTTACCGGGATTTGAACCCAGGACCGCTGGCTTCGGAGGCAGGGTCACTCCCGAATAGGCCACCGTGTCGTCACCGTGTTTTGTAAGTATAGAGGTCTGTTAATAATGAATGAGTAATCTTTATTTGCTCTCACAGTGGTTAGTCTATGATTAAATTATTACTATAATATTAGAAGTTTGTTTAACCAATGTGAGGAACTAGTGTCCGTACTAGAAAACCCCCTATGACAGATCGTCAGGCTCTCGCCCCTGTAGATAGTGCATGTTAGAAACAATTTCACGTTTCATGTTAGCAGTGTTCGCATTGTTGTATTCCGGTGTGGGGATAAGACAACTGGTGAAATTACTAGCATAGAGGCATTCCATCTTAGTCCTCAGGGTTGGCAATGCATTTGAGGTCTTAGGATTATAGTCTTGAGAATTCAAATGTCTATGGGTCTCAGATTCCACTTACCCTCAGGTGGCCTGAGTGCTCGTGTGCCTTCTCCTTATCTTAAAAAACAGAGGTTTATGAAAATTGTGTAAAAGGTTGCATTGGCAAAACAGTTTTCCCATTATAGGTAGTAAATACATACATATACATCACGCCTTTATTCCCAAAGTGGGGTAGGCAGAACTACAGAAACACCAACAAATCTAAAATGATTTATTTATAGTTCTGTAACCAAACTTTGCACAATAAGACTAGTTTTAGACAGTTTACTAGTGTATTAGTGACAGGTTGCAAGCCCATCGCCTAACAGTACTACAAGCCCTTATTGCCTTAGTCGCCTCTTACGACATCCACGGAAAGACTTAAAGTGGCACTAGTCTAACCCGGCAACCACACGGTGTAAGTAATTAGGTTATTAATATGAATTTGAGTAGTCAATATCGTTCAATGTTATTCAACGGAACTTTATCGTTTTCATGGTTAATAACGGGTTACTATTTGCTAATTATATTAAGTTTTTTGGATTCCAACATCGTCAGACAACAGTCCCTCCACATAAGCTTACACTTGTTGGTACAACGGGTACTAGGCAATATTTTGAGAGCATCCTAGTTGGCTTAGGGGATCGACTCATGATCGTAAGTTACTGAGTTCGAACCCCCGTGGACACTATGTACTTACCAAAGAGTAAGACTAACTTAAGTACATTACCCTATGCTTTTACAGTGAAGGAACAACATCATGAGGAAACCTATACATTCGAACAGCTGAGTATGTAAAGGGTATGTGTTCAAAAGTCCCTAAAGGGGTCGAAGTATATCCGAGAGGAACCACCTGTAAGATAGGATAAGATAACGTTAAACAAAGTAAATACATACATAGAAAATGTCCGAAACTCGTTAACATTTATTCGTGGTCACCCTATATACTCGTAAATATATTTTCAACGCAAGATCGCTTCGTAAGCAGGGTCACTAACTAAGCTATCTCCGTCATCATAAAATTAAAACCAGCGTGAGGGTTTACGGTCGACTAATGAAAAAAGTTTACGAACACCAGGCTTGATATTTAAATCACTATCTCAATAGCAAATCATTTACTCAACTCACGGCTTTTGAGGCTCATTGAATACCCCTTAGAAAGGGTCTAGTATTATTTATACTCGGTTAAGTAACAGTGAGGCGGCCTTTCAATGTACCTAGTCTCAAAGTCACGAGGTATAGGCTGTTATTTCCAATGTTTTTAAGCTAGAGGGATTTTAGTAATCTGCTTGTTAGTCTCCAAACATGTATGGGGATCTGACGTTCACAAACCTGAATTTATTTTAATTTTTTGTATGAACATCTTCATTGTTTTACCAGTGTGGTTGCCGGGTTAGAATGGTGCCACTCCATGTCTTCCCGTGGATGTCGTAAGAGGCGACTAAGGGAATAAGGGCTTGTAGCACTGTTAGGCGATGGGCTTGCGGCCCGTCACTAATACACGTGGTTACAGAATTATTAACAGGTATTTTTAGAGTTGTTGGTATTTCTGTAGCTCTGCCTACCCCACTCTGGGAATGAAGGCGTGATGTTATGTATGTATCTTCATTGTCTTCATCAAATCCTACGTATGACATGCATTTTTTTAATTTAACTCCTTATTTTTTATCAGGGTAAAACGGATTTTTTTTTCATTAATTTAAAATTGCTGTGCTTGTATTGTTTTAAGCAAGATACTTTTTTTAACGCCCTTCAGAACAAGATAACCCGTACAGTCAGCAGCGTACAGCATTATGTAGACATGACGTATTCTCTTGACAATAGAGTCGAGTGCTGATTATTTTGAGCTCTTCGGTTGCGTAGCTACTTCTGCTGCTGATTGTACACTTTAGTTACTACGCTTGTACGAGGACAAAAACGTCCGTCACAGAAACAGTCACGAAAAATAAATAATGTCGACATAAAACATTGGCTTTCTTCGTACCTATTTTATCGAAACAACTCTCAACAAACGTATCATTACGCAGAATTTTCATTTTCAAAAGCCATTCTCGTCGCATGAGTTTTCACTTCTAACCTAATCCTACGTAATTAATGTTTAAAATATTCTGAAAACATCGTTTCAGCAGAAACTATCGTTCGATGAAATGATACAAATAGTCAACTATTAAAGTTACATACGTTTGATAATTCTCCTAAGCTAATAAACAGTAAGTCAGATTCAATTGCCAAAGTAAATTCGAGCCTCTTTTGTTAGTAATAAGGTTGTGATTGTTACAGGAGTTTTATTTGAGATACCGATATTTAGCTTAGCAGGACAGAATTGAAGGCCGGAGTAAACTGGTTTTAGCTAGCTATACCCAGTTTACCCGGGTTTGTTTGGCAACCCTAGTCCCGGGTCATATCGACCGGGTCCCGACCGCCCTTGACACGGAACCCCGTCTTTCACAGCGTTGAGAAAGGGAATGGATCGAAAAATTTATAGTGAAATTCCTTTTTGTTACGCTTTATTCATACGGGTTGGAAAGGTGACGGCCATTTTTTGCAGTATTTCTTATGTATGTACATACATACATGACATCACGCCTTCATTCCCAGTGTGGGGTAGGCAGAGCTACAGAAATACCAATAAATCTAAAAAGAGTTGTTGATAATTCTGTAACCACATTTTGCACAATCAGACCAAGAAGTTTACTAGTGTATTAGTGACAGGTTGCAAGCCCATCGGGGTAAGGACCAAATAGTTGGAGCATAGTTAAACATAGTTAACCATACAAACAACAAACGTGAAAAAAGTTCCGTTGTGACACGAAAATTATCCCTACAAATGTATGCCTAATTTTCGTGTGTACAACAGAAAAGTTTCATAGAAAATTTAATTCTGTGAGTTAGCGTGGACAACTTTTTGGTCCTTACCCATCGCCTAACAGTACTGCAAGCCTTTTTTTCTTTAGTCGCCTCTTACGACATCCACAGGAAGAATACCTTTCTTATACAAGTTTCACTCATCCCACTTGTTTCAGTATTAACACATAACAAGTACTATTGCACAATTTGATAGTGTCATCTATATAAATATGTCAATTACCTCGGAGCCAGTTCCACATACACACATTGACAAATCGATTTTTTGACTCGAAATACCCCAATTTTCGTCAAAATCGTAAGAGCTGTTTTTGAGAATGTGATTATAAATAGGTACCTATATATAAATATTGCTCGTTTAATTGTATAGGATTCATAAGACTACGTAGTTTTTACTTAATATAAGGATTATCGTATACTTACCTGATAAGTAGCTCCGGAGCAAGCACTAAACGAAACGTTTTAGATGTTCTATCTCTTTCACCCTCCATCTGCACGTGATCTACGGACAAGGGCAGCTGTCTTTTCGCACTTCGACTTTTGGAGCACCCTAGAGTCCCGGGTACAATCGATCTTCTGGATGTCCTTGACACGAAACCAAGGCCAGGGGAAAGATGGATTGAAAAATGTTAATTTAATTTTCCCTTTGTGTTTTGAATTTGATTTAGCGTCGGATTTAAATAAAATGAGGAATAATTAATGTGATTTTCGATTTCTGGTTTTTTTGTTTTCGGTAAAAGGATTTTGACAAGGGAAGGCAAGGCCAAGTGTGGTTATGCAAGTAGATTTAAGGAATGAAAGCGGGGATATTGTTAGAGGAATGAAACAATGGTAGTTGCCGGGTTAGAATAGTGCCACTCAATGTCTTCCCGTGAATGTCGTAACAGGCGACTAAGAGAATAAGGGCTTGTAGTATTGTTAGGCGATGGGCTTGCAACCTGTCACTAATACATTAGTAAACTTCTTGGCCTGATGGTGCAAAATGTGGTTACAGAATTATAAACAAAGTATTTTTAGAGTTGTTGGTGTTTCTGTAGCTCTGCCTACCCCACTCTGGGAATGACGGCGTGATGTTATGTATGTATGTATTACAGGTTTAAATCTGTTCATTAAAATATATATTTTTATTGAACGTTTATTTACAATCCAAATTTCCGTCCCATTTATCCAATACTCACGTACAGTATGTTTTTTGTCCTACTTGCACGAATCTAGTCTCGAAGACCCATGAGTTATTTTTCAAATACTGCCGTGATTCCGAAGAAAGCGGTTAACTGCTCAGTTAAAGGAGAAGCATTTTAAATGTGATGTAGTTACTAATAGAGTAGGTATATAATGCTTCGACTACTACTTTGTAGTAAGCCGCCCTCTTTGGTATTACGGCAGCGATAATGGCTGCTACAAACAGACACCTAGTCTGACAATCATGGCGTTTTCATAAAGGATTTGGATACGGAATATTAAAAACGGGCAACAAATACCCCGTGACCCAGTTACCCCTCCCAGGGGTAAAAGCGGGAATTCCGCTGTAGCGGAATGCGAATAGCGACGATATTGACCCTGTGCGGCATGTGGCCTTGAAATAACTTGCTTATATCATACGGGGCAATAATGACAAGAAGGGGAAATCATACCAACAAAAAAGATAAAATTTAAAAGTTGTTTATTCAGCACGGGCATTTTTACGGGCGTGTAAAAATTCTACCAGCGCTTCCCAAGAGGTGACCACTGCTGAGAAGAACTCAACAGTCAGTCATTTATTAAATAAATATTGCTTATGACAATGATAGAACTTAACCTAGCTTAAGTTAAACCGATATTGCGTTTGACGTGTTTTAGTATTGTTTTAAACTCGGCCGCCAATAGAGTTATCAAAACGTTCACAATACGGAAACACGCCAAAAGCAAAATCGTTTTTACCGTTTAAAATCTCAGCCCTTAATATATGTAAACGGATACATCAGAGTTATCGAACTGACAACCCATGATTGGATTCGAGATTGCATTCCACATACATTGATTGACAAAGTAATCCCCGGGATTGCATTCCCTGGATTCCGTATCGATCTGTCCCTGCGAGCCTTGTCACCCCAGCTTCGTGCTCGATCTCTAAATTCGAAGCACATTCCAAGTTAGATAACGGTTATTAAAAAACACGTAATAAGTATTCAAAAAAATCATATTTAACTAGATGACACCTGTAACTTTTCTTTTTACGCGAAGCATTAGTCTACTCCCTTTATTTTTCGAAAAAAACTAGGGAATGTTCTTAAACTGATATCTATCAGTCAGTGAGTCATTTTAACGTATAGTACTCATGTCTTTCAAGTTATTTCAATAGGTCCGTGAAAAGGTCAAGTTCAAATATTAATTGGAATATTCTATTAAAACTGATTGCATGAAATAGGCAACATAATACCTACTACATTATACTACGAATATAATTAGAATAGATACATTTTAAGTTCTTTAGTAGCAACATGTAAGATTTTATTGGATTTGAAATATGAGTTCATTTCATGTCACTTAGGGGTATGAAAAATAGATGTTGGCCGATTCTCAGACCTACCCGATATGCACACAAAATTTCATAAGAATCGGTCGAGCCGTTTTGGAGGAGTATGGGAACGAACATTGTGACACGAGAATTTTATATATTAGATGTTGTAGTGAACATTCTTTTAACAAACGTAAATAATTAAGCATTTTAACCATTTCATCTAAAATAGACACAGCCCACTCCGTGATTCAAATATAACAATTCTCTTTCTCAATACTGTAAAATGGGCTGAATAGAGATTCGTGGGGTAAAATGAAGCATATAGTACTAATTATAAGACTCAGATTTGAACGCAATTTTCCAATACACTTGGCATTTTATTTGTTTTTATTAGTAACAAGTTATGATTTATTTTAATGTTTTAATGTTTTAATGTTTATTTGGGCAAACAACGGTACAAATAGTTCATAAATTACAAAACAGATGGTTTTAAAACGACCAGTAAAGCTGCCACAACTTACCAACACAATCAGAGTAAAGACTACGTCTTAGGTAACCTACAACGGCAAACAAGATGAGACTGCAGCTAAATACAATTAAATAATAATAAAAAAATAAAAAACATGCTTCAATCACTATGACTATGACAAAGAGAGAAAACAGACTACAAAATTATTTTATGAGATTAATAACAGTATGCTTAAACTTTGAAAGAGACAGACAAAAAATATCAGCCTCAACAAATTCAATATTATATTTCTTACAAGTTCTACTTAAGAAGGAGTTAGCTTTATATTTCTTACGTGTAAAGGGGACATTGAACAAACAATTAATGCGTCGTGTATTTTTACGTGGAATTTTAAAACTCAACATATTTATAAAGTAAGGGGAGTCGATATAATTGTTTAAAATCCTATAGAGGAGCATTTGATCTTTCAAAGTGCGTCGGCCCTCGAGCGAAACCACTCTGGTGCAGTCGAATGGCGAGTCAGATTTATTTGCCCTATAGTTTAAGTGCCTTAAAAGTTTCACTTGGACCTTCTCAATGGAGTTAATGTAAACATTATATTGAGGGTTCCATACAGGCGAGGCATATTCCAAAACTGGTCTCACAAGAGAGTTAAAGAGTGTTAACAAGGTGCTGGCTTCTTTAAACTCCTTTCCAGTTCTCAGTACGAAACCCAGTAACCGGAAGGCTCGTTGCGTTATATTCTCAATATGATCACAAAACATCAACCTGTTATCAAGATGTACACCTAGATCCTTGACGGACAGAACTCTTTGCAAAGATTCATCACCTAAGCGGTAATTGTAATATATTATTTGTTTTTTTCTTGTAAAAGTAATAATGTTGCATTTCTTAACATTTAAGTGTAAAAGATTTGCTTGACAATAGTTGTAGAACCGGCTAAGATCATCTTGCAATTCGTGACAATTATCAACGCATCTAATAACCTGAAATATTTTTTTATCATCTGCATAGAGTAAACATGAGGCAGATTTAAACTGAGAAATAACACTATTTATGAAAACATTAAAAAGCAACGGCCCCAAGTGTGACCCTTGCGGTACTCCAGATGACACTGGGACAAAGCTAGAGCAATACCCTTTGACCGCAACAGCCTGGCTTCTGTCTCGCAAGTACGAAGTCACCCAGCGCAAGAGGTTCCCGTGGATACCAATGGACTCAAGTTTTTTCAGGAGTAGGTTATGAGGAATTTTATCGAATTTAGATTGTATTGGTATTCACCATAATACACTAGTAAACTTCTTGGCCTGATTGTGCAAAATGTGGTTACAGAATTATCAACAAGTATTTTTAGAGATGTTGGTATTTCTGTAGCTCTGCCTACCCTGGCGTGATGTTACGTATGTATGTATTTGTATTCACCTTGCAAATTTTACGGTACTCATGAAACTAATCAAAAAACGTATCAACATACATACATTAAATCACGCCTGTTAGAGGGGTAGGCAGAGACCACTTCTTTCTACCTGCTACGATCCTGACAAATCTCTTTCGCTTCTTCCACATTCATACATAGGGTCATGCATGTAATAGATTATCATAAATATAGAATGTGTTGTAATTGATTTTAATAATTTGTTATGTAAATTGTGTTTAAATGTATGTATGTATGCATGTAGTATGATAATACATTAAACTAACATTACTTATAAACACAATTTACATAACAAATTATTAAAATCAATTACAACACATTCTATATTTATGATAATCTATTACATGCACGTCGGTTTCGGGTACTTAAAACTAATCTAATGCAACAAAATCCCGTTAGCTGTAGGTAGTCTCGTCCCGGGACCGGGTATTGATCGATCCCGGCGACCTTGAACGCTTAGTCACCGTAGCACGTGCTAGGGGTGGCACGCAACAAGTATTTTCCGTTTAAAAAGTGCATGTTTCAAAGAGAATTACTTAAATTAGTCGACTAACATGTTCATTGTCAACCACTAGCGATTGTACGCAATAGGGAGCATGCATCATTTTTTTTCTTACGCTCTCTGGAAAGTGCTGTGAAAGAGAATAACTGTACACGCGAAGTATTTGTCGTGTATTTTTTTCATAAAGCTTTAAAAATTCATAGTTCAGATTCAGACGCCCTGAAAAAACACTCTATACAAAATCGACGACAGGAATGACGTCACAGCTGTTGTTCAATGTTTAAAATATAACCTTATAAAGAAATTTGCATTTATTTCGTAAATATGTTTAAGCCTATATCGTTGAATTAAGATATTACGTAAATAAAAAGAGGATGCCGAAAAACAATCTAAACATTAAAAGAAGTTTTCAAATTTTAACAAGTTTTGATTCTATATAAAATGTAAATAATTGGGTCCATTCTGATTTTCATGCATGTTCTCTATTAGAACAGAAGATTTTGTTTTTAAATTTATTATTACACCATATTTTTCTTTCACCTTTGTCTTTTTAACACCATATTTGAATTGCTGCGCTAATCTGTCAAAGGCGTTAAAGCGACAAGGTGCAAATGTGTGATGCATATCTCCTTATAAGGCTGACTGTACAAGAGAACCAATTACGAGCATGGCGTTCCGTCTCAGTCATCAGGGTTGGCAACGTGTTTGTAGATTCAGATCTTGAGATTGTAGTCTTGAGTATGCAAATGTGTCGTTACGATAATTAGTCATATATTTATATACTGCCCTCATAAGTCAATAGGCGGTATTTCAAATTAAATAAGCTTAGCAGATTCAAACCTCACGTGTTAGTAATATGGTTAAATTTGCTACAGGAGTTCTGTCTGAGATGCCACTATTTCTCTTAAAGCAGTAATAGCTAATTTTTGTGATGTAATGGAAAAGTTACCGTTGTTAATTTTAGTTCTTAAGTATATGTACTTTATGGAAAACGCCCATTTAAAATTAGGTGGCGTTTATGCTCCTTTGCATTCTACTTACTGTCAAAAAAAAAACGAATCATCAAAAAGTACGGCCAAGCTCATAAGTAGCTGAACAATTTAGTACCTTTTCGTGGCTATTCTTAAACTAATTTCAAACCGCTCTCACTTTAACACGTTATTGCGACAAGATACTAAAATGTACAGCTTACTAATGAAGTTTACTGTACCTGCTCGGTGCTTTTTCCCATGCGCGCTTTCTTTATTGCCTACCCTACAAAATAAATGTCTGTTCCATCCATTCGATAAATCACTTCTCCCTTTCTTCGCCTTGCATGCCCCAGGGGGCATGAACTTAACACATTACCTCGCAAGCTAAATTCATATTCACTCCAGCAAGCCTAAACAAATTGTACTCTTCAAACGTTATCTTTATTTAATCCTAGTTCTAGTTGTTGACAATTATGAAACCGGTACCACCTTAAAACATAAAATGAAACAATACTTACTTATTAGATATGCAACTAGCCAACACTTAAAGTCCTGTGTTTTTAGCATTTATTATATTTTCATTTTATCACTCTAATTATTTATGTAGTACTAAAAAAAAACTTTAAATACAATACACCAATGGATGGACAAGCAGCGCTCTCCTCTCTTTTCTATCCGGTGGCCCTGGTAACCAGCGTCCAGGCATGTAATCCTGACACCATGCTGAGTGGCAACCATTTCGTTGTTAACATTAAGTACTGGAACAACCGTTTTTTTTTTTAAATGTCTTTGTTATTTTATAGAGACGTAAGCTGCCAGACGGCCACGCTGAGCGCTTATGTAAATGTCTACATCTTGGCTAGGGCCCCAGAACTGTCTTGCCGTTTCGTACGTTACGTGCTAAGAGGTAACCAAAGCTATGATGCGTAAGCGCACTTGGTAGTTAT
This sequence comes from Acleris holmiana, assembly GCA_949316455.1. Taxonomy (NCBI): domain Eukaryota; kingdom Metazoa; phylum Arthropoda; class Insecta; order Lepidoptera; family Tortricidae; genus Acleris; species Acleris holmiana. The sequence goes on from OX438764.1 coordinate 3,988,910, forward strand.
TCTGCAAACTAATCTAAATGTGTATAAGCACAATAATTGCCAATTGTTGCTTGTTAATTACCAACTTTGCGAATTAATAATTGTTTTATGTTATCGTTGCCTGCCTGTAATACTTACTCATTAGTAGGTACAAGTTGAAAATGCCTGGAGGTAATATAGGTGGATGGAAGAGATTATAAAGGGCACCACTATGCCTAAAAAGGAAATTCACAGCTGCCTCCTCTCCCTCCTCGCTTATGCTGCTCACAATTGGTCTTTGACGGATTCTCAAAAGCCAAGCTTGGGTTCTGCTAACGTGCGATGGAGAATAGTATTTTGGGCATTAAAGTGCAAGACCGAGTTCAGAGGACAATTATACGTTATGGAACAAAGACCACCGATGTAGGCCTCGCAGCAGTCATGCTTGGGGCTGGTCATGTCTGCCGAATGAGCTTTGATCCCAGACCCTGTGGAAACCAAGCCACGAGAGAAGAAGAGGATATGGCAGGACTAACAGGACCAGTGCTGTAAAGCCTGGGCTCAGGAGTTAACATTTAGGAAATTGTGGAGAGGCCTGAAGGAGGCACTTACCTAGCAGTAGGACAGAAACGGCTAGATAAGTAAGTAAAACGTGGATTACTTACATGAAATCGAGGGGATTTAATACCGAAAGTATTAACCGCTTTGAAACTGTTTTCCGATCGCGTTTAACTTATTCTTTTAACAAATCCCATAATAGAATGATTGATGTTCATATGAATCCATGTTTGTTATTAATGAGTACTAGGTATGTATGCTTGAGTCGTGTTACAGCTATTAATCTTCGTCCTTGCCTTCGGAGGTCACTTTCTTTATGAGGGACAAACTTAATATTGGTTTAACTAAAACGTCATGTAAAATCTGGCTTTTGCTATCGATTTTGTCTGCGTAGGAGCCGGGAACTGTAATTTCTAGGTATTAATGTAGCGAAAGTTTTAATCCGAATTTCATACTCACAAATTTTGAAATATGAATTCTTTACACTCCGAATAATTGCTTATCTAAATTTCAACTTCATGAAGCATCAAAATCACCGTTGTTTAATTTCCAAATTATCTAATATCCGACTTCTTATAATCGCGAAAAATATTATCCCGGTTATCATATCTCCGAACGGCGGAAAAAAGCGCTTTTTTAATTTCCGAATTCTGGTACATTCAAAATGGGAATTAAATTATTCGAGATTTTAGGGTGTTTCCGTAGCTAAATAACTGGTCCCTAAGCATCTCGGATCAGATTTTAATAAAGTACGAGGCACTATTTTATATCAAAGTTATATTTTTGGTAAGTGAATTAGCTAGGGAATAAGGGCTTGTAGTACTGTTAAGCGATGGGCTTGCAACCTCTCACTAATAATACACTGGTAAACATCTTAGCCTGATTGTGCAAAATGTGGTTACAGAAATACCAACAAGTCTCTTTAGAGTTGTTGGTATTTCATTAGCTCTGCCTACCCCACACTGGGAAGGAAGGCGTGCTGTTATGTATGAATTAGTTAGAAAGCCTGTAAGATTAGCAGCGGCAGCGGCCGGCGAAGCACCTAAACCGTTCTTTATAGTATATAATTGTTGGAAATGACGAATGATAAATCGTGATAATAAGCATAAGGATATAAAATATTAGGGCATTAACATTAGGGCAAACGTCTTAATGGCAAATTAATGATGACTAAAATTATAATGGAATATACAAATAGGTAGGACAAAAGATATTATGGATTCCAGTAAAGGCCCATGCTGCAAACGTGTCTGTTTTCTATCAATTCTAAGTAACAATTTCACCATACGATGTTAACCACTTAACAGACGATTAGAGCGTTAACACTTGACAAAATGTATGAACAGTCGATTAACATTGATTAATTTTGACATCGTATGGTAAAATTGGTAGTAAAGGTAAGCAGTTGACAAACGGTTGACGCTATCTTTCATCAGCTTACGTCAAACCTGTAGCGTCGATTTTTGAAAATCACTAACTTATCGTTATTCATCTTGGCTAGTGCCTCTGAGGCTCCTCACGTTTTTCTTTTCTATCGCTCAAAATGTATGAGATGACAGTTGACCACGTGGTTTATCGTAACGCACGAGTGTCATTCTATATTGAACGCTGTATTTAGAATACCTACAAAAAAAAATACGTTCATTTGTAGGAGCCAAAACAACAGATAGTTGCAAGCCTTTATTTAAACAACTCAATATTTGGACACTCCCATCAATGTTCATGGCCCAAAAGGCCAGGGCTAAATCAAAATAAATTTGATGTACTTCCAATGAACCCTGTTAGAACTATTTATATAGTAAGAGTATCTATGTAATGGCTGCAAAAATATTTAATCGTCTGCCAGACCACATAAAAGAGTTACACTTGACCATGTTTATACGTAAAGTAGTTAGACTATTAATGCATAATACTATCTATGATGTAAACGACTTTTTAAATAAATATTTTGATATTTGAATCCAAAAATTAGTAGTTATTCCAAATTTTAGTTTTAAGACATTAATATTGCACGCCGATATGGCAAATTATAGCTGTTCCCATATAAATCTGATCAACCCTGCACCTACAACTAACAATAAATGATTTCTGATTCTGATTCACGATTCTGAATGATAGAAAAGAAAAACCTTAGAAGCGCTAGCATCTTGGCTAGGTCCCTAGGATTGTACCAAACAACAGCTCTTACTCGTAATTTGAGATTAAATCGAGAGAAAGGGATAGACTTAACGTAACATCGAATTCAATTTTCAAAGTAGGCCCTGTCTTTGACACTTGAAGCACGCGTAAAGGGCGTAAATAAATGAACCCCTTTGTTAACTTTGACCTTTATCGAACCCTTGATGTTCATCGATTCGTACCTTTGTTTGTGCTATTGTTTTTTAATGTTCGTTGTTTGTTGTTTATATTTGAAAACCGTTAAATATCTGGAAGTCAAAGTCGCTTGAAATTTCAGGAAAACTAATAGCAATATTAATAAGATATTTTTTCTACGCACATTACGTAAAAAGTAACAAACATCAAGTTTCGTTCACACAACGTATGTATCTCGATCTCAATTAGCGCGATTTTATTTTGCGTTACAAATACAAGCATTGCTTGTAAAAAATCTTCCCTTCCTTAATACAGGGTAATTTTTTAATAGGTGCACAAATTTTAATATATGCTTCGCTATTGTTAATCAATAACACATGTCATGTTGTGTTATTTTTACTCCAGCTTAAAAAATATTAGAGATATTGCCGATTCAATGATTCCACTAACTTAACGATATTCATGGACCCTCTAATGCAGGGGTGCGAGGAGAGGGAGTGTTGTTAAGTAAGTTAATAAATGAAATTTCAAATTTAGAATATCAGTAGGAGAGGGGCTTGTTGTCTGATAAGCTGTACATGAAATTTCAAATTTCGAATATCAATAGTGTATCGCATACCTAAAAAAAAAAAAAAAAAAAAAAATACCTACAGCTTGACAACCCATGTCATCATTTCTAGTGTGACTTTGTGTCCATACGAGAAGGTAAAAGAGAGATGATTTGACGCAAAAAAAAAAAACAAATATTTTCTACTCTCTAAGGTAATATCGGGCTTGATCAGCAGAAATCTGTTTTCTTAGCAAACGACGTGTTTATTGGTAAATACGGATTCTTGGCCCCATTAAGCCCGCTATTGCGAGTCCAGTCACGTCCATTTCATTTTCACGAGGGTATATTTAATATGATGGCTATTTGATTAATTTCTAGTAGTATCGTTGGAGCTATAGCATGACGATAACGTTGAAAAAGTTAGCATCTATAATAATAAACTGAATGAATATCAGACGTAAGTTTTATTTCAACTAATAACATCAGCAATGACATTTGAAATATGTCGGAGATAGTTCGTATTATCTGAAGTGAATTTATTCTAAAACTTTCCACTCGCATACATAATACAAGGGTGCCTTTGAGCTTGGGACTTTAAATTTACATATCGATTCTACGTCTTTACATGGAATTCCGTTTCTTCTACAACTTTAAAAACCGGGTCAGAGCATGTTGGACCATGCTCAGTGTAGGGTTCCGAAGCCGTACAAACATAAAAATCAACAAATAATAACTAATTTTCTATTCAAAGTCATTTGGTGCCGTCTTAGATGATTTTACTAGGTATAAACACTTTAAACGCCTGTATCTCAAGAATCAATGAAGTCTACTTAGTCGTGAGTGTTTTCCTTTTAAATTCGTTATATGCCCTTTCCTTCTAGTTTTTTTACTGATTTTTAGTATTTGTAGTTTTGTGGGGGGAACACTTGAGTCTAACAAAAATAAGCACTTTAAAGCTTAATACTTTCTAAACGGATTCCTTAATATTATTTTTTTTTTCACAAAACCGTAATATTTTTAAAGACCTATCCAGCAACACCCCACACTATGGGGTAGACAAGAAAAAAAATCCCCACGTTACGTGTAGGGGAGAAACACTAAAAAAAAAAAAAAAATATTCTACCACTTTGTTGGCGTGAGTAATTTGAATATTCATGCCAAATTACAGCTTTCTAGTACTAAGAGTGAGCTAGACTGCGGACAGATGGACGGACGGACATGGCGAAACTATAAGGCTTTAGTTTGACTAAGAACTAGGTAATTTTTCAATTTTTGAAGGTTCAAACAAAAGAAGTAGTGTTTTCAATACACGATGACGTCCATTGTCGTTACACTCATTCCATAAAAACAAAATACAGAAGTACCACCCCCGTACCAAAAAACACAGGTGACAACTATTAATTATTTACTAGTAAAACTTATCAAAAATTGAGATATTTTCAAAGTCATAGAACCATAGAAGAATCGATAGCTACATTTAAAACCCCGAGCTCACTGCATACCCGATGTTTTTATAGATTCTGTTTTATTTAGATAAGTGCGATCCGTAACGGCAATGCATACGACGATGCCGTAGAAGTATTATCCAAGGAAACAAGGTACTTAGATCGACGCTCATTTCATAGAATGTATCAAGCTCGTATCAAATTGTAACATGTAGGTAAACTTTTATTTCATCTACGGGTATCTCCTACTGCAGGGCTTAAAATTATCGGGTTACAAGTATTACATAAGCATACGTTAGCAATGCTTAAGATTTCCTAAAAGCCATGCTAAAAGCAAAACCGCCCGACAGGGCTCGTTGGAAGGTTTACCTTCATAAATGTGAATAGGCAAACTGCTCCATCAGGCTACATAGGACGCTTAATGCAAGAAAAACTTACCACCATAATGCCTAGCACCGCTGTTTAGCGTAAATAATGTGTGTTTATGAAATATACTTTTTTTATGTGACATTCTTATAATCTTTTTAACTGGTATGGCCATCAATTTAAAATCGGCATAATGGAATCCAGAGGCCCTAGTCAAGATGCATGACGATAAGTTAGCTATTTTTGAATATCGACAAATTGTAAGGATTTGACGCAAGAAGCTTTTATATGACACTGGAGATTGCACGGCGAACAAGGGCTTGAAGCCAAGAAAAGTGACCTGGAATGACGTCGCTTATGTTTTTTGTCCCTTTTCTTAGGATAAAAAGAAAGGGACAAAAACATAAGCCACGTTTGTTGTCCCTTCCTTTAGGATGAAAAGGAAGGGCACCAAAAACATAAGCGACATTATTCAAGGTCACTTTTCTTGGCTTCAACTCGTTGTTCGCCGTGCAATCTCCAGTGTCATATGTGCTTCTTGGATTGATGTAAGCCGATGACAGCACGGCTATAACGACAAACGCTTATGTTAACTGCATACATTTCGAGTCGATAGAAAACAGAAACGTTAGCAGCATTCGCATCTTGGCTACCTCAGGGGGCCCAGTCGAGATGCAAACGCTCCTAACGTTTTTCTTTTCTATCACTCAAAATGTATGGGATGACATTCTCGTGCGTTTCGATAAACCATGTGGTCGATTGTCATCCTATACATTTTGAGCGATAGAAAAGAAAAACGTTAGGAGCGTTTGCATCTTGGCTAGAGCCCCTGACCTACCATCGAACTGTGTCACGTTGATATTTATTTCGTTAAATCTTGCTATGTCATTCATAACGTCATTGTGACAAAGTTCTATGGTGGGTCGGGATAAAAATTAAAAGTCAAAAGGAATAGCAAACATCCCAGCACAATTTTCGTTTTCTTCAACAGAAAATGATGAATGATGATGTTGTTTACAAAGCAATAAAAAAATCGTGAAATTTTGTTTATTAAATTTAATTAAACTTCCCGAACACCCATTCAAGTTGTGACGGAGCTCCGGAAGCAAAAACAAAAAGTCAACCAATTAAAAGTTTAACAATTACCCAGACTGCTTGGTTGCCGTTGTTTAAAACTTATTTTCCTTCCAATTTTCCTCATCTGTTTTAATTTACGCTAGTACATTATCCTTGCGAAAAAGTATTTAAAATTTAGTTTTCGGTGACCAATATTTAAACTGTAAAAGTACACGTACGTATTTAAAATGTAATCAGAACTTAACCGCTTATGTTCCTTTCGTTTTGCTGACGGATACAACCCGAAGCCTGCAAGTAAAGTAAATTCGTTCTATGTGTAAAAAAGTAAACTCTGCAGAACAATTTTCACAGTTTCTTTTATTTCAGCATTTTAAAATTGAATTCGATATTCAATTGTGTACGACACGATTTAACTCTATCCACAAGAATTTATTTCATTATACATGCACCTAACTATGCTTATGTTTATTAATCTTCAGCCTTTATAGAGAACCAAGGTTGCCCTTGAAGTCCCGGACGTTAATTTCGCGATCATTAATCCCGGATTAACGCGGCCGTGAAACACGCAACTTGCGGGATTCGTGGTCTTTGTTCAGAACACGGAACAAATGACGCGCGATTAAAATTTAAACGTCGAATACCATTAGCAACGGCAAGAAAAGACGTAATTTTTCCCAGATTTCCCAAGAGAAATTTTCCTGTTTTCGTCGAGTGCAAAAATTTCATGGCTGAAATAACTGTCTTTCAAAAGATATACCCGCGTTCTGTAGACAACATTCAACATTTTTTAGCTTTCAAATATTCACGGAATTTAATTATGTCAGCGTCCGCTTCCCTCAAACCTGAATATTATATATACCTCTCTAATTAACACGTCCAAGCGGGGTCTCTCCATCGTGATTTTCGTCGGAAATATCCATCTTCGTAATAAGATATGTACGTTCATATGTGTTGGTGATTCCGACAACCGCAGCGTGGGCGTACTTGGCTTTATTCCGAGCCCCGGTCTCCGGGATTATTGCGTAACTACATGTTGTACAGCTCTTTGAGTAGAATGGAAGTTTTTCGTAAGTAGCCATTTATGGTTTAATTGTTTGCTGTCAAAGAAACAAAGGGTTTGCCGTGCTGAAAAAGCCTGTACTTTACGTACTATTAATAACTTTATCTATATATCTATTGTTTACACCAGTGCGATGGCTAATGGAAGTACAATCGTTTTTATGCAGCTCTCACTTTGTTCAGCGAATCAGGCGATCTTATATGTTGACAACGAATTCGCTCGTGATCGTACGAGCATGGAGCACCAGTGACTGGAAAAATACACTGTTTAATGTAACTGAAATCTTACCTCTTCTTTTTCTTCCCTAGGACTACCCTACCAGTGGCCCAATTCAGCCGCGGCGACTTCTCCCTCTGGTCCGTTCTGAAGAACTGCGTGGGCAAGGAGCTGTCCAAGATCACGATGCCGGTGGTGTTCAACGAGCCGCTGTCCTTCCTGCAGCGCATGCTGGAATACCTGGAGTATGCGCATCTGCTGCGCATGGCCTCGGAGCAGACGGATCCGGTGGCACGGATGGAATATATCGCTGGTGAGTTACTGACAAAATCAGCGCTTTCTGAGCATTGATTGTCTCGAGCTTCAGTTTTTGCAAAGGTAACTTGCAACTTTAAGGTGACCGTGAAGCAAAAAAAATCCATATAAAATGCGATAACGTTTTTCTCCCCTTAAACGTAGTCCATTTTTTGAATTTTTGAATATGTAGATATTATGAAAAACTAGGTCTATACGTTTTCTTGTCCAAGAAAATGATTATTGGAAAGAAATAAAATTAAAAACACAAAATTGGAAACGTACAGACCTAGTTTTTCGTAATATCTACAACATATTCAAAAATCGAGGAAATCGGATTAAATTTTGGGGGTGAGAAACGTTATAGCTTGGAGCTTAATTTGTACGAATTAGTTTTGACAGCTACGCGATTTAAGCATCGCTTCACAATCCTCTTAATAAATTCTCGTAAAATAAATAGTATAAACTGCAGTGCATGGCATCAGAGCACACGTATCCGGTGACGCGTTAGGAATAAATTGCTGCTAAGATATGGTTGAAGCCGGAAAACCTAGTGGTTTTTGACATGACGTCTTAAAGTCGACGACGAGGTGGGGTTTGATGACTACACTTAAAATAAACATAGTATTATCACCATACTTTCTTTAAAAATCACGTTAGTAGAAGCTGGCTTAGATCACAAGCAAATAGTTCACATAATGATAAGTCTCTACTATTCATTATAATAGAAATATATAGAGCATACTTCTATAGTTATACCCAGGGACAATCGCCGGTTGGTGACCCATCACCTTAATAAATTAAAGTTATCTAAAGGCCCTTTGCGTGTTGGCTTCGGCACCATGTACGCCTTCGAAATGCCCGGCACTCCTATAGTCCCATGATTGGTAAATAAATATAATAACGCCAGCCCTAATGAATGCGTAGGATCATGATCATGTTTTCAGCAAGTTTTATACGTGGCCATTCAATTATATTACATACTTACATAGCATATCTAGAGTTATACAAGCACCAAATTACTTATATTTATCAATTTGTACGTAAAATCCGTAAAGCAACGGAAGTCTCTAGGGAAAGATACCTCGTGTGTTCATAAGTTTTGAGACGAAATAAATATTACATAAAAAAATTAAAGCATAAAGCTGTATTTATAAAATTTACAGATAATGGTAACTAGACATTAACTAACAACTACAAGCAATTACTATTCAAAATGTCCACCCCTATTTTTAATACAAGCTTTTAGTCGTTCCGGCCAGTCATCGATCGCGGCACGAATCTTCTCCAGTGGGATATCCTTCGCTGCTTTGATGAGGGCTCGCTTTAAAGAATCTAAGTTTGGGTGGGACTTTTGGCAGGCCCTGAGTTCCAATTCAGTCCACAAAGAATAGTCCAGTGGATTGAGATCAGGGCTGGAGGATGGCCATTCTTCCGCCGCGATGAAGCCCGGCAAATTTTCCCTTAACCAAGCTTGAGTCGTTTTAGCCTTATGTGCGGGTGCTGAGTCTTGCTGGAAAATCCATTCTTTGTTGTGAAATAAAGTATTAGATAGGGGTTTCACTACAGTATCTAAAATGTCACTTTGATAATTTTTTGCTTTAACCTTGACACCTTGTTGGCAAAAATGGAGCGGAGTGACACCTTCGTACGAAACCCCCCACCATACCATCACACTCGCCGGATGATGGGCACGCGAGACATTTCGTGCTGTAGCAGGAACATCTTTGCTGCTTTTGGCATAAACTTTATTATTTTGCCGGTTAAACTTTTCTTCGACCGTAAAGATTTTTTCGTCGGTGAAGAGTATCTTTTTCGCATCGTGTCTCTTAAGCAGCATCGGACAACGTTCGCGACGTAATTTACGAAGGCGATCATTTAGAAAATGAACTTTTCTACGGCTGTAAGCCTTTACTTTCAGATCGTATTTCAATATTCTGTTGACTGAAATACGCGAAATTTTAGTCTGCAGAGCGAGTTTTTTCTGGGTGCGACATGGATTTCGGCGAAGTCGCTCTCTGATTATTTTGATGTTAGCAGCCGTCCTTACAGACCGCGGGCGACCACTCCTATGTCGATCTTTCAAAGAATCAGTCTCCTTGTAGCGTTTAATGGTGTAATATACGAAGTTGCGGCTTACCCCAAAACATTTTATGTCACGGAAAATTTCCATTGGTTTTTCCCCGCCATATGTAGTGAAATGACAGTCGCACGCAATTCTTTCGTTCCCTCCATCACAAGAAAAACAAAAGAAATGAATTTTCAAAACATACAAATAGCACACTAACATTCCAAATTCAAAATTGAAAAGAATATAAAATAGGTGCCAGTATTATTTTCTTTATTTTATAAACTAAAAAGTTTGTCTCAAAACTTATGAACATACGAGGTATACATTGTGGGGCTTATTTTTCTAAATTTACATATTGAAGTACCCAACAAATTGAATTTCTATGAAAATCTGCTTTTGAAGTTGTTTCGTGATTGAGCTCTAGGTTTTAAATGTCTCTTTACATGTTTTCAGCCTTTGCTGTGAGCGCCCTAGCATCAAATTGGGAGCGTCTGGGCAAACCCTTCAACCCCCTTCTTGGTGAAACCTACGAGCTGGAGCGCCCAGAGTTCAGAGCTGTTTGTGAACAGGTTGGTAATGTATTGTACTTTTATGATTTATTGAAGTGCCTTCTGCTAGAGTTTTTCGCGAATCTACGTCTCAGTATGTTGCTGCAAGTAGATTAAGATAATATTACTGACTCATAACAAGCTTTAAACCAGCCAATTTAAAGAAATGTTTTGAGTTGATTTATAAGTAGTCGCTAGCCTAATTATATAAAGTTCTCGTGTCACAATGTTTGTTCCCATACTCCTTCGAAACGGCTCAACCGATTCTTATGAATTTTTTTGTGCATATCGGGTAGGTCTGAGAATCGGCCAACATCTATTTTTCATATATGAAAGAAATTGCAGCGCGCGAAGCCGCTGGCGGGTCGCTAGTAATTTATGATTTTACCAGCTTTTATGTGGTTAAAATAAAGCCTTAGTGAATTATCTTAAAAAATGCTGTCATGAAATCAGCAAGGCAAAATAATGATATTATTTCTTTGCTGAATCCCTGAGGACGGTGTCTATTTCTACCCCCCTTACTACTACTACTATATTCCCCTTACTCCTTAGAAACCCGAAGGGATCATCTGCTTTAATTGGCATGTATAAGGCAATCTATTAAGATACTCATAAAGTGGTCTCATAGACATTTGCCATTTTAAGACTGTAATCTCAAAACTGCTAAAGCGTTCTAAAGTAATTTCACCAGTGCCCATATCCACTCACAGTTCATGTAAACCCTTCCATAAAACATCTTTTAAAATCTTCATTACCTTCCAGGTGTCTCACCACCCCCCAGTGTCTGCGTTCCACGCCGACAGCCCCCACTTCGTGTTCCACGGCTCAGTCCACCCCAAGCTGAAGTTCTGCGGGAAGAGCGTCGAGATCCAGCCCAGGGGGCACGTCACCGTTGAACTACCAAGGCAAGTCCAATGCTGGCACCATAATTACAAATAGCGTAACTTAACAGTAGGTATCATGACACGGTCAATCGAGTGATATCCACATGAAGCTCTACAACGTTGTTCTAAATGAAAGACTAATTATGACTTACGAGATTGGCGTTCATATTTAGTGAAGAAAGTTCAGCATTCATAAGAGCTTTCACATCTGGGGGAACACTAACATAATGTACACCACAAAGTCTCAAAAATATGAACACAGACCTTATTACTACGGCAACCTTTTAGTGCACAATTCTACAACGACCGTTGTACCATACAGTAGGCATGTGAAGAGAGTCAGCGATTAAATAAATACTTAAATACTAAATGAAGTTCATGTATTTATATTTTTGCGACTTTGTGGGAATACCGTCACCGTTTACCGTTTACGGTTGACTATACTAGATTATTTACCCACGCAGCGTGGGTAGACCCTAACAAGGTGGACCGACAACGTGGTCGAGGTTACGGTCTGATGACCGGTCTTTGCGGCAAACCCTGGAGGAGGCCTATATCCTGCAGTGGAGGTCTTTCAGCTGAAGTTATGCTAGACTATTCAGTCCACATTCTATTAGGTCTACAAGATTTTGTACGGTAACGGATTCGAAGAATCGTTTTACAAACTAAAGTCTTTGGTAAACATGGCGCGTGGGTCACCACAATAAAGTGATATAATAAGAAAATAATAATATATAACTTCTCTGAAATCCTAGTTTTTATTTTAAATTTAATGTGATTATAGGATCTATCATAAATTAAACTAGGTATCTTTCCTGTTTTGGAAGTTGTCGACTCAAAAACTGTATAAACCTTCGAATTAAATTTCCAGGTGGGGTGAAGCCTACACCTGGACAAATGTGAACTGCTGTGTCCACAACGTGATCGTGGGGAAGCTCTGGATCGAGCAGTACGGGCCCATGGAGGTGACGTGCCACGGTGGGGCCGGGCTGAAGGCCAACCTGTCCTTCAAACCTGCTGGATTCAACAACCGAGACCTGCACCGGGTTGACGGGTTCATCATTGACCAGAGGTAAATAAGATGATCGAATGGCAACAAGGAGACTTATAATTTTTATCTGAAATTTTGCATATTAATGTAATCCGATGACAAAAGGTTATGGTACCATTGAATTCCTATGATGATGGAGACGGAAGGTAGCCTTAACAACTTCTTAATAGCTAATAGTAAGACTTTTTTTGACGACACGTTGGCCTAGTTGGTAGTGACCCTGCCTACGAAGCAAGCGGGCGCGGGTTCAAATCCAGGTAAAGCGCTTATCACACAAATATATTTGGCCTTCCCGGAATACAAACCCACACTTAATATCATAAATCATTGTATACGACGTAACCTTACTTTTCAGCAAAAAGAAGATCCGGTTCCTCTATGGCAAGTGGACGGAGTTCATTAAGTGCTGCAGCGCGGCCGCGCACGAGCAGTGGGCGCGCGAGCGCGGCGAGGAGGCCAGCGCCACTCCCGCGCACACGCCCAAGAAAGTGCTGGCCAAGCTCAACAGCTTCAAAGTGGGGGCGCTGCGGTCCATGTCTATACAGGATGTGAGTGAAAATTCTTTGACGGGTCCTCTTCGTTTTCGCTGACAAATCTTTTAAAAATGCATCGTGTCGCAACCTATTTGCCAACCAATTCTTGGGGGAAATTCCTTTGCGTATCCGCCCCGGCGAGGGCCAGGGAGGGTTACGTCCCGCTTGCATAAAACCTCCGGGGCGTTCCACCTAATGCTTTAAGAGGAGGCTACGGGGCTGCTATAGCGCCGAAACGTAGCCCCCCCAAAAAGCCCCCCAATTATATAATAAATTCAGAATAACTAACAGTTTTGAAAAAAAAAATCAATGTTTTCAAAAAGTTATTAAATGATAATTATGTTTGTGAAATGAATCATTTGTGAAACGTTGGTTATGAAATGATAGGATCCCCACTTTGAAAATTTATAGAGATTCAGTGGCGGGTCTGTAATTCAATTTTGGGAGCGAGGGCATTTTTTTCGAGCCACATTACATTGAAAACCTGCCTTAATTTGGCACCCCGTGGCGCCATAGTGCGTTAGCTCTTAAGAGGCCATGTGCTGCTACGCTATTACAAGAACGAAATGAAATGATGGAGATCGTTTGCGCGCGCCTTGATGGCAGCGTCAAACTTAGATAATTGCTTTTTACTTTAAAACTACTTACAATTGATAAAAAAACTGGTTTACCAGGATCAAGAAGTTATAAATACTTAACGATTTCAGCAAAAATCATCGTCAAATCGTAGGACTTCGAAGATTTAGGCAGGATAGGCAGAATATAACACATTATCATGATGTGGCCTCTTAAAACGTTCTCTAGAAGATCGTTTTAAGAGGACTAGCTCAGGATGTCCGCGATTTGTTTGTCGCTTGGATCTCCTTTTATATCTATTCAGCGGGGTTAGACAAGTTGCATTCGACAATCGTAAGCGATTATATTTCTATTGAAAAATGCATGGAATTGATGTAAGGCACCGAGATAGTAACACGTGACAATCTCGGTGGCTTATGTCAATTCCATACATTATTTTGTCTATCGAAAAATAATGGCTAACGATTGTCGAATGCAACTCGTCTAGCCCCACTTTAACGATGGAGGCGCACTGAGCAACAAGCGTTAAAATACAATTTGTGCAAGCCATATAGTTTGTAGTTCATCGCTCGCTCTCATACGATGCGATTTGGCGATGTGTCGCTAACTTTGGCTTATTTTTCAGCCGGAAGACGATTCCGATGAAGTGCCCAAGCCAGACGACACGTTCAACATAGACATACCGGGGTCAACCACCCTTTGGGAAGCAAGAGTTCGCCCCACCAACAGTGCTCAGGTACGTTTATACTCGTGAGTTGGATAGGGCAAAACATTCAAAAGATATGGTTTCCATAAGTTTAAATATAAAATATGTGTATTTCATCATAGCAATAAATAAATAAAAAAGTGAAAACAAAATATACGTCCTTGTTCTGGTGTAAATTAAATGGCCATCTAAAATGTCTCTAACAGAATAACTGCGCCCAGCCCAATACATTCACGATATTTCAATTTCCATGTAAAATTCTGACCCTACACCTTCCAGTACTACCAATTCACCGAATTCGCGATGTCCTTGAACGAGATGGAGCGGGACATGAAAGGGCAGCTCTGCCCCACGGACAGCCGACTGCGGCCTGACGTGAGGCTCCTGGAACAGGGGGAGATCGACGCTGCAGCCGCGGAGAAGACTCGGCTCGAAGAGAAGCAGAGGATGGCAAAAAAGGCGCTCAAGAAGGCGCCAGATGGCTGGCAGCCCAGGTAAGAGATAGATACCAAACGAAATCTATAGACTTGGTGATTCACGCCATGTCCTTGATGATATGAAGGGAGATGGCTGCGGACGTGAGGTTCCTGGACCATGGAGAGATAGACGTTGCAGCCGCGGAGAAGACTCGGCTAGAAGAAAAGCGGAGGATAGTAAAAAAGGCGCTAAAGAAGGCGCCAGACGGCTGGCAGCCCAGGTAAGAGATATATATCAAACGAAATCTATAGACTTGGTGATTCACGCCATGTCCTTCATGATATGAAGGGAGACGGCTGCGGACGTTAGGTTCCTGGAACATAGAGAGACACACCGCGGAAATGATTTGGTTCGAAGAGAAGCAGAGTATGGCAAGGAAGGCGCTCAAAAAGTCGCCAGATTGCTGGCAGCCAAGGTAAGAGAAAATCAAACGAAATAAAGGAATACAGCTGCGGTCTGACGAGAGGTTCCTGAAACATGGAGAGATAGTCGCTGCAGCCACGGAGAAGACTCGGCTTGAAGAGAAGCAGAGGATAGCAAGGAAAGCGCTCAAGGAGTTGCCAGATAGCAGGCAGCCCAGGTAAGGGATAGAGATCAAAAGATATCGACACGGTAGTTCATGCAACGTCAGCAAACTGAAGCCTACAAGTATACCCTTACTCTTATATCTATAGCATACCCATTCATTATAACTTTTAACCAAATTAAAGTAATAAATTTAATAACACTTCTTCTGTCTCCCAGGTGGTTCAGCCAAGGCACAAACCCTTACACAAAGATGGAGGACTGGCTCTACAACGGCGGGTACTGGGACCGTAACTACCAGCATTTGAAAGACATCGACATCTTTTAAATTAGGCGTTTCAGTGTAATTTATAGCTTTGCAAAAAGGAGTTTGGATTAATTTCAATGAAAATGGCACAATGATACATTTCTTACCTGAAAACTGCTGCCTTAACTCCCAAATAATTCAATTTAGATTTCAAAAAATAATTTTTAATTTTGTTCAGTGGTGTTATGCAGTCTAGTTAATACAATGCCAAACCTATTATTTCATATGTAAATGGAATTATGAGTGATATAGTAAACTTTTAAAAATATTGCAGCCATGATTTTTAAGTAAAGCTCTTGAAGAGCTTTTTGAAAAAGCATTTTTTCCTTCTAATTAAGTAACTTTGAAATAAAGTGTCCATAATCTTAATTTGAACTTCGGACAAGATAGATTAGAGCTGCCGATAGAAGTCGAGAATTATATTGAAAATGGCACCATGATCATTTTTAGGGTTCCGTAGCCAAATGGCAAAAAACGGAACCCTTATAGATTCGTCATGTCTGTCCGTCTGTCCGTCCGTATGTCACAGCCACTTTATTTTACTAGAGAGAATATTAATTTTACCCGGCACTTGCCAAACTCCTTTAGCCAAGCTATAATATAGATTGTTTGATTAACTATTCACTTTGAGCTGGAGGCTTGATTTAGACGAGATTATATTATATAGATTTATAAAATAAGTAGAAAAAGCCTGCCCACACTTTCATACGACTTATCGATGGCAAACATGCTTAATCTTGTTTTTTTTTTTTTTTTTATCTATCCAAATATATTTTATTACCAAGTGAATTGTGAAGGACATTGGTAAACTGTATTTATTCTTAAATAATGCTGGAAACTATAACTCAATGTTTAAGATAAGAAAATGATATAACCCTAGTTTTCTAAGGATCATTAGAAATAAAAAATATTATAATAAATTACAAATTATCCGTATAAATAATTACAACACATTAACAAAGTGAAGTCAATTATAAAATAATTGTTAGATTCTTGTTAACTTTGACTTTGTTTTTCTTGTTAGTATATTTCGACTGGTATAACTTGTATTTATATCTAGTAGAATGGGTAACTACCAGCATGTAGGTACCTACGTAATATGGATATTGATTGGTTTAGTAAAACTAGATTAAATATTCCTAGTATCGTTTCAGTTTGGTATAAATATATAGATTTCATATGTGAACAAAAATATAAGTACAATACGTAAAGTTACATAAATAATAATTATTAAGTGTTTATTTCAATAAGTCCAGTAATATAGTAATATTACATAACTCGTAATGTCATTTAATAAGCCCTTAATAGCTTTCTATACATATGTTGTTCTTTATTTGTTTTGTTTTGTCTTTGATATGAAAGTCCCAGAAATAAATAATAAGACTTTAACTTTTTGTGAAATTCGCTTACGTAAATATATGTTATAACTTTTATGTATGATAAAATTTGCCGATACGTTACGACTATACCTACACTTAAACAATTTCATTAAGTTTAAAATAATGCCCTATAAATAATGTAATACCAAATACGAATCCGTATAAAAACTTAATTAGTAAATGATTAGTTGTAAGTATTTAATTTTAGGACTTGTACATAATGATCTATTAAAGATCGATGACATGAAAAGGGAAGTAATTAGACGGTAAAATCGCCCGCCAATAAGTTCATGTACAAGTTACGGCAGCGTTTAGAATAAAATATGACTAAGTACATAATTAGTATCTACTAGTCAGAGAGCGTATTTTTTTTAAACTACTGTGACTGCCTAAACTCAGTGGTAATGTAAAATGCCGTTGTTTCTCGAGATTCGTCCGAGATTTCCCGACTTGTTAGAACGATACTTTCATCAAAATCGTTATAGCCGTTTAGACCTACATATTTTATAGCAGTTAAGCCCACTAAATAACACAATCAATTCAAAATATTACCTGTAATCCGCACACTACGAGATATATAATTTAAAAAAATATATGAATCTAAGGTTTAAAGAACCTATAGGTTTTTATGAGAAAGGAAACTCTCGAAAAACTGTAAACGCACTACAAGCGTTCTATAGCGTGATTTTTGTTTTATAAATAAACTGATTGTTATAATATAAATCTCTGTAACGATGCGATCATACTAGAGTTTTGTCAATGGCGAGAACGGCTCATGTGGCCTTGAGACTACACATATCGCATCTTGCATAATGCAAGACAACAACAACATCTAAATACTACAAAAACTTTCAAAATGTATGGATTACTTCCGAGCGCTTATGCGACCGTCCGCAGCTTACGTAAATCGTATAAATACAATCGCGGTCAAATATTACGGGGCAGAGTGCGTTTTTCATACAAACGAGGCTATTTCGAAGCCTTGGTTCCCGGCCAGGCGTTGTTTTGAGTGAGGTTTAATGGTGTATACTTCGAGGTTCAATAGAGGAGGTCTAAAGTTCTTAAGATACCTAACTGATCGTACAATCAGTTAACACCGAAGCGAGAGAGTTTGAGTCAGCATTTGGATTTCCGTACATTTTACTGCCATTTTTGATGTTTTTCTGAACATGCACAATTCCACCGTTAGCCGCAGATTCAATCAGTTGGCTATCCTAAGCACTCTGGAAGTTCTGTGGGGTTAGACAAGTTACATTCGACAGTCGTTAGCGATTATATTTCGCTTGAAAAATGTATACAATTGACGTAAGTCACGTGGTACTATCTCGGTAGCTTACGTCAATTCCATACATTTGTCTATCGAAAACATAATCGCTAACGATTGTCGAATGCAACTTGTCTGGCCTCACTGTATCGAAGCTTAGTATATCCATAATCAGATTTCACTAAATTCATCTCCTGGTGAGGAACCAAGCCTTTGAATTAGCCTCTTTAGTATGAAAAACGCACTATGACCCGTATTATAAGACAGCGAGAGTATTTTCGATATCAATAACGTTATCGCAATGCATCTGCTACTGTTCCATTACCTAACTAAGCAATGCAATATTACGATAAGTTTGTATCAACAACAATATTTTTTTACTACTATTTTGCATAAACGTCATCTGCTCATCGTGACCAGACTATTGGATCCAAAGATGGTGGTTCTACGTTTTAGTACAGTTAAGACGTCGTTGCAACCTTGTCACTGCATTTATTACATTGTCATAGAGTTGAAAATTTCAGTATATTCTTGTATAAAAAGTAGATTCTGAAGCTGAGCTTTGAACTACACAAACTACCAAATAAACTTAATTAAAACGCTTATAATAAATAATTTATTTTAATTACTAATTATAAACAAATACGAAGATATTGGATAACTATTATTCCTGGGTAGTCCACGTTTGGGAGATTAAGAGATAGGATAGGTAATTTAAGGATAATTGTGTAGGTTAGTTAGTTGGAGAAAAGATCTCATATAAATAATTTTGTATAGCCACTGTGTAGTTAATCAACCTAATCATACATTAAAATTATCGTCTTATAGGCTTCTTGTATTTGCCTAAATGTCAAAGCATCTGTGACGTATTTCAGGCGTACAATATGGTAATAGTTATTAAGTATATGGCGTATAATGTAAATTACAGTAAGCACATGTTAGTTTATCAATGAAATGTATATTTTGCTGCACTTTAATGCTATTGACGGGTGTTTATTTCATTTCATCGAACGCTGTTTTCTGCTGAACCATAATGTTTTCAAGGTATCTTTTACATCTAACCTAACCTACGTAATTCATGTTTAATATACCCTGAAAACATTATGGTTTCCGCAGAAAAAAGCGTTCGATGAAATGAAATACGATGAAATGATGAGTTACCGCTTTTGACGCTAGTGCAGCAGTTCAAACATAACATTGAAGTGACAAATTACTAAAGTCACGTTTAGGCGCCGGCTGAGAAATCTTTTGTTCGATAATCCGCTTTATTTTATCAATAAGTATAGGGAACTTGACATGAAATAATTTTGTACTCGTAGGGTGATGGGACCAGTGTTGGACACTTTAAGCTGACAGGCACCAATAATGGAAATTTCACTCTTAATTGAAAGATCATAAGGTTATAAATTGATTGTTGCAAAACAAATGAATAACCTTTATTGTCTGTAAAATAAGAGTCAAGTGTCCATCATTGGACCTTGTTCATTACTGGTTCGATCACCCTATAATGTAAGTATTTTGTGTTAATATTGCTTCTTTCTTTATTATGTTATTATGACGATCCTTAATGGAGATATTCTAGATAAGGTGACATTATTAATTAAATTATATTATTCAAATTTTAAATTAATTAAGATTTTTTATAATTTATTTCTAATTATAATTCAAATTTCGGAAGATCACAATAACTTATAATTTGTCATGCTGTGCAATTTATACTGTGACTTTATATTGGGAAATAAATTCTAAATCCGTGCAGGTACTTATAACGCTAAAGCAATAATAATAACTATTGGTGTTCTTAAGTTGAGGTAGCTACATTAGTTAGTAACTGCTTGACAAGCCTGTATGAACAAATTGTGCTCGAACAAACATGCTTGCCTTGCGCGTCTGTATTATGATGTTGTGTAAATATGCTCGAGTATACTGTTAAAGCATGCTTGTCAAGTTCGTACGTATATTTCCACTTAAGAGTAAAGAGTGTATCTAATTATTTTAAATGTTTGAGATTGATTGCACATTACTTCATAGGAAACAAATCCCGGGTGGATTTCTAATTAAAAATATTTGGTATGAAATAAAACCTGGCATAACCTGACAATAATAATGATTTTATGATTATATAAGTTGCTATTTAACCAACTAATAGATATCATTTTCATTTTAATGTAAATAGGTTTATTAGGTTTAGGTACTAACAAAGTCTTTAGTCAAGCCGATTCATCTAATGAGCTTCGAATTTAAATGAAAATTCAGGCTAGGTAAATAAATTAACTGAAAAAGGCGCCTATTTTCTATTTCTATTTCGCACTCTCTGAGGCTTCACCGTCTATGACAATTTAAGGAAATAAAGGCACTTCTGATGCTTGAAAATTGTATCCCTTATCAACTTATTTTCTAATGGAAATGTAGGAAATTCACTCGTCGTCATGTTAGTTATATCTTTCGAATAGAGGTCGGTATAATTACTCCAATGAGATCCTTACTTACCCAGTAAGAGCGGTTTCGCACTACGTCCGATCAGAATCCGATCCTAACCCGATTCACGGATGACGGAAAGAAATCGGATCTGATCGGACGTCGTGAGAAACCGCTCTAATGCTTGCCCTTTGGAAATTGGAATTCCATGCAAGTCATATGGCATTATGTCAAATGTATCAATGCCTGACTGAAATTAAGAAACGGTAACTTTTACACGTGAATCCCGAAAATTAACCGAATAAATGTGTGACTAGTTTTTGTAACTCACATGTAAAAGTTACTGTTTCTTAATTTTAGTCTTTACAATTATTTACAAAACTACTCAACAAGAATGTGCTGGCTAAATAATTTTGGCGCTCCATGTTGAGCCCTATGTCTAGAAGTTGACGTTTTAGAGCGGATAATGATTGACAAACGTATCATTTTACAAACTTTCATTTCGCAATAACGCATTTGTTCTTAAGCTATATATTACATAGGCTACATGGCGTTATTAAACATGTTAGAAAGGCAAGGTTGGACTTTTGACCACAAAATATTGTAAAATAATGCGGCGGGAATTAACTTTTGCGAAATGAAAGTTTGTAAAATTATGCAGTTTGCCAAATGATAACTTGGTAAAGCATTAGGGAACCTGATAATGAAGATGATAATAAAAAGCGACATTTGCATACGGTTCGGTCTTCTGAATCGCTAGATATAACTGAATTGAGCCGTTATAAAGTAGGTACCTACCTAATGTACGTATAAGGGGTACCAATTACTTTATTGAAAACCTTTCAACTAAATAGCGCATCATTACGCAGAATTTTCATTTCATTGAAAGCCATTTCTCGCAGCATGATTTTTTTCGTGTTTGATTTGACAAATCTAACTTAACCTAACCTATGTAATCATGTTTTCAGCAGAAAATAACGTTCAATGAAATGAAATTCGATAAAATGATACAATTTATAAAGTGAAATTCGATAAAATGATAGTTTATCACATAAGATTGGGTTTTGTAGATTCTGTATAATATTAATCAATAAGTCTTAAGTCTAGAATTCTGTAGCAAAATCATTATAATGTATCAAGGTGGTTTGTAAGACCAAAGGAGGGGTTTGTTAGACCAATATGGAGTCGGTTGTAATTGTAGCCAAAATAGGCTTTAAATAAGTAGGTCGTGTAAATGTTGTAGGACAGTAACGGTTTAAGACATTCAAAAGTGTACACATTGAAATAAATATTATTATAGTATTTTGTTGTGTTTCATTTACTTCCACTTCCAATTTAAATGATACTACCTAGTAATTATTAGACCTAATTGTATCAGTGGACAATCTCACATTACTTGACTAAGTCCCTACTAACTAAGCTCTAGGCTTGTACTATGGGTACAAGACAACGATATAAATACTTATTATAGAGAAATACATACTGAAATATGTAGAAAATATTCAAGACTCAGAAATAACTACTCGCGATCATTACACAAATATTTTCCCATGCCGGGAATCGAACTCGGGACCGCTGGCATTGTAGGCAGGGTCACTACCATATCAAGGCCAACGCGTCGTCATCAATATAATTACTTACGTCTATATCAGGGCCCGTATTATGGTCGCCTTTATCGCAGTTTATAAAGCATCCGTCACTCTCACGCTTACGCACTGGTAAGAAAGTGACAGATGCACTTCTATCCACATGGATAAACACAACCATAATAGGCTTGCAGATGTCATAAACAGACGTGTTCTATCTCGGGCGACGAATACTAAAGTGACGTAGCAATATAATTTTGGTGACATAAAATTATATCGAGGTTATGTCAAGATCAAGATGTTATTCAACATGAATAAATATTATTTATTGTCTTTTTAATTTTAAAATAAAAACAATAACCAAATGGTATTTTTTTTATTTTGAAATGTTTTCATAGATCACAATCGATGTTTTTTTCCAGATTTGTTCTTACTAACGATTGCTGTCTAGATGAAAATTTCCACTTTAAATTACTAAACGTTCTCTCAACGTCTCTTCTTCGTCCACTGTCGTCGTCGTCCACTTCGTCCACTTCAAATATTTAAAAGAATCAAATCCCATTTCTCTTTCATAAACTATGTTGAGATTTATTCACTTCTTATAAAACTATGACTAAATGACACTGAACTTTTGGTCATGGGATTTTTTTATCTTAAGAGTAGCAGAGGATTTTTATTAATAAGTATAATATCGACATCTTATTTATCGATATCAAATCCCTAGGACGTGCCCCGAGTTAGCACACCTAAAACACTTGTAACGCCAGTTTTGGACCTTTCCTTTATGTTTCTGGCCAACTGGCGCTGGTTTAGCTTTAAGTATATTCATTCTAACGATTGGGAGAAAACAGTAAAGAACGAGACGTTTTTTCTACAAAAAATCCAAGAGTAAATCTTAGGGTAGTAAGTAAGGGAGTAAATCTTAGGGGCAATAAATTGTAAAAAAATTGCGTGTTAAAATAAAATTGATTTTATTATCAATATAAATCCCAATCAAAAACGTGTACTTATTCCAAAACCTAAGACTATCTTATTGCAATATCGACATTCACTGATCACATCAAATTAAACCCGACAAATAAATCGAAATCCTTTATTTTTTGCGACCATGGTCGAGGACAGGCACAAATACGTAGTTTATCCAAACTCACGGGCTAAGTTAGTCTTTACAGGTTTTTTATTATGTTTTCACGATCCTTTTTAAAGGTATAGATACGTTGCTGCTATAATAATAAAAACGGGTTTAAAATATAATATAATGGCACTTACGTGAGCATATCGTCACTACTTTGAAAAAACCTAGTATCTGCATATTTCGTGATGTACGATTTTAAACATAAACTTGAAGAGAATTAAGTTTAAAATCGTACACCACGAAATATAAGATACTAGGATTTAAAAAATAGTGACGATATTCACTTGCTCACAGATTGCGGCTCCTAGCGAACCATCAGTGTATAGTGCATGTCTTAAAAATCCTTTCTGGTTTGAATTAATTAGACATGCATAAGAGCGTCTGAGAGCGAGTGAGAGAGAAATAAAAACCCGAATGCATTTTTAAGACATTGCATTGTACGCAGTTTGGGGATGGTTTTAGTAAAATTATAGGTAGTTTTCTTAGGTACAGTCAGCCGCTCATACGGTTATACGCGTCGATGATTAATTAAAATCTGTGTCAATTGAAAATGCAAAAGATGTAAACATAGTTAAACGGACAAATTCACTATGATTACGCGATAATCACGTAATTAATACACTAGATCATTATTTTCATATTATGTTTAAGATGAAATGACTATTCAGTTATACGTTATTTTTAATATAAACACGATTGGTGAATATTTGAGTTAATGTGTCAAACAGTACTAATTTGTTTACATATTTTGCAAGTTCAATTGACACAGACTTTAGTTGCGTGTGCGGCTTACAGCCGGCGCAAATACAGTTCAGTACAGCGCTGACACGTTCACTGTCAAAGCATTATCATCTTAGGATGTGTTGAAATAAGATCGAAATGAATTAACACCTCATAATAATCTCCGTAAGCATCTCCTAAACACGAATGTTAACCTTTTCATTGCCATTTCCGGATATATCCGCACCAATATTTAAACGCCATTAATGGATAAGTCCGTCTTGGTTGCCAGCGCAAAATGGACCTGAGTTTCTATAAAGCAAGGTTGACATTGTTTTAAGCTGTCACTAGCGTGTGAGTGACGTCTTTTCTTTATAACACAGTGTTGAAAAGGAAATATTTCAATCTTATTTCAACGTGACCAAACACGATAATGGCAGTGAAAACTCTGCACTACGCTTCGATATGTGCGCCGGCCCACTAAAGTTACAATTCCGATGTTGGTGACCGCGGCGAGTGATGGTGACAGGTGTCCCAGCTTTAAGCAAGTTGTAATGTTGTTGTGTTGTGTCTCAAATAAATCATCATCATTCATTCATTCATTCATTCCATCTGCACCCTATTTCACCTCCTTGACAACGACCGGTGACGTTTCAGTGTACATGGCGCATTTTATATGAAACCCAGTGATGTAACAGCGTGTTAACTTTACAATTTATACCGAATTGTCACATGTCATTGTAAAGATGGGGCTGGTCGCGACCCACCGTTTAACGCATTCACTGCCGGCATCACTTTTTTATGGCACTCAGGCCAACCTGATGGTAAGTGGAATCTGAGACGCAAGTCTTATCAAACTTTTGCCAGGTGTCGTATATTTTGTTTTTTTACGGCGCTTGCATATTGATAGAACGCTCATATGCGTTTAAAGCACTAGGTGACAGTTAGGAGAACGCTTATATGCGTTGCCGGCAGTGAATGCGTTTCTTCTACAAATTAACTGTCTTACTGAATGCCTGAGAGGGACCCAGCTATCTGGTAGAATGAGAAACATATTTCACTACTTTGATAAAACCACGTATCTCATATTTCGTGAAGTACGATTTTACACTTAAACATGAAGAGCAATAAGTTTAAAATCATACAGCTCGAAATGTGAGATACGAGGTATTTCAAAGTCGTGACGATATATAACTTCTAAGTCTATCAAACAGCTGCTAACTCGGCCTTTCTGTATGAGGGACCCTTTGGTATAAAATTATATGACGCACTGACCAACACTAACGACTGCGTGTCGATTACTGTCGCCGATCGCAGTCGCCAACGTCGGAATCGTTAATAAAACGGCGAGCTTAATGTGAACATGTCCTAACCACTATAACAATATTTATTGCACACAATTTGTTCCAAGATCGTTATTAATATTTTAACACGATGCAGTTTCTAATATATTCCAATCTAGAAACATTTGATCAAGATTCACAAGTCGTATCACTTTTCTAATTGTACTTCACCACAATTTATTTTATGTTGAAGACAAATTACTTATATTTTTTTATTTACTATTGCTTAAACTTAAAACTATACATATTTTTTTTTAAAAGTGTGATATAATGTAGTTTGATCCAAATAAATATATAAATTTGATCATCAAAATTATTATAATAAGGCAAATATCAGTCTGTCGGTTTATTTTACCACAATTTTACTTAATTAAAGTTAAAGTTCGGCCACGTTTGAAAAATACAAAAATATATCTTAAAGAAAACCATCTTTTATGCAGACAAAAAATTACATGGATATCGTCGTGTATTTTAATTTGTTACTTTTGAGTTATTCCTATTAAACAATTGCTGTATGAAGTCACTCTGGCATTTTAAAGGATTACCTACTGGGCCTCTATCCTTCTCGGGAAAGCCATATTGCTTTTGTCATCGTATTGTCAACGTTATGATAGCTCTTATTATCTCAACAACAATGGCGGCACAGTTAAAAACAATGATAAATCGTCAAAAGTAATATGGTTCTTAAGGAGAATAGAACCACAGGACAACCTATTAAAGACACTGGCCCAAGACAAAATAAAGTACAATATAAGTATTAAGGCACTGATGTTTTTTTACAGATCTCTTAATAAGTAATATTACCATTTTTGGTCATTAATCATTATTCAACGGCCAAGTTCACTTACGTTGCTATTGCAGGCTACTCACACACTTACCGTAGAAGCAATTTTGTGATTAGACGCTTAATTGCCCCATGTTTTTTTTTTAAATGTGTTCTGAAAAATACTTGCTTTTAGAGTCTCGACTCTCAAGAACATAAAAAAAAAACATATTAGTTATGTACCACGTGTTCTCTATGGATTCTCTATGGACTAGTGGACGGAATTACGTCGTTTTGTTGAAAGCCCCATCTTTCAGCAAAGTCGTTTGCGTTTCAGCAAAACCGAAACATTTCGCCCTTTGAAATAATTGATAATCCGATTGATATTAAATCCAATCAGATTATATTTAGTAAATGGTTCAACCATTTACTAAATATAAAGGATTAAGCGGTAACACAATGAACACGTGGAAATTTGTAAAATACTCGAAGTAAATCTTCCACTCGAATCTGATGTAAGTTTTTAAAGGATCACATGAAAGTTGACAAAAAATACTGTTTATTTTGTTAATAATGACCCAAAAGAATTATTTATTAAAATTATGCCTCAACTTTTTGAAAACGTTCAATTTGTAATATGTACTAAAAGGGTGTCAATTATTTCAAATGGACAAGACCAGTCAGCGGGCTAGCGGATAAGCATATAAAGATAAGCTAATAGGATTACTCATTCCATCCTTGCCTCTGCTCGAGTTTACTGTAACAGTTTCAAATTATAATTTTAAATGGAAATAAAATAATTAATGAAAATAAAACAGTATAATTTCTGAAGCCCGTTATGTCCGATATCTTCGAGTGGGAACGTTCCTGCCACACTACTAACACTGAACGCGATTTGAGCCTTCCAGTTTCGGCTACCGTTCCAGAGCAGCAGAAGCTTCTCATCAGCTAAAATGACCCTAAAACTTCTTTAGTTTGCTTTTTAGACAAAGTATATAATGTTTTTTTCAAACACGTTTTTAAAACATCCGACACGCCGTTAATTGGCAGAAAATTTCCCCTACTTGCATATTATACACATCACAATTGAGGATGCAATTTAGGGTCAAATTCCGAGATTGCCCCAGCGCTGTGACGTAGAAAAGACCATGCGGCGTTTAAGGTATTTAGCCATTACCAGAAGTATTATTTCCTGACGAAATAAATAAACAAATGTCCGACAAGGAAAATATTTAAAATATAGTTTACTCTTGAGACAAATCTCTTTAAGCATTATTTTATTCAGATCACATTTTAAAAGTTTTTGTTGTCAATTGGCAGAAACTGGCCCCTACTTGCGATACATATCACAATTTTAT
This sequence comes from Acleris holmiana, assembly GCA_949316455.1. NCBI lineage: Eukaryota > Metazoa > Arthropoda > Insecta > Lepidoptera > Tortricidae > Acleris > Acleris holmiana. The sequence goes on from OX438764.1 coordinate 4,016,391, forward strand.
TAAGGACGCAATATAGGGGCAATTCTCAAGAATGCCCCAGTGGGTGAGAAGCCTGTTTTAGCAAACTGTACATTAAAAATACAACAAAAACCTTTGTAATTTTTATATCCTATACACAACGCACACTAGTACTGTAAAAGCTTTTTATTCAAAAGGAAATTGCATATTTTTAAGAAAACTAAGAGGGGAATGGTTCCGCAGTTACTTGTCGAAGCGCACCCTGCGCGTGTCGGTCGACGGAGTCGGAGGCGCAGCGGCAGAGATACTGAGCGGTGTCCCGACCGGATCCGTCTACGGCCCGATAGGGTACATTATGCATGTAAACAGTCTTGCAAATGTGGTGCGGAACTGTTCTGTGTTTATGTATGCTGATGACACATGCCTACTTTATGCGGATAAAGATATTGAAAGTGTAGAAAAGAAAATACAGGAAGACTTTGAAAACGTAATAAAATGGTCACACGACAATGGTCTATTGTTAAATATGGAAAAAACAAAGTGTATGGTAATAAGCTCCCCCTTCTTAAAAAAACGCTATGAACCAATAAGGATTGTAGGACATACGTATGATTGTTTGCATTCCCATAAGCACGCTTGTAGTTGTAAAAGCTTAGAAACTGTGGATAAATATAAATATTTAGGTCTTACTATAGACAAATGTATGAATTGGAAAATTCATATAGATACACTGTGTAATAAGTTAAGATCAATACTTTATAAAATTATAAGTCTAAAAAATGTAGTTACTAAGAAAATACTGTGTATGATCTATCATGCATTGGCAGACGCAGTTATTGGTTATGGAATCACAGCTTACGGACGTACGTTTAAAACCTATTTAGACAGGGTATTAAACTTACAAATTAGAATTTTAAAAAATATAGTAGATAATAAAACGAAAGAAAGTTGTAACAAAAATTACTTACCATTATTTAGAAAGCTAAGCATTCTGCCAGTGCACGAGAAAGTGAGGTACCAAATAGCAACAGAGCAGTTTAATAGTTTCGAATTTAAAACCCCTAGAGCCCACGCCCGCGCTCTGAGGGCCACGACGCAGCGGAGGTACGTGGAACCCGTGGCCAACAACTATTACGGAAAAAGAATGCGTAGTTACATAACACCGCGAATATTTAATCTAATTTTTTCAGAGGATGAATGTATTAGTAGAAATAGTTTTAAAATTAGGTTAAAAAAGTTGCTATTAGATACCTTAAAATCATCATAGTTGTAGTGGGTAGCAAGGTCAGCGAGGGAAACACAATGCTCGAATGATCTTTAAAGTACTGATACATTAGACATATAGTTATAAGTTATTTTATAAATTTATGTGTTTTCTATGGATGGATATGTGATGGCATGTCTATCTATGGGAAACGGGTAAAACAGTTTTGGGTACATGTCAAATGTGAAAGTGAGTGCAGTACTTCGCCAATAAACACTATGTTTGGCGAATTTATATATAAATAAAATGTACCTATATTTTCTTGAAAATAAATTAAAAAAAGAAAAAAAAAAAGGATTTTTTAATTGCAATGATTTGTCCAAAAGAAATTCGAAAACTTTCAGACGCGTTTTTTTATATTGAAAAGTCTTTACTCGTAATCTTTTCTTTCAGACTGATGCATCATTTCATTTAGTGTAAAAAATTGAAAAAGACAGAGATGCTAGCTTGGAGAACCATTTTAAAAAGTACCTACCTACTGCCGTTCAATAAGGCAGTAACAGTACGAAGTCCATAATACTTTTACTGCCTGTTTGTTTTGAAAGGCAAAGTTGGAGTAGATAAGTTAATCGTACATTCAACGTAAGTAACTAAGAAAACTTTTAAAAAATATATAGAGTTGACGTCAGCAAGCATAGAATTGACTTTCGTGTTTGTCAACGCCATCATGTACATTTTTTAATTTTTATATTCTTCTACTTTTGTAGTATACACAAATATTCACAAATAACAATGTTCTTTTCTCACCCTCGTTTACAAAGTAACCTATTAATGTATTGCATTTCACTTTTCTTAAAACTCCGTAGGCTAAGGAACAAACATAAAATAATATTTTGGTCCTTATTGAATGCTTTACTAGAGTCATTCAGGGGTTTTTATGGCATGGAGAAGGCGAATAAGTACATAGGCTTGATGGTTGGGATCTCGAGAAATTTGCAATCTTAAGACTAATCTCAAGATGGCAATCCTAAAGCTGCAAATGCAGTTTTATAACCCAAGGTATTGACTGACTCATTTTCCCCACATAATCCGATTCCAATCTACGATAACGTCCTAACTACCTTAAATTAAAGAGTAGGGCGCATACTGGTGCATTGCAAACACTGTTTCAGGTTCTAGTTAGAAAGGGAATCACTGGGGGGTCATTTTTTCTTATATCTTTGTTCCTAGGCGTATGAAGTCTACTTTCGTTGGCAAAGCCACATTGGTAACTGTATGAATTAATTAACGGTTAGCGATTACTTATTGAGCTTCAAGACCTGAGTCCAGGAAGTCCTTCAGGTGAAGAGGAACAGGTCTGGGCAGCGGTCGGAGGAACTGTAAAAAAAAAATAGTTCAACAAACGGGCGGACTCAAGTTCGTGGGTGCGTGGGTACGTTAACGATGGAATGCTTGGTCAACTAATGAATGACCAAAACGTCCAAGTCATCAGCAGGAAGTAATTTTAAAGAAAATTAAAATACACGCAATAATTGAGGATTATTTTTATCGCTTGTTCCTGTTTTAATTCTAATTATGATATTTTAAAATATATTTGAATGCATAGTCGTTTAGTTTTTAAATTCAACGTTTAATATTTCAAGAGTTAATTGCAAGAATCCAAACATCTAAATATTGTCATAAGCTTTCTTTTACCTGTAACTTAGGTACGTAATCTATACAAATATTATAAATGTGAAAGTAACTCTGTCTGTCCGCATGTCTGTTTGTTACGCTCTCACGGATAAGCCGCTGAACCGATTTAGATGACATTTGGTATGGAGATAGTTTGAGTCCCTGGGAAGGACATAGGGTACTTTAATCCCAAAAAGTAAGACGGTTGCTGAGGGAATGGCGATAAAAGACTTCTATGCGGACGGAGTCGCGGAAAACAGCTAGTCATTTATAAGATTTAACTATTTAAAACCATCAACAATTTTAAATTAAAAAATAAAACATTTATTCGTTCAGTTCAGCTCTTCATATCATACCAATTAAGTACACAGCATGAATGTAGGTAGGAAATTGCAATACTTGCGATTGTATTGTGTACTATAATTAATATTTTCCCAGGCTTTCAGAGCAACTTCTATTACAACTTTGTTTGGTAAAACCCGTCAAGACTAGGAACTAACGAAAGCGAATCACTGAGTGGGTTATTGAGAAAATACAATTTCTGTGTGAAGCAAAGATTGGTCTTCTTAAACTATTTCTATTCAATTAAAATCTAGATTGTTGCATGTATTGTTTTCTTGAACATAAATGAAACAAATAAATATAAAATAAAGGTGTAAGTACCTGCTGAAGCAAAGATTTCTTATACTGTTGGGAAAGTGGTCATGCCTTAATCTGATACTTATTATCAAAGAAAAGGTAAGTATTAATAGAGAAATATAATAAATAAATGAATAACAAAGTCAGTCTTACACAAATTGTCCAAGTCCAAACTTAGCTCTAAGCTAAAAGTACTACGAGGAAAACGATAAAGAAATTGATAATGTATAGAACACGTATGTATTATACTTGGATACATAGAAAATGTATATTTGTACTCCTCGCACATATATTTTCACTTACCGGAAAACTAACTCCGGACCGCTAGCAGCGTAGGTAGACCATACTACCATACCAGACAAGCTTACGGCATCTTAAGAGAAGAAATCCATGGCTCCAGTGATAACCTCCTAAATTTTGATGATGGAACCAACCTGATTGACATAGTAAAGGGAGCTCGGGATGGTGATCTCCTGGTAGTTCCTCCGGACGGCATCCACGATGTTGTCGGCAGCCTCCTGGGGAGTCACGATCTTCATCAGCGAGGGGAAGCGGATCTTGGGATTCTTGCACAGCCCCGTGTCCACAATGTATGGGCAGATCACTGTCATCTTGATCTGAAAGAGGAGAAGTAATAGGTTTATGTATTCGTATGATCATATATGCTGCATTATGTAGAAGAACACAAAAAAAAGTTATTTTGTATGGAATCGGCACAGTTTACATCAATATCTGAGTTCATGTTTGTGTAGATGACATTCTCTTGAACATGATTTATCTGTTACTAGTTACTAAGTACTTAGTCTAGTCCCAGCGTATAACCAGTGTCGATTTTTGTAATTAGTTTAATATTTATTTATTTTATAAAACTTTACAACAAAACTCGATACAATAATCTGCCAAACTGCGTAACAATTCGTTGGCAGAAGAAGAATATGCCCTCTACCTTAAGATTGACAATTAACTATGAACTAAACTACCCGAACTTCGACATATCAATACCCGTACGGTGCAATACCTATGATCCTCACGCGTAGCCTTCGCATTTATTCTGGATGTATATATCAGAATCGAACTTATTAGAGTTTCAATCTACCACATAACTCGATACAATAATCTGCCAAACTGCGTAACAGTTCGTTGGCAGAAGAATAATATGCCCTCCACCTTAAGATTGACAATTAACTATCAACTAAACTACCCGAACTTGGCCGTGACGTCAGCTACGCGTCCAGGTTGCGCTTTTACATACATACATATACAACATCACGCTTTCATTCCCAGAGTGGGATAAACACAGCTACAGAAATACCAACAACTCTGAAAATACTTTCTTATAATTCTGTAACCCAATTTTGCAAAATCAGGCCAAGAAATTTACTAGTGTATTAGTGACAGGTTGCAAGCCCATCACCTAACAGTACTAATAGGTTGCGCTTTTATTTTTCTTTATATGTCACCGCTTCAAATGTAGGTACGTCATCATGTACTTATCTTGTCGTCAATATCAAATTAGACAACGATTTCGACATATTAATACCCGTACAGGGGGGTTATCATGAGCTAGCTTTGCAGTTCTGTTTACGCTCAGAGAAAAGGACAGAGCTATATAACCGCCATAGCTCTGTCCTTTACGCTGACCGTAAAATGAACTGCAAAGCTAGCTCATGATAACCCCCCTGTTCAACACCTATGATCCTCACGCGTAGCCTTCGCATTTATTCTGGATGTATATATCAGAATCGAACTTATTAGAGTTTCAATCTACCTCATTTTACCAAACTCTACCGCTTTTCTGATACCTGACATAATTTACTTTCTATTAGACCAGTTGCGTAAAGAGCATGATTGGATATTACATACTCCACTGTAATCCTTCGGGTCTTCCCTCATCTCCTCATGCAGCGCCTCCATCATACCCCGCACTGCGAACTTGGAGGCGCAGTATGGCACCAGGTTGCGCAGCCCCAGTATGCCGGCCATCGAGGACATCGCCACAATGTGCCCGTAGTTGCGCTCCATCATGGACGGCAGGAAGTTCTGGAGCATCTGGAGATGAGGACTTGTTGTAAGTGGTGTTTTATACTCCTAGTTCTAAGATTTTTAACTACCATTAATACTGTCCCACTGCGGGGCAAACGATCATGTCGGATTTCTAAATCTATAAATTTGTGTTTATACTTATGCTTCATTTGTGCATACTCGTACTTCGCTGAAGGTTTTATGTAAAATAGCTCTTAAATCTTATCGAAAATTAAGTCCACTTTTGAACATTGGCATGATAATATTATGCCGTGTTTTCCAAGCCCTGGGGGCTTTTTATGGCCGTGTAGACTCCGTGACTCTTGTGTAATTGTCAGAAAGTCACGGATGTTTTTTCCATGTTTATTCACGCTATAAGCCCCGTGGGCGATAAAGCGTGAACATATTTGGTTGTTTAATAATGATTCTAGAAAAATAGTAAAGTCGAAGTAGGTATCGCAAATAGCAGACAAACCCCTGAATCCCTGAAAGCATCTGATCTGAGACTTTGGCATGAAACGATTGAAGTTGTTGCCCCTACGAGTATCTTACTCAGAGATGCGCCATAACGTACACTTTGAATATAGTCCTGATATCCTTCACCATGTGCTGTGCTACAAGTAGCGGCTTGCACGGCATGATGCCAAAGTTGCTGATCAGCAAGAATTCATGCCTCTTCTAATATCTTACTCAGGAATGCGCGATAACGTTCACTTCGAACATGGTCCTGATATCTTCTTCCGTGTGCTCTGCCAGCAGCTTGCACGGCATGATGCCAGAGTTGTTGATCAGCATGACTTCATGCCCCTGCTAATATTTTACCCAGAAATGCGCCATAACGTTCACTTCGAACAAGGTCCTGATATTCTTCTCAGTGTGCTGTGCTTTGACAAGCAGCTTGCACGGCATGACGCCAGAGTTGTTGATCAGCATGACTTCATGCCCCTGCTAGTATCTTACCCATAAATGCGCCATAACGTAGACTTCGAACATGGTCCTGGTATCGTACTTCATAAGTTGTGCCAGCGGGTTGCACGGCATGACGTCAGAGTTGGTGATCAGCATGACTTCATGCCCTTGCTAGTATCTTACCCGGAAATGAGCCATAACGTTCACTTCGAACATGGTCCTGGTATCGTACTCCATAAGTTGTGCCAGCGGGTTGCACGGCATGACGCCAGAGTTGGTGATCAGCATGACTTCATGCCCCTGCTAGTATCTTACCCAGAAATGCGCCATAACGTTCACTTCAAACATGGTCCTGATATCCTTCTCCGTATGCTCTGCCAGCGGCTTGCACGGCATAACGCCAGCGTTGTTGATCAGCATTGTGACGTTACCAACTTCGCGGCGCACGCGCTCTGCTAGCGATGCCACCGCTGCTCTATCTGTGACGTCACATCTGCAAACGAAAAACATTACAAGTAAGCGTACGTCAATCCTGTAACCCTAGTACCCTAACCCCCTGTAGTCATGTAGCTGCAAATAAATCATTGTCTAGCGTCAATAGTTTTAAATTGAAAGTCGGTCAAGTTGCACAAGCGTTCATAAAATTTAATGTCGCCTTAAGTCGCATGCTGCAAATTTCTACCTCGGTGAATTGGGGTGTCTTAATCAATCAAAGTCATTGATTTCAGACAACATACAGTCTTTGGCACGTCACGACGTACTGTCGCGATGTGACCCCATCCCGAGTGCATGATTTACACAACCGTAACAAAACCTGATAAATTTGCCACTCAGTCCGAACCGTTGGAGCCCGGTACTGACACAGTCACGGAACCATGTTATAGTTTAAACTATTTGAACTGAGCTTATCCACTTACCTGTAAACACAATGTCATTGTATCTATAGGTACAATCCTATTATCTGCTTTTGTTCCCTAACCGCCAACCAGTTACTTTACGAAACAGGTTGAACATTGTATGAATATTGAATTTTCAACCTGATTCCTTGTTGAGGTTTACAATGGCCTAAAAGGAAAATAGCGTATTCAACACTTCTGTATTTCATAACCACCTCGGCTTGTCGAGTGTCGTTCGGTTGTAAAATGCAAAAAAGTAGTGCTTGTTATTATTCTGTTGCATATTTTGTAATCTAGTGTCTAAAGATATTTCTTTGCTTTCTTAGTTGATAATCTAGGTTAACCTTCAAAAGCGTTATAATCTGTTTTTACAACGAGCTCCTTATCTTAATTTGTGGTTAACGACATAATGGCTTTGTAGTCTTAATTGGATGAACTCTGTTCAAAAAGTTTAAACTAAACGATAAAATGACACAAATGTGGACCCACCTTTAAGTACCTAATATTTTTGTTACGTAACTACCTACAATCTAAACCAAACAAAGGATGACACCATTCTATTAATTAAGCCACTATGTACCTTATCAAGTACTTAATGTGTAGTGAAGCAAGTCTACTAAAATATTGATCGACAAAAGACTTCCTCGTTTGACGTTTCAAGTATTTGCAAATGTAATCGATGTGTGCTTTACGTTAATCGAGATAACTCGATACGAATCGAATTGATCATTAGCGATTCGTTTTATTTGGTTTCAACGTTGGTCTAGTATTAAATATAGGATATTACGTGAATCGATCATTAGGATTAATCTTAAAAAGAAAAAGAAATGTGAAAGATATTAAAGTAAAATATTTGCACAGAGCCCATTCATGTGGAAATATTAAAATGTTTACTAAATACCGATAATAATTTAAGCCTGAACAAACATTTAAATATGAGGTATTGCGGGACATGTGAGTGGTAACGAACTGCTGTTTTGTTTTTTTATGTTCAAGCATTTAAAAAAACTTACGAGTATTTACCTAGTTACTACATAGCAACACATTGTTAATTATCAAAATAACAGTGATGTTTTTTTATTACTGGTGGTGTTAGGAGTACAGTCAGCAACTTAGCGTGTGTGTCTCTTCTTATTTCGTGTCCGCTATAGGTTAGAATAGTAAGATGGATATAACGCTACATGTACATTCATACCCATGATCTGTTACTTACTCGTATCTATGCGCCTTCCCGTTGTTGGCTTTGATGCTGTCGACCGTCTCTTGGTTCCCGGTGGGGTTAATGTCCACGCACACCACCACTCCACCGAGCTTGGCGAACCGCAGCGCCACCTCGCGGCCCATGCCGTGGCCAGCGCCAGTGAGCTGGAATCAAAACAGGCGTCAGAATTCGTTCTGAAAACTACTATGCCACTAGAGGCCCTGGCCCTAGCTAAGATGTGTTCGCTAACTAGCGTTTCTATTGGTTTAATTTTTAAACCAATCGCGTCACTGGTACAACCTAATCACGTCAATCCACCTTGTTGGAGATATACCCACGCTGCGTCTTCCGGCTCGCATATCAGATGGCCGATCGGAATAGTGGTGATTAGTGGGCGCAGGACCCTGTGCAGGGTCCGTCCGGATCGCTACCACCATCTTATTCATTAACCATTGGCTTTCGCATTGTTGAGTTCCGGTGTAGGGATAAGACAACCGGTGAAATTACTAGCATAGAGGCATTCCATATTAGTACTCTGAGTTGGCAACGCATTTGAGGTCTTAGGATTGCAGTCTTAAGATTATAGTCTTGAGAGTTGAAATGTCTATGGGTCTCAGATTCCACTTACCATCAGGTGGCTTGAGTGCTCGTGTGCCTTCTCATTATCATTAAAAAATAATGGAAGTGCATTATCATGAAAAAATAGTGAATAAATGGAATTAGCTGCACATCTTTTTACCTTGTCGCTTTAACGCCTTAAGAGATCAGTGCAGCAGTTCAAACATGGAGTCAAAGTGACGAAGCACTAAAATGTGAGCTACTTATAAGCGGCTATACTTTTGGCAAATTCACAGCAACGACTCTTTTCACAAAGGACCAAACAAAACAGCAATACCAAATATTTTACTTGACCAATATACTAGTAACAAAGAACCTGACAATAAGGAACTTTATCTCGGGTTTATGGAAATATGGTAAACTTTATTTCGTGACATGGAAAAGACTAACTACCTAACCATTTATCCGGTACAATTAATCTAAAAATTCAGAATTATAAATGTTGAGTGAATGTATTCATTGCTTGCAGAGACGAAGCGTCGCAAGAAACCATAGCTATTAATTGCATCGACAAATTACTTAAGAACATTACGACTATAATACAATAGAAGTATGACACAGTGACGTTTACTTTGACACATCTTACGATTTGATGTACTAACGTCACTGTGAGGTCTTCCGGTAACCTTCGGGGAGGGAAGATGGCCGATTGAAAGAAGTCCGGGTTTTGCTTTTGATTTATTCTGTTTACTATTTTACTCTACTCTCTATGTCGCGGTGAACCGCCATTAATAAAAAAGAAGAAGAAGACGTCACTGTGAGAACTGTTTAGTCCTGACAGCTTCTGTTTAGTCCACCAGAGTACCTTAGTACTCTTCTCACGAACAATTGTCCTCGCGTGTGATATCCATGGACGTATTTACTGAATGATTTCATGGTGATTGTTTTAAATTCGACTTTGGGGAAATACACCTTGTTGTAAAGGAGTGAAAGCCATTAATTAAGAAAAAAACGATTAGAACGTAACTGTGGTACGGTTCTATGGTGGGACAGGGATCGATTTTGCCGACTATACTTCGTTTATTATCATAAGTAGAAGTAGTTGATGGGCCTGATTAATGCAAACATATTACCAACAGTAGACGTCTTTATATCATGAACTTCATGATTGTGAATTAATCAGGTCTAGTATGGTTCGCGGTGGATAGATGTGGATAAAGCATCTGTCACTCTCTCACTTACATACTGGTCAGAAAAGGACAGAGGCTTTATTCACGTTTATCTTCATCAATAAACACGATCATAAATTAGGCCCGCTGGTGGCAAACGTAAATAAAATTTAGCCTTTAAATTAACCGCAACATATCAACCCTGGCATACCAGAATCGGGTTGCAGCTCCGTTTTTTCAATTTCATAGCCTTTTTCCGTCAATTATTAATATTATTATCTTCCGCAGATGACTGTACTGTATCACCATACAGGTGTAAGACCGTCATCAGTTCGAGGTCAATAAACAATGAATGGCATGCATAAATTTGCATGATACTTCATGTTTATGACCCGTCTTTTAAACTTTTTTAGTTATGTATGTGTGACATGTATTCGCCAGTGCCACTGGAGATCCTATCTGAATAAAAATCTGTTTACGGGACATTTTGGGGTCAAAAACTTTCAAGCGTATAGGTTCATCTTTGAACCTATACGACAATACTGCCATGATACAAAAGAAGGCGGCTAACTGCATATTAACAGGCCACACACACGGCATTGTCCTGCTCGCTTTTTCCATACTAATATTATCGAACACCAATCGAATACGAAGATAGGGGCAGACTCGTGGTCACACCAGCCCCCTATTTCACCAACTTAAGAATGGCACGTGACAGGCAAAGTTAACACGCTGATACATAACCGGGTTTCATATAAGCTGCGCGATGTACAACTGTCACCTGTCATTGTCAGGAGGGTGAAATAGGGAGCAGGTTGTCACAGCGCTTGTTGTCGCTTTCATCGAAAATTCGTCAGCAATCATTTTTATTCCAAGTAAGTAGGTTAGGTTCGTTAGGTATCTTTAGATGCCCGAAGAGCATATCGGTCAGAAATAGGAGATCTGTCAGCAAACTCCGTTGGATTGCAGTGGTGTGACAAACTGGTGTGAACACGAGTCTGACCCCGGTAAGATAATTTGTTTCTGATTCGTCATATTCCTAACTCGTCATACATTGTATAGGTATTTGACTGTACAAACTTATTTAAATAGAAATCCTCTGTGGTAAGAAGTTTGTTTGCCTTTAGGTGATATTAAGCTCAGTTTAAATCTAAGTATATGTAATACCCACATAATATTTTCTATAGTTTTGTTTTGTTTAGTGTTTTGTACTAAGCAGCAGCTTACATTTTGAGTTATAATAAGTTTGACAATAAAGTTAGGTTACCTATGTGTGAAGTCATACAAATTTGTTTTCATTATTTGCCGTGTCTTTTGAACTCCGTCTAAGTAAATTATTGTTTATTTAATCGTAATACAAAGTAGAACTACTTAGTATAATCTGTCCTAATACTTAACAATCCTGTAAGCACGTGTGCAATTTAATTTGACTGTACAATGACGAATTAGGAATATGACGAGTCAGAAATATGACCAGTTGGGAAAATGTCGAGTTAGGAATATGACCAATTTGGAATATAACGAATTAGGAACAAGTCGGTAAAATTTGTATGGCAAGAACGTGCAGGACAATGCCGTGTGAACCGAGCCTTATAATACAATCATTTTTAATCTAATGTGGTTACCATACAAACATTAAATCACGCCTGTTTCCCAAAGGGGTAGGCAGAGACCACTTCTTTCCATCTGCTATGATCCTGACAAATCTCTTTCGCTTCTTTCGAATTCATACATCGAGTCAAGCATGCACGTCGGTATCGGGTACTTAAGATTCGGCCTTTTTCCAGTACTTCTCCGATTATATTATATTTCTTTGTGGTTACCAATAGAGTATAATAATAACTTGACTACTATATTGCAGGTTAGCCGCCTTCTTTGGTATTAGGTACGGTAGAACACAGATTGTACATCGTGCGGTGAAGAATGAGACACAAAACACATGTCATATTTCGTGGTTGCTGGTAGTAGTTACCCAGAACAAAGAGAGTTCAAGGCACTATCATTGTGCTTCACCATCCGCTTCCTGGAAGGGACGAAGGTGGCCAAGGACTAACCACCGTACTCAGAGACATTTTAGAGACAATTAAATCGTTCCTTTTAGGGTTCCGTAGTCAAAGTAGGAACCCTTATAGTTTCGCCATGTCCGTCCGTCCGCAGCCTAACTCAAAGAAACTTTGTACTAGAAAGTAACTTGGCATGAATATACATATTAATCACGCCAACAAAGTGGTAAAATCAAATTTTGAAAAGAGGCTGCGGGGGGGGGGGGGGCACTTGACTCTAAGAAAAATGAGCGCTTTAAAGCTTAATATTTCATAAACGGAACCCTTAATTGGAAAATTGTTTCCACAAACTCGTAGTATTTTTGAAAGACCTATCCAACGACACCCCACACTATGGGGTAGACGAGAAAAAAAATGCATCCCCACGTTACGTGTACACTAAAAAATTACCCTCCTCCTTCGGCAGCATTATAACCATACCTGGGATATCTCGGGGCATCTAGACGAAAGTGATGTAGCTAAATAAATTATCGACAAAAAATATATCGATGTTACTGCCAAAATCTAAATGTTGTGTGACATAATTGAATATTACTTATTTTCTCCTCATTTGTGTACCTATTTATATGTTTATTTTAAAATAGTTTTCATAATATAAATTCAATATTTTTTTGATAATCGATGGTATTAATGTTTGCCGTCTAGATGAAAATATCCACTTTAAACTGCTAAACGTTCTATCAACGACCACAGTGGTCAACGGGGCATTCTTTAAATATTTATAATGACTCAAAACCAATTTCTCATTTATGTTGGTTATTGAAATTTCCTCACCTTTTATAAGGCTGTTTACTTTTTTATGGTGTCATAACCAGTATTTAATTACATCGACATCTTTTTTATCGATATCAAATCCCTAGAACTTGCCCCGAGTTATCCCAGGTATGATTATAACTATACGACATAAAATGATGTAATTTCCAATAGGAAACAAATGGTTACTATTATAGGATACTTTTTACCCCGGAAAATTAGACGGGTCCAGAACAGACATAAATGACGTCTTCGCAGAAGGAGTCGCGGGAAAAAGTTAGTAGTACATATTTAGTACTAAATTGCTTTGTCCTTGCGTCACACACGGGTAAATGATTAAGTTGATGATGAGATGACTAGGTACAAATACTTAAATGACATGACAATTTGCAACTTACATTCATTTCTCTAAACCAGTGCGTGACGTATGATGAGTAGTCAATTTTAATCTTTAGAGGCCACATATACTGCCACGCCCACACAAGAATAGAAAGGGATGGCTTTATGTGCTTCCGCGGGAAGAACGTGAGATGGAGAGTTTGCGCGAGCCTTGATGGCAACGACAAATATAAACAATAGTTGTTTTTAAACCACAACATTTATTAAAAATTTGTTTACCAGGATTAAGAAGTTATAAATACCTAACTATTTAATCAAAAATCAACGTTGAAGAGCCTTTGTTTTCGAAGATTCAACGAAAAATGTGCAAAATAGGTGTCATGGTTGAAAAATAGAGAATTTTGTTTCTAATCGTATTTTCACGTTTAATTGTCTCAAGAACATGTGATCAAGTTTAATATAATTATGTAGCCAAAGAACAGACACATGGCGTCGGTGAAACTGCAGTTCTGCGTAACTAACAAATTGAATAAGTTGTCAAATACTCCTTAACAAGTAAGTAAGTAAAGCACATTTGGGTAAGGACCAGAAAGTTGGCCACGCTAACTCACTCAATTAAATTTTCTATGAAACTTTTCCGTTATGACACGAAAATTAGCCGTACATTTGTAGGGATAATATTCGTGGTTAACTACGCTTAACTATGGTCCAACTGTTTGGTCCTTACCCATTTCGTAACTTATTTAATTGTTAGTTACGCAATATTGCAGTTTCATCAACGATAGGCGTTTTGGTCACTGAGATCCAAAACGTCGAAAAAGTAAGCCAAACCAAAATGTTAGCGTACTTTTTAGCTTTTTTTTTTATTATTTATTTGATTGACACAGGAAATGCTCTCGAATTTAAAAACCGTTTTTTTCATCTCAATGGACGTCATATGAGGCGAGATATTTCACTTTGTTCCGATAGGGTTTACCGCAATCAATGTTTTTTTTTTAATCTTTGAAAAAATGACAGCAATTTATTTATTTTGTCGGTAATATGCATCTAGTTTCACCCCATATTCGTTTGTTCACTTTATCCAGGGACACACTATATATAACGGTGTTTACAATTGAAACAGTTTATTTTAATTGCCATAAAAAACTAAATTAACCTATTAACTAATCTAGGTAAACAATAGATATTTATTAAATACTGTAATAACAGCCTAAAAATTGTTTGACGAAGAGATTTTAGACCAAACAATACATTAGGATAAACAATTTTGGAACGTTTCTCAGCTACTAGTTGAGAAACGCATAAAATTGCTTTCCAATTCGGAGGCGAAAAAACTATATAAACCCAAGTGGAATGCGATGACTGACGATGACTTCGTTAAGATTTTTGAAATGACCAATGATTACTTAGTATAATTTGGAAATTCAACAGTAGCAAGGCTTGACGTCACGGCTGACTATTTAATTGTAAAGCTTGATCGGGCAGGAACACTTTCCCGTCCGAACAAACTGTACGAATACAATACTGAAGTATTAACCAAGTGACCTTTGACTTCAAGGTGGCGAATGAATAAGCCTAACATTGCCAAGTCGCGGTAGTCATGCTTTGGATAAGTGCATGACTAAGTACCTACTTTAATTTATACACCGATTATGACTTTATATTTGAGGTCTAATGATTTTTTGTAAGTTGTTGTTTTTTTAAATAAAAAAAATATGTATTGAATTATCCCGGGCGGTGTTCTCCCCAATAGCCGTCGTAAAGATGCAATCGTAGTTTACGTTTCTGTTTTTTATCAGCTCGAAATGTATGGAGTTGACATAGCGGCCGACGCTGTCATCAGCTTACGTCAATCCCACATTATGCATTTTATCGATTTTCGAATATAGTTAATATAATGAATATACAATCGTTATGCATCTTGACTAGGCTCCCAGGTCTCCTACAAATAGGTATCATAGCATAACCATCAAAACTATAACGATTGATTGATTTAAAAAGTCTCAGCAGAAAGTCCTACACCAGTCTTAGTAGGTAGTAGGGAAATTGTATCTAACTTACTCAGGAAGTTCTTAACTTAAGATGACTGTGAAGCGATGGTTAAATCGCATAGCTGGGTCATACACACTCTTAAAAACAAAAGTTGTCTTTCCTGTGGTCAATAGTTAAGAGCTTGTGTGCATACAAGTTATATTTTTATATGATAGGTCTAAAGTAGTCCTGACGCCTTTTTTTCGGGTATGGGCTAAGCCAGAAAATTAGGCCTTAAAAACGTTAACTTTCGGTGTGTCCACAGGAAAGACGGTAACCTAAATCTGTGTATGACCCAGCTGTCAAAAAGAATCCTAGACGGGCGATAACGTTTCTCACCCCCTAAAGCTAATACTACTACTATACTGCCCTTCTTAGAAAAAGGGACTTATGTCTAAAAGAACTGCGTATGTAAAATTTGCTTTGACTATAAAATAACACTTACGTCCGTTTTATTTAGGAGGGTAGTATAATGACTTTTCGTTTAATTATAAAGGATATTAACTGTTAAATACTAACCAGTATGATTTCCCCCTCAACACTCTTGGGCTCTGGCGGTATCACGAGCTGGTACATGGCGTACCACCAGGATATCGTCATCTTGATGAGGAGCAGGAACACCTCCAGGGTAGTCACCACGACATCGTATATCTTCACTGCTATGCCTTGCTCGTCCGTCCTGGAAAGAGGGGTATAGTTGGTCAGACCTTGTTTGTTGGACATTATAAACCAATTAATCTAGTCTCTGACAGTAAGTCAGGCCATAGAATAGGAACTAAAGGCATAGAAGGAGCCTTAAAGCGAAAGCGTCAGAATTATATCAGTCTCGAAAATTAAAATTTGAATGTTCAATAAGTAAAAAGGAAAGAGTCTAGAGTCCAGTTTTTTGCCAAAACTATCAGTACACACCAAGGCGTTGTCAACTTGTGTAAACTGATCACCAACTGGTCACCATGGTCGTATATTTTATTATGATATGCAAAAGCGTGCAGTAGCAACAGCATACGACCACAAAATAAGTAAGGGTACGACCATGATATTTTTAGTTTATAGTCTCTTTTTGCTACACTGAATTCCAATATTCCCCCGTGTGGTTGCCGGGTTAGAATAGTGCCACTCCATGTCTTCCCGTGGATGTCGTAAGAGGCGACTAAGGGAATAAGGGCTTGTAGTACTGTTAGGTGATGGGCTTGCAACCTGTTACTAATACAATAGTAAACATCTTAGCCTGTTAGTGCAAAATGTGGTTACAGAAATATCAGTAGGTCTTTAGAGTTGTTGGTATTTCTAAAGCTCTGCCTACCCCACTCTGGGAATGAAGGCGTGATGTTATTTATGTATGAATTCCAATAAGACTGTGCATATCAGCTATCTGTATATTGCCTATTATTGTGCGCGACCATCTCCTTGGGTGACAGGTGTCAGCCATTGACTTAAATATTACTTCGCATGGATTGGCGAAATCATAGTGACAACACAAAAGAACCACAAAACAAAGATAGATAGAGAGACACTTCATACGGATTTTCCGGAAATATTAAACCTATTAAAATATTAGGTATCTAAAACATTACGTACCTAAGCATTTTCTCTTAATACTGATTTACATGTCAGTCATATATAAATTAAACTTAAGTATAGAGATAACTAATAGTTAAATAAAAGCATGCGGACGTTTTTGTTGTAGTACAAGCAATGATGCGCTATAAAATATCGTTACTCACACATTCTCAACCAAAGGCATAAAAAACAAAAGAATACATGACATGTATACTCACAAACTTTAACTGTATATATTCCTGATACACAAGGATATGCTTAAACGAGTTCAAGTTGTATGCCATACAGGGAAGACGTTGATGTGGTTAAAAACAAATAGGAAGTTGATATTTTTCCTCAAATTCTTACACGGACAAGGCGTACGACACCGTCAAGCTGCAGTTAAAACCGACAAGTCATGCTTATAAAAGTTAAGATAATAAATGTATTATAGTCATCTCCCCATGTCCATGTCTTCCCGTGGATGTCGTAAGAGGCGACTAAGGGAATAAGGGCTTGTAGTATTGTTAGGCGATGGGCTTGCAACCTATCACTAATACACTAGTAAACTTTTTGGCCTGATTGTGCAAAATGTGGTTACAGAATTATCAACAAGTCTTTTTAGAGTTGTTGGTATTTCTGTAGCTCTGCCTACCCCACTCTGGGAATGAAGGCGTGATGTTATGTATGTATGTAGTCATCTATAACGAGATCTAAATATGTAATTTTGTTACTGGTAAAGTAAACCAATTTAAAATATGTTTAGACATTGAGATTAAGAGCGAACATCATCAGCATATACGGCATTTATATCTGGGCTCAGGCCTTACCAAAGATTGCCATAATGATCGATCCGATGAATTACAGATCAAATCAACGTCAATAAATTTAAAAGTGACCGTAACCTTGTGGCTAGAAAAAAATATTGAATTAGCTAGTATATAAAAATAAATCATATAAATAAACAACAATAAATTCAGTGGAAAAATAATTTGTATAAAACTTAAGAGGATTGTGAAGCGATACTAAAATCGCGTAGCTGTCAAAAATAATCCATACAAATTTAGCTCCGGGCGATAACGTTTCTCACCCCCTAAATCTAATCGGATTTCCACGATTTTTGAACATGTTGTAGATATTATGAAAATCTAGGTCTTTACGTTTCCGCCTTTGTTTTTTTTGTTTTTTCCTTTCCAATAAATATTTTCTTGAAAAGGAAAACGTACAGGCCTAGATTTTCATACTACCTACAACATATTAAAAAAACGTAAAAATCGGACAACGTTTATGGGGAGAAAAACGTTATCGCATTTTGTATGGACATTATTTGCTTCACAATGCTCTTAACTAGGGTATAAAAAAGAAACCGATCTACCAAATATAAAAAAAATACTAATTCATCATATCAGCCGAAAGACCTATACACTGCTAGACATAGGCCTTCCCAAGGATCTCCATGATGACCGGTTTTGTGCTACTCACATCCATCGGCTTTCCGCAATCGTTACCAGGTCGTCGGTCCACCTTGTGGATGGCGTGACAGTACTTTCCGGTCCACGGCCTCCACTTTAAGACCTTTCCGCCGCAATGGCCATCAGTTCTACGAGCAATGTGCCCCGCCCGCTGCCACTTTAGGTTCGCAATTCGCTGGGCTATGTCGGTGATTTTGGTTCTCTTGCGGATTTCCTCATTTCTGATTCGATCACGCAGAGATACGCCGAGCATAGCCCTTTCCATTGCCCCTTAGGTGATCTTGAGCTTTCTTATGAGGCCTATTGTAAAGGACCACGTCTCTGTTTCATAGGTCATCACTTTTCTAAACTAATTAAATTAATTTTAATTACTAAACGAACTATAGGTAAAAATATGGGCTAAATCGCTGTCGCAGCTGATAATGTCAAGGAACCTACCAGCATTGCCTCTTTGAACAGCAAGGCTCATCCCTTGACCAGAGTAGCTGCCAGCCTTCTCTCTTTCTTCTTTCTTCTCAGATTTTTATCAAGACAGTAGGTAAAATAAACAATGGTAATACCTATTTTTATTTTTGCACCGTATAATCCCAATTATACGAGTATTACATAACATATTTACAATACTGCTGAATCTTCAAGATATTTGTAGTGCTATCGTGGCTCGACGAAGTGTCAAATTAAACAGACAGACTAGCGTCATTTTTAACTTTACCTTATAGTTTAGGCACGCGTTTCCTGGTACAATATTTGGTCCAGAGCTAGAGGTCAAGTGTATGTAAATATACGTCACGTTCTTACTATGTTATACACTAAACAAACGACGCCCACGACTTCCTATGTGTCGTTTCTTTTCCCCCTTTTCCAATAAGCAGTATCTCAAATTCAATAGCCAAAGCAGATTAAATCCTATCCTCTGGTTGCATTTGCTACAGGAGTTTTGTCTGAGATACTGCCATTTATGTTAGCAGGGCAGTATTTCTTCCCGTTATTGGTGGTTTTCGCAAAAATCCTATCCCACCGAAAACTTCTCGAAAGCATTTCAGAGCATTGATAATATCTGTCCATACCGGGTGACGGCACCAGTAATGGACGAGGAGCAATGATGGACACTTGATTCTTATTTTACAGAAGAGAAGGGTTATTCATTTGTTTTTCAATAGTTAATTTAGAGCCGAATGATCTTTGAATTAAGGGTTAAGTGTCCATCACTGGTGCCATCACCATACAAACATTAAGAATATTCTTGTACCCATAGTATAAGCCTAGAGCTTAGTTTGGGACTAGGTCAATTTGTGTGGCATTGTCCCGTGATATTTATTTATTTATTCTTGGAAGTTACCGAGAATCTCGTAAGAAAGTTGGTACAACACTAATTTTGACAGAATGATGAGTCACTTAGGTACACGACGTGTCTTCTGCCCTTGACTGAAGACGGCCCTAATTACGCGGCCATCTTGAATTTGTTCATGACCCTGCCCGACAAGATTGTTACGTCACTCAATTGTTGTTGTTACGTAAACGAATCGGAGGGGTCACGCGGGTCCAAGGTGTCTCATCATACGTCGGGAATTTTGCATAAAGTGCCATTCACAACATACAGTGAAATTAAAAAACAAAAAACCGCCTTCAAAAACGCAAAAAATAAGTTCTTTTAAAATAGAAGGCACCTTTTTTTTTTCTACATACGTAGTTTATAGTTTTAGTTGTAATGATTTGTAATGTATAATGCATAATGGATATAATATAAGTAACTTAGGAAAAACACTCTTATGTACCTATTTGATTCTAGCTGTCGTGGAATGGTGCATCGAGACAAACCAGATTATGGTTTAACGGTGCAGTTCTATAATGATTTTAAATGTTTGTTTGATTTACTTAATAATTAAAAAAAAAAATAAGTTAGTCCAACTGAAGTCGGCTTTTTCGCTGAAATTATTGTGGTCGCCGATTTCAGTTGGACTAACCTGTGCCTATAATTTTAAAAGAAGTTATTTTTTGCGTTTTTGAAGGCAGTTTTTTGTTTTTTAAAACATTTATTTTATTTTATACTTTTTAATGATCATAATACGCTGTTACGTAGTCCCACTTCTTAGTCCATATGGAAATTTAAATTATTTCAAGCGCGCCGCAAGCAACGCCGCGGGAAAGTCATAGTCATATTTCAACAAGTAAATATTCTTCGTTGTAGTCGCTCAACTATCTTAGCCTAACCTCAACCTTTGTAACCTACACTATTTTAATTTTCTACAGGGTTATTGGTTATTGCATACATTCCAGTTAAGAAATCATTTGGAGCAAATTAGGTCATGTAGTAACCTGGTCGAAAATTATTATTATCTGAGATGTTGATCAATTTGAATAGAATTTTGGTAATTTTCCCTTATTTCCATGTCACGAAAAATTCTTACTTTTATGTTTTATTTCAGAAGATTTTCAGTACTATCAAACATTATTAGAATCAAATCGTTAAGAATCAGCAAAGTTAAACCACTTTTTCAGTTTTTTATACTCTTCTTTTTAAGTAATCACTTAAAGTTTGTTTCTCCATACTAGGTGTTCCCGTGTGGTTGCCGGGTTAGAATTGTGCCACTCCATGTCTTCCCGTGGATGTCGTAAGAGGCGACTAAGGGAATAAGGGCTTGTAGTACTGTTAGGCGATGGGCTTGCAACCTGTCACTGGGAAACATCTTGGCCTGATGAAGCAAAATGTGGTTACAGAACTATCAAGAAATCCTTTTAGAGTTGTGGATATTTCTGTAGCTCTGCCTACTCCACTTTGGGAATGAAGGCGTGATGTTATGTATGTGTATGAAGGTGTTCCCAGTGTTGGTTTTCGTTTAGTATGGAGAAACAAACTTTAAGTGATTACTTAAAAAGTTGAGTATGAAAAAACGGGAAAATGGGTTTAAAATCTTCGCTGATTCGTAATGATTCTAATAATGTAATGATACCACTAATAATTTTCGGCCAGGGTACAACATAACCTAATTTGCTCCAAATGATCTCTGCTATTATTATTATTTATTTATTTATCTCTGTTATAACCTCTTAACGGGAATGTATGCCATTACCCATAACCCTGAATAATAAAGTATAAAATTAAATAAATATTTGCTAATCGAGACCGAATTAACGAATCTCAATTCGCTTTCAAATGAAATCCCGTTGCTTAACAGGAATGAGAAACATACGAACAAATCAAGTTACCAACTATATTTAAGCGACCCCTACTTTCAGAGCGGGGGGGGGGGTTATTATGTCATAACTATGCAGTTTATTTTACGGCGAGCGTAAAGGACAGAGCTATATAACTGCCATAGCTCTGTCCTTTACACTACAGGTACAGGAATCATCACTTATTCATAACGGTGACTGTACCAATGACTTTTTCTAACTTAAGTAGGTACACATTACCCGATGTACAGTGAAGGAAAAGCATCGTGAGAAACCTGTACATTCGAGCAGCTGAGTGTGTGAGAGGATAATTGCACAAAAGATCCTAGAGGGGTGGAAGTGTATCCTAAAGAGCCTATCTGTAAGATAAGATAAGGTAAGATCACTAATAAACTAGCTTCCTTGTATACACAGATACACAGAATACACAGTTTAAACTAGTAACTACCCTCTTTTTTGTCAGAGGTTGACTAAAAATAGAATAAACCAACAGTTTTTCTGACGCATAATATTATGAGCTAGCTTTACAGGTCATTTTACGGTGAGCGTAAAGGACAGACCTATTGCAGTTATATAGCTTTGTCTTTTTCTCTGAACGTAAACAGAACTGCAAAGTTATGTCATAAAAACCCCCCAGAGCGTTAATTACGCACGCCAGACCCCCACCTCTTATACTATCGCTGGGAACAGTTAAACTTTAGTTTATCACCGTGCTTACTACTAAGCATTTGCTGCACGGTTAGCACATGACGGCACGCGAGTTACTTCGCGCGAGCGATAGACTACCCGTCATTGTCTATCTCGCGCGCGACATAACTCGCGCGCCGACATGTGCTAGCCGTGCTGGAACAAGATGTTACGTAGATTATATGAATAGAAGGCTTGACCTATGATGGATGGATGTATTTTATTCTTCGGTGGTGTTTTTAGACATATATTAATGTATTTATTTATTTTTATATCTGTACTATAGAATGTACATTTATTGTCTGTGCTTCACTTTTTTGTTTCTATGTATGATTATTTAGTCGATTGGTAGAGAATGCCTTTAAGCATTTAGGTTCGCCATTTTTGCTGTTGTTAGTGCAATAAGGATTAAGTAAATAAAATTATACCCTCCTGAGTCCCAAGGGTCCTACTTGAAGACATGACACAACATATAAGGCACCCAAAACTTAATTAGATAAGATTTCAATTCCAATGTCACTAAAACCCAATAGGTCTTACCAGGATAATACATTAAAATTAAAAGTATCGGGTTTGGGTAAGTGTTGTAATAGTAGTTTATGCAACTGATGCATAATGAGAGGCATTGAAATAGAGTGAGACATTTAAAACACTACCTAAAAATAATCATCTGTAGCTGCAAAAAAAGACAAGAAATTTCATACAAACTTGGTCGTTTTTCAAAAAAAGTGTACATCGTTAAGAACAAAATTAAGAAAATTTAACTTAAATTTAACTCGTTAATTTTCGTGACGAAATGAAAGTTAAATTTTCTTAATTTTGTCCTTAACGATGTACACTTTTTTTGAAAACCGCTTACTTACCCAATTGTTAACAAAGTCCAAAAATAGGTCATTCATAAAGTGCTAAAGTGCTTAAGATCTAAAAATAGTAATCCTACTGGATAATCAAATCACAGACACAATGAAATTAGTTTTTGAAATTGTCTATTCTTCCGAATAATAAAACCTTTGAAGAGTAAGCGTCGGTGATACTGCAAAACCGCGTAACTAGGTACCAAGTTTGATAAAAATAAAAACGCACCCTATTGACTTAATAAGTAAGGTGCATTTAGAAACTTAATAAAGAACATAATATTTTTATTTATCTTCTCTAGGTCTTAGAAAAGATGCATAATGCTAAAGTAAGTGCTTTTCGAAAACTAAATAAATAAATATCACGGGACAATGACACACAAATTGACCTAGTCCGAAACTAAGCTCTAGGCTTGTACTATGGGTACTATATGGACAACGATAAAATTACTTATATAGAGAAATATATATTTAAACACATAGAAAACACCGAAGACTCAGAATAAATACTCATCACACAAATCGGCCCTTCCTAGGACTTGAACCCGGGATCGCTAGCTTCAACGGCATCCTGTTTACTACCCTACCTACTACAGGTCAGGATTAAGTTAATGCTGACACCTGCCATTGCTGTCATTGCAAGTATAATTTATAACCTATACTTGGGTTTGAGGTTATAATTTGCACTGGGATGACAGGTGACAGGATTGACTTAATTTCGCCCGGGCACTATACCTACTATCTTAACTCGTCACAGCATTGTAATTACTAAAGTAATTAAACAATGAAAGATGATACTTTAATCACTGCATTCATCAGCAATTGGTAGAAGTGAGGTTTTATTCTCTTGAATAACTTCCTGTCGAACGGTCAAACAAGCAAGCCAAGTCTTGTAAGCTACCTAATGAGAATGTACGCCCTCAAATGTTGTTTGCGCTCTCTGACTGGACAACATAATCTCTTCGGTTAATAATACGTCCGTAGAGTTAAAAAAACCGGCCAAGTGCGAGTCAGACTCGTGCGCGAAGGGTTCCGTACCATTATCTATACAACTATATTAAAACCTTTTTAAAACAAAACGGCTAAAAATCACGTTTGTTGTATGGGAGCCCCCTTAATTTATTTCAACTACTTATTTTTGAAGTGAATATTATGCTAAATATTCTGTGAATATATTTCAAGCGTCTACCTACTTGTTGCCGTAGTAAACATCGCTCGAAAAACGGCGTAATAATCACGTTTGTTGTTTGGTAGCCCCACTTGAATATTTATTTTACTGTTTTTAGTATTTGTTGCATCACCTGTGAAAAAACAATTGTCTAGCTATCACGCGGTTCGTGAGATACAGCCTGGTGACAGACAGAAAGACGTCAGCGTAGTTTTAATAATAGAGAAGAACCCTAAAAACGAGTCCTTAATAGAGTCATATGCGCACGCGCAGATGCCTGTTTTGCGCCATTAGGATCCATCACGAACATGACGCAATTATTGCTGCAATTGAGCTTTATGTCAAGGCTAATCCTGAGAACTGTATGCCGACAAGCTTGATCTCTGATGAAATACTCATTAATTAGACTTCAACCACTTATTTACTTTATATCTCCCCCCATCAGTATCAGCTCATGTGATTCAACCTTTTCATTCCACCAACCCCAGAGTGAAGAAACTTCTAGAGTAATAAAAAGATTTTATTGATTTTGACGACACGCTAGCCTAGTTGGTAGTGACCCTGCCTTCGAAGCTAGGAGTCCTGGGTTCAAAATGTTCAAATCCCGGTAAGGGCAGATAATAGTGTCCTGAGTCTTGAATGTTTCCTATGTATACATACATACATACATAACATCACGCCTTCATTCAAAGTGGAGTAGGCAGAGCTACAGAAATATTAACAACTCTAAGAAGACTTCTTGATAGTTCTGTAAACACATTTTACTTAAACAGGCCAAGATGTTTCCCAGTGTATTAGTGACAGGTTGCAAGCCCATCGCTTAACAGTACTACAAGCCCTTATTCCCTTAGTCGCCTCTTACGAAATCCACGGGAAGACATGGAGTGGCCCTATTCTAACCCAGCAACCACACGGAAGTAAGTAAGTATATATTTCTTAACATAAGTAAGTTTATCGTTGTCTAGTACCCATTAGTACAAGCTTGTACTATTATCTATTCAGTGCTAGAGCTTAGTTTAGGACTAGGTCTATTTGTGTGACATTGTCCTGTGATTTATTATTATTTTATTTCAACGCCATGTCAAGTACGAAAGTCACCACTTATATACACCAAAGATCAATGATAGTAAAATCTAAATTTCAACGTTAGGTACTCGTATCTATTTAAATTTTAAACCGACATCAAAAAATGACGAGATTGGAGGAAAAATGGTAAGGTGGAACTGATGATAAAGACCACAGATGGCCTCTGGAACTCCTCAACGGTACCTACTTCAAGGGTGGCGATAAACAACAAGTAATAACAAATGTTTTATTTGTAAGTTATTGGGCATGTAAATCCTCGCGTATTTTTATAGAAATTTTTAGGCTTACGTACGAGTTTATGTACATGATTCTAGGATGTAAATGCTCTGAAATGTTCCCAACCAGTGTAACCAGTTTGTGTTCTAGAAGGTAGGGTCAGCAGCTGTCGGCTTGTTTTATACACCGTGTTTTTTTTGATTTACGATAACTTCGGCATATTGTTAGGTACACGTATAGAAACTACGTGGTACATTAGATTTTAAAATATTGCAAAAAAAAAAAAAAAATTGTTTAGAACAAAGTAATTAAATGTTGTGTCTTCAATCATTCTAAAAGGGTCTTTAGAGTTAACTCATAGTTAGTGTCAAATACGTCAAGTCAGCGTGACATACACACACACAAGTAAAGATAACACTTGACAGGTGCACGACCTAACAATTGAAAACTCTTTACTCATAATAGGTAATTAAAAGAAAATTGTTAGGCATCAATTACGAGCCTTTTACATTAGTTTAACGTGATTAACTGATTAATTTTAATAATTGAATATCTTTATAACCGTACTAGTTATCATATGTCTGTCTTCGGGAAATTAGCTTAATTTGACTTGAAGAACGTGCCCTTAAAGTTATCGTAAATCAAAAAAAACACGGTGTATTTAAGTGCTAAAATCCATATTAGTTTTTTGTAGGGTAATAGAATAGTGATGACGCGTCCGAGCTATTACCCCACGAAAGAGAGAGAGAGTAGCTAGAGCAGTCGAAGTATTTTCAAGGAAGTCATAGACAAATTTAGTGATTTTAGCGTAGCAATTTAAAACCGCCCTCAGTATAAAGACAAAGAAAATGAATTAGCAAACTCAGAAACACGTTTAACAGGAAAAAAGCAGTCATCATAACCCTAAAAACCCGTATAATTAATATTTCATTCATGCATCTCATGTTACGCAAACTGAAAAAACCTGATTGTAATTGTAGTGCTTACAGACAATTTTTTATCAATGTTATAATACCATGGTACATATTTTATTATATCCCGAGCAAGAAGGCTACTAATAATAATGCTTTGAAATAATTATTGTCCGTAGCTTGCATAGACGGCGTGGATAATAATCACTAATCGACTCATAACAATGACATTTTATGAACTATCAAATCCTTTTCAAGTTCCATGCAGGAAAACAAACAGAGATATAAAATTATTATCACTAAGGTTTTACACTGAAACACTTGTTTTAAAAAAACGGATTCACTTTCTATAATCTTAGCCTTTAGTGTACGAAGAACTTGCTAATGCAAAAAGCATCTCGAACTTTGTTTGTCCATCTTTCACGGCTAAGCCACTGGACCGATTTCGATGAAATTTGGTATGAGGATAACTAAGGTGCCGCAAAATTACATACTTTTTATCCCGGCAAATTGGACAGTTCTCAAGGGAAAAGAGATAAACGATTTCTACGCGGACGGAGTCGCGGGCAACAAATCTATATATTACTTAACGACTAGGAGACCTACACGATGAGGCCTCTGGTAAACTGTAAAATTCATACCAACTGACTTGTCTTATTAAGAAAACACTTTTATAACCTCAAAAGCATCGTTTTTGGCTTAAACTGCCGTTTTCTGGTTAATAAAGCAACTCATCATGGATGGTTTTTCGAAGACTAGCATTTTGAGGTTATAAAAGTGTTTACTAAATAAAATAAGTGAGATGGTATGGAGTATAGTGTTATCGTTGTCTAAACCTTTATTAGGGTTTATTATAAGCACGGGTGTTATTTAGATCGGTTGCAACATAATATATTTTTCTACTTATAAAAACCTAATTGGGTTTTATTATATATTATAAAGCTTCCGTGATATTTTTTTTAACCCTCTGCAATTGTGGTGACTTTTTTAGAAACATTCTACTGAGGTGGAGTCTGTCAGACGTCATTTTTGATAAAACATAGAAAAAATACCAATGGGTCAATGATAATTGATAAGTATTGTTTATTAAGTGTATAGCAGGATTATTTAATTTTCATGTGGAATTTATAATAAGCATGTATATGGGCTTCTAAATAAAAAAAATGACTTTAACTTGAACAAGGCAAAAAAATCTTGAGTTTTTAACATAGGTTAGTTTATAATGCCCCGAGTCTTAGGAGAGGTTGCTGAGCGATACAGACCTATTTCGCGCTATAAAGCGATTTTTTTTTTGGCGGTGTCTGATAGACGTCACGTCAGTCGCAGAGGGTTAAATGATGTTGAAAACCGCGTCCAAAATTCCAAATCCGTTGTTTGGTTTACAAAGAGTTAGCGGATGTATAGACAGACAGATGACGACGACTTTGTTTGTGTTATCCCATGTAGTAGAAAGATGACAATGAAGAATACCTACTCAACCTAGCATTATTTCACAAAAAATAATGCCAACAACCCATCCAACGCCAGCGACACGCTTTGCGTGTTCCGAATGAATACAATCGCTACTAGGTGGCAGTGAATTAACTTATTCATGACGTCGTCAACATAATCGTCAGTTAGGACTGTGTAATGGAAAAGTCCGTCCTCTATCAACTAGGTAGGTATATTTGTACCCGGCATTCGCTTATCACTGTCAACTATCGGTATAGTCGCTATTTATATGAAACATGGTCACAATAGGCAATAATTTTACGGCGTATAGAATAGAACAGAACGTAATTATTTATTTCCGGCTATTGACATTAAAATTCGTTGCATACAAAGTTCTAGTACATGATTTCGAACATATTGGTACCTAGTCATTATTTCATTTTGCTTTTACAATCTTTCATTTAAAAGTTCTTGTACATGAATTCGAACATATTGCTAGTCATTATTTCAATTGACTTTTTCATACACTCATTTAACTCGTAAGTTGTCCGCTTCCAAATTTGCAAGTCAATTTGACCCAGTTCCCGTAAATATGGCTGTAATTTGGACCACATATGTACACCCGATGACAATGCTATTATGGTATCTTAGAGCTGATCTGATGGTGGGGTCGGAAGGTGGCAACAGTATCTTCGCCATACCTACTTATCGTCAATTTACGTGATGGGACTCTTTAGCTTGGTACGCAAGTAATAATTGAAAAAAGTACAGCAAGTAAAGCTTATCCCAAACATGTATTTTTTACAGAAAGTTATTTTATGATATGCATGCTAATCTTTGCCAATATAATATTAATAGGGGAACCACATCTCCTTGCAATCACTTTCAAGTCTTTAACTACCTAATTCTGAATAATGACGCGCCTTAAATGTGAATGCCTGTAAAATTGTAAACTGACTGTGCCAGCATAGCGAACATTCCTGACTGCCGAACTTAGTCAAGTTAATGACGATTTAAGTTGTTCCTTACGATTGTTCGTTCCTTTTTCAAACTTTTGTAAAATTTTATAAAGGAACGAATGGAACGAGTACGGCAGTGAGACCACAAATTAAATAAGACTAAAAATTTAAGTTACGAAGTAGAAAAAGTGGAAGAAGTGGAAGGGGCAGGGCGTCAGAGATTTCGAATATAGGTAAAAACCATCCCAGTACCATGCCTACGTTTGGCCAAGGGAATAAAGGCTTGTTGCACTATTACACTGGTAAACATCTTAGCCTGTTTGTGCGAAATGTGGTAACAGAATTACAAAATTAGCTCTGCCTATCCCACTCTGGGAATTCATAATCCTGGTTAAACAATTTTTAAACGTGTGGCGACCTAGCGACATCTAGTGACAACTTGTACCAATCAACTCGACAGCGCCTTCAGCGTCAGACAGCGCAACTAAATCTGACCGTGCGCTACATCGCGCTAACGAAGTTTCTTCAGTCGGTTGACTTACATACCACTTCCAACTTTATCCAAATGGACTTCGGTCTCCAGGCATAACACTCGCCTGGAGAGAGATCTCAAAGCTCAATTTTCGTGTCACAGCGGAAAAGTTTCATAGAAAAGTTAGCGTGGCCAACTTCTTGGTCCTTACCCAATTATCTCATTCATTTGTAATTAATGTCCGGTTAATTTCCGGTGTGGCATCGCACTCGCGCTACGATCCGGAACAGTTGCCACACGAGGTCAATGCCACTATAGCTATGCGCGGATTGCAGGAACCTGTTCGTTTGGGCAACTCTTGCGCAACTATTGCTTGATCTTAGCATTGACATACTTGTGTGTTGCATTATTTTTATATTTAACTAAATGGGATACGTATCGAGAAAAAAGTTGGTAATAGCGTAGCGTAAAGGAGGTTATCAACTCTGTTTTTAGGGTTCCGTAGTCAAACTAGGAACCCTTATAGTTTCGCCATGTCCGTCCGTCCGTCCGCAGCCTACCGCAAAGACTATTAGTACTAGAAAGCTGCAATTTGTCATGAATATGCATATTAGTTACGTTAACAAAGTGGTATAATAAAAAGTTAAAAAAAAAAAAATATTTTGGTACCTCCCGTACACGTAAGGTGGGGATGCATTTTTTTTTCTCGTATACCCTATAGTGTGGGGTATTGTTGGATAGGTCTTTTAAAAATATTATGGGTTTGTGAAAACAGTTCGATTAAGTAATCCGTTTATGAAATATTAAGCTTGAAAGCGCTAAGTGTATGTAAGCGGTTTTTGATTTTTTGTTTTTATCCACTCCTATGCTTCTGCGTAGACATATTTCGCGACTTTTATCTTTATCGAAAATGTATGGTAAAAACCATTATATATTATGACCATTATGTATGGGTCATAATATATAATGGTTTTATTTCAGAAACCGTAGTTTTCAGAATTATTATAAAAGAAACCTAACCTAACCTATAAGGGCCTTTTAAAAAATCCTGAATAATATAAGTTTCAAAATAAAACTATTATGTCTTATGACATAATAGTTTTATTTTGAAAATAATAATACGATCCCGTTGGCTACCCCGCTTTGGGATAGTGGTCGTTTTGTTTTTTAAGTTTCGCACTAGTTGTGACGTAGGAAAGACAATATTGTGGCGTTTAAGGTCGTAATCATTAGCAGAAATTTGTTTATTTATTTTCTCAGTAAATAAGAAACAAAAAAAATGTAAAAATATTTGCGTTTGAGACAAAGCATGTTTTTTTTTCAGAACGCCTCGCTTTGGT
This sequence comes from Acleris holmiana, assembly GCA_949316455.1. Lineage (NCBI taxonomy): Eukaryota > Metazoa > Arthropoda > Insecta > Lepidoptera > Tortricidae > Acleris > Acleris holmiana. The sequence goes on from OX438764.1 coordinate 4,047,116, forward strand.
GCTAATGTCAATTCCATACATATTTTGACAGTTTTCGAAAACAATTTACGTTACCACTATGCAAGTCAAAGGTCACTGATCCTTAATTCTGTGTATGTGTTAAGCAAGTAAATAATACACAAAAGGTGTTCTAACAATTGTGCAATGAGTTTCTTGCGCTTCACGTGGAACATTGCCAATAGGCAATAACTATGTTCTACTGCCCATGTGGTGGCCGAGTTAGAATAGTGCCACTCCATGTCTTCCCGTGGATGTCGTAAAGGCGACTAAGGGAATGAGGGCTTCTAGTACTGTTAGGCGATGGGCTTCCAACCTGTCACTAATACACTGGTAAAAATCTGAGCCTGTTTGTACAAAATGTAATTACAGAATTACCAACAACTCTTTTTGCAGTTGTTGGTATTTCTGTAGCTCTGCCTACCCCACTCTGGGAATGAAGGCGTGATAGTATATGTATGTTCTACTTGAAGACTTTCTGCATAACAAGAAAATGTAAAACACTTCGGAATACAAATATAATGACCACCGAAATTATATTTGTGACGCGAATTCAAAAAACGACCACCAAATTAAATAAGAATTTGTAAATGCCTAATCTTAGAGACCAAAAGTAAACTTTTAATCAGCAAACCTTTAGTTACTTAATTACTACCACATAAATAGTAAGATCTGGAGTAAAAAAATCTGCAGGTAGTCATTTACTAGTTCTGCGGTTCTAGTAAGTACTCCTAGTCTTTTGAAGATCAAGTGAAAAATGTTTTGTTTAGTATAAACTCTTTTTTGTAACGAATTTAGTTGACTTACCCTTTTTCACTAGGACCCCAAAATTTGGGTTTATTCATTAGTACTGAGGTCGATTTTTGGATATCGTTTTAAATTAAAATTGGTTGTGAATTATGATAGTCATTTACTAGTTTTGGTAAAGAAAGGTATTTTTGGTTCATTATTTATTACTTTATCTGGTGATCCAGCATAAGCAGAAGATACGATAAAGCTCGACAAAACAGTTTTGCTTGGCCGTTTAACGGAACTACGTGGTTTGGTTTGTTTACATAAAGTTAAGTATCCAAAAAATGGAGTATAGGTGTAGATATTGTGGTTTTAATAATTAAAAAAAAACATTTATTTCAGACTCTGGGTCCATAAGAGTGTTAGTGATATTTTTATGGTTTTAGGTTATGGTTTTTTTTTGGTTTTGAGTTGTCAAGAAACGACTTAATTCTCATTGCCAATGAAGGAAAGATCATAAGGACAAAACTTTCAGGAGGGTTATTATGAACTAGCTATGCAGGGCTGGAATTCTACAAGGTAATAACGATATCGTTTTTGACCTGTTTCCGTATTGTCAACGTTTTGATAACTCTTATGTCATTTACAATAATGGCGACTGTGACATAAACGATTCTTAAACGTGTCAAACACGATATCGTTTTAACGGACCTGAATAGAGGCCCTGTTCATTTTATGGTGAGCGTAAAGGACAGAGCTATCGCAGTTATATAGCTCTGTCCTTTTCTCTGAACGTAAACAGAACTGCATAGTTATGTCATAATAATCCCCCTGATATAACAACGAACTGTACAAAAAATTACCTTATACCAGGGCTTGGAACCGGTTTAAAAAATACCGGTTAATACCGGTTTATTTCGGTTTTGCTCGGAAATTTTCCAGGGATCGCGAACGTTTTGAGAACATTATTTTAACCTTCATTAACCGGTTTAATCCACGAGCAGCGAGTCGAGACACCAAAAGTTTTACACTGAATAAAAACACTAAGCGGCGCTTGTTTATGGTGCGTGACGTGCGTCTGGTTAAACCGGTTTTTTAGCTCTATACCAGTTAATTCGAAAAGAACATTATTTAAAGGTTTATCCAAAAACCGGTTATTTAAACCGGTTTATGCGAACGGAACCGAAATGAAAAGGTTTTACGGCAAGTACATGATAACGGTTTGAAAATTTAACCGGTATCCGAGCCCTGCCTAATACCTAATTAGTAATTGGCATTGATAATTTACCGACATAGAATGCGGTTACTTGCAGCAACTGTTGCACGTAACATCGTCGTGTGTACGCGGCTCGCCTGGAGCCCTAGCCAAGATGCGTTCGCTAACTAGGTAGCATTTCGTTTAGTTTTTTTTTAAAACTAATCATGTAATATGAAAAGTCACGTGGTCTACCATTAACGCGACTGATTTAAAAACAAAACGAATAGAAACGCTAGTTAGCGTACGCATCTTGGCTACGGCCTCTGTTTTCTACTAGAAGTTCGTTGCTGTAACTGCTACGGGTACAGTTAAGTTGCAGCTCGAGTCAGTACCTGGCTTTAAGGGTGACTGATAAAAGTGATAAGTGCAGTTCAACATTTAAATTGGTTAAATAAATAATCAATCGGTAATCATTTACGAAGCACGTTACGTTTCTCAATTAAGTAAGGCAAAAGTAAATTAAACGCTCTTACTCGAATAGCGAATCGCTCCGAGGTTTTTTAGTGTACACAAACGACCGATTAAACCACATGATCACAAAGATATTAAGGTCTTGTTAACCTCCTTCAGAAATTACTGAGTTGCCAGTAAAATAGAGTTGTCACATATCACTGGAAATTGAAAATCACTGTTAAATGTGTGTTTTTTTCGTGCTTAATCGTTTTCAAGTCCACTGTCACTTTCCAATCCACCGAAAAAATGATGGCTATATCAACCCAGTAGTACTAACGAAACAATTACAAAACTGCGCACTAGCCCTTTTGTGAGCGGAACCGTTCGCGCAAGCGCGGGCACTTTCACTAATAGTTGCGCGGGCGCCGGTGCACGCTGCAGCCGTTATGCAATTAGCGGAAACGTTCAATGCACCTGAGCTGGAGTAGGGCTTGTCAAGGGTTATTTTATCCCCGCTATTTTCTATTTCGCAAAATGAAATTATAGAACCGCCACTGTCGACACATCTGGGTGGCTAGCACAAATTGTCGGTGGTTTGTTTCCTCTATCTTGACTGAGCCACAAGCGACCTAATAGAAATTGTATTTAATGTACCAAGCTAGTTACGAGTATCATCTCTTGTTCCTTTGTATATTTTAAACACCGCAAAAAATAAAAGCTAAGAAAATAAACCCCCTCCCCCCTCTCATAGACTACGCTGACGTCGCATATATGGACCTCTCAGAACGGCTGCTCGATAAACTTGAGCGACTCCAGAACGTGTGAATTCGGTACATTTTCGGTCTACGGAAATATGATCATGTCTCCCACTTCCGTGCACAGCTAAACTAGTTACCAATTAGTTTTCGCCGAAATGTTCACTTCCTGTCGTTGCTTTTTAACACTCTTTTTAATCCTCGTTCTCCCTTCTATCTTTATGAGCGGTTTAGCTTCATGGCCACCGGATCCCAAAACCGTTTGAGCTCAAAGGCCAATCTCACCCTCACTTTCCCGTCTCACAAATCTAAATCCTATTCCAAATCCTTTTCTGTGCACTCTGTCAGGTTGTGGCAACGGCTACCAGCCGGCATTAGGCAATCACAATCGGTAGATTCCCTGCAAGGCAAATTAAAAAAGTTCCGGCTTGACTCTATCTCCTGAATATTGTATCAACTATCCAAATGAGATATATATAACTACATAACTATACAGTAGTTTAAGTATGTACATAGATGTATAATTATATATATTTGCATCTATTTATGTAAGTATTTGAATGTAAGTAGTAGTTTTTTGTTTTTATTGGTCTTTTTGGTTAGTTTTTGTTTTTTGGGTGCTCTAAATAAATTTGTACACCTGTTTACTGGATGCAAAACCTTTCACTTTTCTCAATCTCTCAAGGGTTGGCTGGAAGAGATCCCTAAAAGGGATAACTTCATGTATAGTTTTGGTTTTTCTTTTGTACAATAAAGTGTTTACAATTACATACATACATAAACGACCGTTATAAAAACTTTTGTTGTTCCCAGAACATTTGACAGGCTTGGCGGATTGTATTCCAGGATTTATTTAAATAATTAAATACAAGGTGTGCCAGAACTTGACGTAAATATGACGACGTAAGAATGCCCCTTTTATAATGACCAGAATAAAGTTTTAACTTTTCAATATTTCAAAATCTTAATTAACAGCGTCAACTTTTGAGACTTGTTGTTTACCTTGGTCTAGTGTCAGTGTAGTGTATTAGTTCATATTGATAATATGTGGAGGTGGTGGAGGGCTCTTCAGTTAAACTTTATAAAATAAATAACATATTTATTTAATATGGTTGCTTATTTATATAAAAACATTCACAAATCCCTGTCATACAGCCATGCCATCTCTACCGGAACATACCGTGTTCCTATTTTAAACATCGAGCCATAGAGGTAACGTGGAGGTATTCAACCTTCACATATATGTTCATATTATCTATGTTTACAATTGTATAAAATACAAAATAATATCATGTAACTATCCACCTAAATGAGAACAAGAATGAGAAGCTCGACAATAGTCCAGTCTTGATTCATTAGGTAATTAATACACATTTAAAAAGATGTAATTTTTCTGAGTGGGTCAAAGTGAATATCTTCTGTGGGTCGCCTACTTCAGTTGGACTGACCTAAATCAGTTTACAAGAAGTTATGTCTTACTTTTTGAAGACGGTGTTTAGTTTTTTTTTACTTTCTTAGTCGGTCGGTCATCAACAAACTTGCCCTTGGGACCGTGCGACCTTGGGCCGAAGTCATTGTCATCGCTGCAGCGGTTCGGTCACGTATAAAGGTTAACGCCGGCTACTGCGCGTGCGCAACTGCTATAGCCTTTCTTGCACTGCTTGCAAACGACTCGTTAATCGATTTCGATTGTTCTGTTGAGGCTAGGCATACAGTCGTAACACAAGTTACTGGTATCTTTCTATTCTATTCGACCATATTTATTTATTATTAGGGAAATAAAGGCTTATAATACTGTTGGTCGATACTAATACACTAGTAAAATTCTTGGCCTGATTGTGCAAAATGTGGTTACAAAATTGTCAACAGGCCTTTTTAGAGTTGTTGGTATTTCTGTAGCTCTGCCTATCTGGAAATGAAGGCGTGATATTATGTATGTATGTGTTATTTATTATTTTAGTTTCCACTGTCTACTAATTTATTGTTGTTTTTCTCTTAACTTCTCTTCTTTATTTGTGTTTGAATATTTGTATTGAATTATGTATCTTAGTACAAAAAATACTAAATAAATAAATACGGCTGAATGGATCTAGATAAAATTTGGGACAGAGATAGATTATAGTCTGGAATAGGACATCAGCGGGTCTATTATGGTCGTGTTTATCGATGTGGATAAACGTGGATAAAACGTGTCACTTTATCCCCAGTATGTAAGTGCGAGAGCGACGGATGCTTTATCCACCGCGATAAAGGCGACCATTACGGGCCCTGATATTTTTTATCACGACAAAATGGACGGATCCTGAGGGAATATCGATAAAAGATTTCTACGCAGTCGGAGTCCCGGGAAACAACTAGGTAGTTGTATTATAAATCTGAAAGTAAGTAGTCGGTTTGTTACGCTTTCACGGCTAAACCGCTGAATGGATTTCGATGAAATTTGGTATGGAGATAACTTGAACCTTGAGGAAGGACATGGTGTACCTACTTCTATGCGGACTTGCAAGCAGCAGCTACTACTAGTATGTTTTTTTTTACAACAAACCAGACGTTACAGGCTTATAACAGATCCGTACCTACATACATACATAACATCAAGCCTTCATTCCCAGAGTGGGGTAGGCAGAGCTACGGAAATACCAATAACCCCAAAAAGACTTGTATGAATTCTGTAACCACATTTTGCACAATCAGGCCAAGAAGTTTACTAGTGTATTAGTGACAGGTTGCAAGCCCATCGCCTAACAGTACTACAAGCCTTTATTCCCTTAGTCGCCTCTTACGACATCCACGGGAAGACATGGAGTCGCACTATTCTAACCCGGCCACAGAGCCAGTCCTAGAGCCATTCCTTTATGCATAGAGGCATTCCTTCTTAGTCCTCAGGGTTGGCAACGCATTTGAGGTCTTAGGATTATAGTCTTGAGAATTCAAATGTCTATGGGTCTCAGATTCCACTTACCATCAGGTGGCCTGAGTGCTCGTGTGCCTTCTCCTTAACATAAAAAAAAAACACGGACCGACACAACAGATCCGTACCGTTTACCTAAATAACCAAGACTCGCAAGGTTAAATCCGATTGGATAAAAATAATTTTAAAATTTCCTTTTCTCTTCCTTTTTAAAATGGGCCAGGTTTGATATTAAATTCAAAATCGCCAATTAACAATTTAAATCGTTACATAACTATACTGCTATCGCTAGAACAATAGAATTTCCAAACGTTCTAGAGTTTGTAGGTGTTATCTAATAGATCAGCTGTAGTCCAAAGGACACACCTTTGAACCTCTTATCTAATTCAGATAGGCTGTAAAATATACTTGTATCCCGTAAGATGTTTAGTACAATGACCGTTCCCAAAACTGCTAATGTTTCTGTTTTCTATCGAATGGAGTTGTCGACGGTCGACGCGATGTCATCAGCTGACGTCAATCCTATACCTTTTATTAAACGAAAATCGCTAAGCCTTATGTATCTTGGCATACATCGTCGATATACTCCTGAGTAAAAATAATACTTCAATACGGATTTCCTCTGATGCTCTCTGGAATGTTCTATGAAAGAGTGAAATAACTGTATACGCGTAATGATTTTCGTGTATTTTTTCATAAGATATGAAGCTTTAAAATGTTATAGTTCAGACCCCCTGCAAAAACACTATATAAAATCGACGACTGGAATGATGTCACAGCTGTTGTTCTATGTTTAAAATATAAAGGAACTTATAAAGAAATTTGCATTTCATTCGTAAATTACTATGTTTAAGCCAATATCGTTGAATTAAAATATTTCGTAAATAAAATGAGGATGCCGAAAAAACAACATAAACTACAACAAACTACAACATAAACAAAACTACAACATAAACATAAAATAGAAGTTTAACATTGTAACAAGTTTTGATTCTATATAAAATCTTAATAAACGGATCAAAACTAGTGTATTGCGTTTTATATGCTTTTTTTTTACATTTTCTCCTAAATCGTATCAATTAACTCAGTTTGTTGCGGCGTTTCTTCTCCGCAATGATGGACTTGTCCGGAGCGCTAGTAGATTCACTTCATATTACCGACGTGTAAAAGAGCCCTCATGTAGCCAATTAACTGAATAAATGGTTAAATTTGAATTCTGATTTTCATGGACGACACGCTAGCCTAGTTGGTAGTGAAACTGCCTCCGAAGCCAGCGGTCCTGGGTTCAAATCCCGGTAAGGGCAGATATTTGTGTGATGAGCGCGAATATTTGTTCCTGAGTCTTGGATGTTCTATTGATTTAAGTATGTATTTCTCTATATAAGTATGTTTATCGTTGTCTAGTACCCATATTACAAGCCTATAGCTTAGTTTGGGACTAGGACAATTTGTGTGACATTGTCCTGTGATTATTATTATTATTATGCATGTTCTCTATTAGAACTGCGGAGCCATGTCATAATAGCCCCTGACATCTTAACAAAGCCAATTGACGGCGCGTGCGCTTGTCGTGTCGCTCTGTTATACTAGTTAAATGCCCTTGAAATTTGTATTATTCGTCAAATATGTTTCTCAAAATGTACTCCAGGGTCCCAAGATACAGGCTCAGCGTAGTTTGGGGTCAGCCAGATATCTCTTTTTTATATATACTAGTGCGTTTATTTAAACATTTCGTTTTAAAGTTACAAGTAACATTTCGTATTAATGTTAACAAAGCTTTCCATTATTTGCTCAGAAACACACACACCACAGAATAGATAATGGTATCAATATCTGACCACTCGCGGCAAGGTTATCGCGAGTAAAGGTTGTTAACTTATTTGGTTACGAAATATGTTGATGTGGTTGTTAATCAAAGAGGTAGCGAGCCGGTTACAAAATATATACGAGTATGCTGCCGTAATACCAAAAACCGGGCAAGAGCATGTCGGACCATGCTCAGTGTAGGATCTCGAAGCCGTTAAGTACTACAAACATAAAAACCGACAATAAATAACTCATTTTCTATTTTAACTCATTTGGTGTCGTCTTAGATGATTTTAAATCTCAAGAACCAATGATGTCTCTACTTAGTCGTGATAGTTTTCCCTTTAAATTTATATATACGCTTTCATTTAATTTTTTTTTTTTAGTTTTTTAGTATTTGTAGTTTTGGCTGTAGTGGGGGAGAGACACTTGACTCTAACAAACATGATCGCTTCAAAGCTTACTATTTCATAAACGAACCCAATATCGAAAAAAAAATGGTTTTTTCTCATTTACCCCATAGTGTGGGGTGTCGTTGGTTAGGTCTTTCAAAAATATTGTGGGTTTATGAAAACAACCCCGACAGCCAAAACTACAAAGACTAAAAATCTGAAAAATATCTGCAATAATAGAGCATATAACTTATTTTAAAGGAAAACTATTACGACTAAGTAGACATCATTGGTTCTTGAGATACAGGCGATTGAAGTGTTTACTAAAATCATCTAAGACGGCACCAAATGAGTTTAAATAGAAAATTTGTTATAACTTGTCGATTTTTATGTTTGTAATACTTAACGGCTTCGGAACCCTACACTGAGCATGGTCCGACATGCTCTTGCCCGGTTTTTTAACTAGGGTCTCAGAACTTACCATGGAGCTTTGGCGGCTAGGCTCTGCACTGGTCCGTTTTTGTTCTCTGTAGCAGATGACATGATGTAATCTGTAAAAATATATAAACATCAGGCACACAACAATTTCTCTAGTCCCAAACTAAGCTCTAGGTTTGTACAGTCACCCAATCTGCCGTCATACCAAAGAAGGCGGCTATTGGCACTATGATAGTTGAAGCATACTCAACTCTGCACGATTACACATAAGGTTTCTTTTACAATACGATTCCTATAACAGATAGCTGCTTTCTTTCGTATGAAGGCAGCAATGGTGCCCCTTGTTTACGCATAATCACGATTGGCTGAATATATGATTTAGCCTAATGCCAATTTCGCATAATTGTACTACTGATACCATTGACTTTTTGAAAAGCTATTAAATAAACTTAACCTAACCTAACCCTACCAGGATTACAGAAAACATCTTTAAAAAAATCCCAAAACGGCTGTAGAAAAAATATGCGAAAACAAAATCGGCGTAACTATACATTTGACAAAGAAAGTTTAATATATGTTGAGCATACTTAGAACCTTCCATTGTCATGCTTGTCGATTGATGTTCAGTTTGAAGTTTATTATGACAAGGCACAGGTATTAAGTTGATGGGGCTCTACTCCTCGATAAAACCATATCGCTTTTGACATGTCATGACGACGACAATAACATGTCAAAGGTAATATGGTTTTACTGAATTGATTTTGTTTCTATTTACTTTTTGTGGCCACGTCTCTAACTTAGCGTTATGCATATTGATAAGGCTCTCTGTTTATTTATAACAACATCTCTAGGTATTTTTTGTCAAAATCTATGAATAAAGCAGTTCGTTACATTAGCATTAATTACATACAACATACATACATACATAACATCACGCCTTCATTCCCAGAGTAGTAGGCAGAGCTACAGAAATACCAACAACTCTAAAATGACTTGGTGACAGTTCTGTAACCACATTTTGCACAATCAGGCCAAGATGTTTGCCAGTGTATTAGTGACAGGTTGCAAGCCCATCGCCTAACAATACTACAAGCCCTCATTCCCTTAGTAGCCTCTTACAACATCCACGGGAAGACATGGAGTGGCACTATTCTATCCCGGCAACCACACGTCACGTAGTCGCATACAAGTAAATTAATCATCAATCATCAATAAGCAATTGATACTTGTTAGATACTCAAACAACTGTTTCCAATCCTAATAACATCAGTTGTGGCACATTTTAGGGTTCCGTATCCAAAGGGTAAAAACGGGACCGTATTACTAAAGCTGTCCGTCTGTCTGTTTGTCACCAGGCTGTATCTCATGAACCGTGATAGTTAGACAGTTTAAATTTCACAGATAATGTATTCCTATTGCCGCTATAATAAAATTTAAGTGGGGCTCCCATACACCAAACGTGATTTGTTTGCCGTTTTTTGCTCGATGTTAATAACGGCAACGGGTAGACGCTTGAAATATTAATTGAAAATTTAATAATAATAATAATAATATCACGGGACAATGTCACACAAATTGACCTATTACCAAACTAAGCTCTAGGCTTGTGCTATGGGTACTAGACAACGATAAACTTGCTTATATAAAGAAATATATACTTAAATACATAGAAAACATCCAAGATTCAGGAACAAATACTCGTGCTCATCACACAAATATCTGCCCTTACCGGGATTTGAACCCAGGACCCCTAGCTTCGAAGGCAGGGTCACTCCCAACTAGGCTAGCATGTCGTCAATTTAATTGTATATTTATTTCAAAACAAATAATTAAATTAAAATTAAATTAATTAATCCCATACAACAAACGTTACTTGTGGTTCGTTTTGTTGTTTTATTTAATACAATATGTTGTGGTGTCTAATGTTGCATAGATAATGGTACGGAACCCTTCGTGTGCGAGTCCTACTCGCACTTGGCCGGTTTTTTCAAGTTATTACGACTGGGAAATCTACTGGACCTCTATTCCACATCGTCTCTAACCTTATTGTTATCATATTGTTAAAGTTAATAGCTCTTGTCAGTAAATGCGGCCGATTCGTTAACATACATCATTAAAGTTGTTACAGCTATCGCTATAATTTGAAACGTTATCATATTTTTAAATAGGTTACAGACATATTGGTATATGTTTAACTAGCTATCCGCCCTCGTTTCGTTTCGGCATGGCTGTGTAATTCCGTTGTAGGTTTTAATTGCTGTTAACGTGTGTGGTATTACGTTATTTGTTTATCTAATTATCTATGTTTGTATTTTATTAAAACATTTTACTTTTTCTTCTTATCTGCTGCTTCTCGGATGTATGTACTTTTTGTTGTGTGTTTTTTTTTGTTAATTTGTCTAGGGATCCTTTTGCATTGTGCGATAAACATTTTACATACATACATACATACAAGTGGGGTGCAAGATATCGAAATTGAACAGGAATTAAATTTTCGTGTAACGGGTACCTACACGAAAATTTAATTCCTGTTCTAAGAGGACCGTGAAGCAAATAATTTCCATACAAAATGTTGTAGATATTATGAAAATCTAGGTCTAAGTTTTCCTTTCCAAGAAAATATTTATTGGAAAGGAAAAAAAACAAAAGCGAAAACGTACAGACCTAGATTTTCATAATATCTACAGCATATTCAAAATCGTGGAAATATGATTAGATTTAGGGGGTGAGAAACGTTATCACAAGGAGCTATTTATACATTTGTATGGATTATTTTTGACAGCTACCTACGCAATTTTGCATCGCTTCACAATCCTCTTAAAAGATATTAATCCCTGTTTATTTTATTGCAATCTCTCGTGCCGCTTCGGTTTATTCTGCCGAAGTATTCAAGACAAACATTTAGAGTCATTTTTCAAACGATCATTTATGATTGGGCATTGTATAAATAGCAGTTTTCTCCTAAACTTTGCTATTACAGACAGACTTCAAAACCATTCATTGGCAAGTATAGGTAATTACTTACTTAAAATATTAGGAACTTAATGATTAAGCACGAAACAGTTTTTTTTTTTAGACTCTTACATGTAACGCCCCCGTAAATTACTAGCCAATAATGACAAGACATAACCGAACAATAGGTAAATATACATAAAACGCGTCTTCCTAAAGACGCTGTGTCATTGATCCATAGCCCGCATGCTTCGTTATACATTGCGTCGCTGCAATAGCTCCTGGCTCAACAATCTTATAACAACTCGTCAATGGATTGCTACAAGCATGTGGGCCAATTGCCCAACGAAACTGACCCTTAACCTTGAGATTAGCGGATTCATTGATACCAAAATTGATTTGAATCGACTAGGAAGCGATAGTGACGTGTTGTGAGCCTAGTAAAAACGGATCGTTGTAAAATAATATAATAATACATTGTGTTTAATATACATATAGTCAAGAGCAATCAAAACGGGTTACTTAGTACAGAACTTCCATAGAAAGTAGCCCGTTTTCAATGTTCCTGAGTGTAGTCTAAACTTACACCGTTTTTGTCTTAAACCTCGAAAACTTGGAAGTCTTGTTTTCATTTTCACTAGGATCACAGTATAATTTAACATCGAAGACAATATTATAATATAGAACTTATAATAGTTATAAATGTTATAATACTATTCTTACAATCTCGGCGACAAAGCTTCACTTGTTTTCCGAGAAGAGATATGTACGATTTAGGCATAATTAAATGTAAATTAAACTAAATATTAATTATTTGAAAACTCTATTAAGGTTAATTGTAAGCAACTGAATATTTGTGGGTAGATGTTAATAACTTCACGACACTAACTACATGACAATCAAGCTGGCAACATTCTTAAAGACGTTTAATTTTAGACATACCCAGTGTTTAGAGAGGAAATAATTTAAAGTATTCCGTCATAATCCTCAAGGTTAGCGATGTGTTTGCAATCTAGAGATGTATGGGCCTAAGGCTGCTTACCATGGCATAAAAAGGTCGAAACCTTCCAAAACGTAATTATTTGTTAAAAACACTTTTTAATTTTTATTTTGAAGTCTTAATTGATGGTCACATATTTCTCAAATAAATAAACCATTACATTTTAGTAAGCAAGCATGCCTTTGAAACAGTATCTCCAACAATTCCACAGATGTTTTTAATTATTACGTTCAGAGGTCAGATTAGTTGCCAACCTTTTCTTTTTAACATACTTTTTACACCTCACATAATATTAAATTGTTACTCGATTACTTAAATTCTACCCTACAAACAAAATATTTCATAGCTTTATTATACGCACAACCAGAGTGTAGACCATATAATATAATTTTTATTCATAACTACGTGAGTGACAGCACGTTTGTTGCCATTACAAAAAAGCGGGGCGCAGCTAATGCGCGGGAAAATTTGTTCCCACCCTCAATAACATTTCAACGATGTGTAGGTAAATGTCATAGTTGGAAGCCATTAAAACTGATACGGAAATCAATACCCCTTAGCGCTGTCTATGAATCAGTAGTTATTTATAATGAGCTCAGTACGAGTTCGTATAATACGGAATGATAAAGAGAAGAATAAGCGTTAAATAATGACGCTTTTGTAATATCTAGGTTGTCTGGGGTATTTGCGAGTTATTCCGTTTCCCCAAAACAAGGTTAGATTAGTAAACAAGGTTAGATTAGTAAACAAAGTTAGAATTTTCTGACAATGTTATCGAAATCGTTTAAGATATTTTAGTAAATAAAATAATGTACCTACTAATAAAGTATTGTAAGCCCTTTTAAGCTGTAAAATTGTCATAAAAGTAAGGTATTTTCAAGTTCTCGGCTTGGCGTCAAATTCAGCGTCAAAAAATCGCACATTTGAAATTTTTGAAAGAGACCTCACAGTTCATACCTTACCTTAGACAAAATATTTTTTCCTGTCATGTCAAAATTTAAAAAAGGTGCAATTTTTTGACGCCGAGTAGGTATATTTTTACTTATCCCAAGAAAGATCGTCATTCTATAGCATCAAAAAAAAGCTTTTGTTTTTAAATTTGTAAGGTAAATGAATTGCAACCAGTTTATAAAAAAAAAAAACAAATTGACCTAAACCGAGCATCACTTGTCAATCAGCAGTCACGCTAATTTAATAATAATAACCATAAAATTATCCAGCCAGCAACATAATAACTAACATCCGGATACTTACGCACAAAACAAGCCCAATTTAAATTTAGAACACAGATAACTTTTTAATTTCCCGTCGCGCGTTTTATTTTTAATCACGAACACGGCCGCCGCTTGTTCGGTTGCGAGAACGACTGAACGGCGTGCGTTTAGTTCGCGATGCGTTAAATTAGGTCGAGCTCTTACAGACTTATCGCCAATTGAGGCAGATACCTGTTTACCATACTTGTAGTTTCATTAACGACCATTATGTAGATAATATGCGTCTTAAGAATACGAGTTTTGTGGCTATTTGCATTCAGAAATAAGTAACACATAGGTAGGTAGGTATCAAGGGACAATCTCACACAAATTGACCTAGACCTAAATTAAGCTCTAGGCTTGCACTATGGGTACTAGACAACGACATAATAACATATACAAAGGAATAAATACTTATTCATGTAGAAAACATCCAAGACTCACTCACGAAACAAAATCCTCGTGCTCGACACACAAGTTGCCCATACCGGGAATCGAGCCCAAGACCCTAGCTTCGCAGGCAGGGTCACTACCAAATAGGCTAACAAGCTTTCATTAAGGATATTTTTTTTTCCTTTTAATTTTTTTTAAAATGTGGTGGTTTGTTTTCTTTCTTCGTGATATAACGCCTAAACTGATCGACGTGAAGTTTTGTTGACAGTTTGTAGCCCGGAGACGGACATGGGTACTTTTTATTCCAAAAGGCAAATTGCCTGAAATCCTGAATAACATCGCGCCTTCTCCGAGTACCGAGTCGCAGACAAAAGCACGTTAATTAATAAAGTTAAACAAGTCAAGTATACGTAATAGACATACATACACATTGTATCATAGTAGGCATACTGCTGTTTCCCACGGCTGCTTCGATTATCGCTATTCGCTCAGGAACCGTCCAAATTTTCGCGATAAAAAGTACCCAATGTCCTACGGGACTCAAACTATCTCCATACCAATTTTTTTTAAAGTGCTTCAGCGGTTTATCTGTACCGTGTAAGCGTAATAAACAGACATACAGGCAGAGTTACTTTCACATTTAGAATATTAATATAGATACTCGTACTTAATTTTAACAACACCGAAAACGCAGATTTATAAGATAGTTTGCAAGCTGTAACCAAACAAATAAACTTTCTTCCACAGATAGGTACATGAATGATACAACCTTTTTACTTACCAAATGAGACATATTTTAGCTATATTTTTTTTGTTGTAGTTTTTTGTTGAAGGCCAAGGTCATCAGAATGTATTGTCAACGCGTAAGGTCCGAGTGCTCAACATGTTAAGAGAAAAGATTTATTTACGTCGTGATATTACGTTTATTTATAATTCTACCCAAAACCATTTCATGTGTCTTGGGAGATGTGACCTTAAATTTTGTTAAATGGAATTTGTTTTATATGGTGACAATATCAAAACTTCTCAAAATGAACAAAAATGTTAGTCAATCGGATTGTACGGGTAAATGTCAGGTGCTTTAAATTGAAATAAGTTCAATGTTTTCAAATTGACGTGTGAAATATCAAAAGTCAACACATTACGACACGACGACACGGTGGCCTAGTTGGGAGTGACCCTGCCTTCAAACCCAGCGGTCCTGGGTTCAAATCCCGGTAAGAGCAGATATTTGTGTGATGAGCACGAATATTTGTTCCTGAGTCTTGGATGTTATATATGTATTTAATTATGTATTTCTCCATTTAAGTATGTTTATCGTTGTCTAGTACCCATAGTACAAGCCTAGAGCTTAGTTTGGGACTAGGTCGATTTGTGTGAGATTGTCCCGTGATATTATATTTATTTATTCTATTTTATTTCTTATAGCTAAAATGAGTGGTGATAATAGTAATTTGGAACTTATTTTATTCATCGCAATTCAAAGTATGGTGACAAGAGTAGTAGTTAGTAACACAAAGTGTTCAAAGTTCGGCCAGTACCCGTAATATGGTCATCGTTATCGCGGTAGATAAAGCATACGTCCCTTCGCACTTAATAACTAGTCAGAAAGTGACAGATGTTTCATCCACGTTTATTCACATCGATAAGCACGACCGTGATAGCACAGGTATAAGGTTAAGTAAATTGTTTATTTAAAATCGCGAGGGTATGATAAATACGTGAGAACATGAACATTATCCGAATTTAAAAAACCGGGCAATAGCATGTCGGACCATGCTCAGTGTAGGGTTCCCAAGCCGTTAAGTACTACAAACATAAAAATTAACAAGTAACAACTAATTTTCTATTTAAAGTCAATTGGTACCGTCTTAGATGATTTTAGTAGGTAAAAACATTTTAATGGCCTGTATCTCAATAACCAATAATGTCTACTTAGTCTACATAATTTTCCTTTAAAATTCGTTATACTCTCTTTCATTTAAGTTTTTTTTTCAAATAATTAGTAAGTATTTGTAATTTTGGGTGTTTTAAAAAAATGCGCTTTAAAGCTTAATATTTCATAAACGAATCATTAAATCGAAAATTGTTTGAGAAACCCCTAATATTATTGAAATACCTACCCAACGACACAGTACACTATAGAGTAGACGAGAAAAATAATTTACATTCCCACGTTGCCTGTAGGGGTGGTACCCCAAAAATTTTTTTTTAAACTTTCTTTTATCACTGTTTCTTTACAGCTTTCTACTCGTAGTACTAAGAGTACTCTGAGCTAGGATGCGAACGGACGGAGGGACGGACATGGCGAAACTATAAGGGTCCCTAGTTTGACTACGCAACCCTAAAATCCGGTCTTGACAGGTTTTTTGTGGTTTTTATTTTGTAGTTAAATTTACACTGATCACGCCATTCATGATTGTAGGTACTTATGTACAGTTAAAGACTTTGTGACCCACCTTAGGTCTAAAGTCAATCTGACATTTTACAGCAATAAGGTTGAGTTTCCTCTTAGTAATAAATAATAATAATATCACAGGACAATGTCACACAAATTGACCTAGTCCCAAACTAAGCTCTAGACTTGTACTATGGGTATTAGACAACGATAAACATATAGAGAAATAAATATTTGAATACATAGAAAACATCCAAGACTCAGGAACAAATATTCGCGCTCACCATACAAATATCTGCCCTTACTGGGATTTGAACCCAGGACCCCTAGCTTCGAAGGCAGGGTCACTACCAATGAGGCTAGCGTGTCGTCGTGTGTCGTTTGTTGTGTTGAGTGTGTGTTTGTCAAAAAAACATTATGAGTTCGTAGTAACAAATGACTTGGCATCTCTAAGGACATTGACAATTTCAAGCAGACTTTTTAAATGGGTCCTTAATTTATGCTCGTTACCGTACCATTTTCTACACTGAACTCAAAAACTAATGGACTGATTTCCAAAATTATTTCCCCATTGAAACAACATCACAGAGTTACATAGACTATTTTTATTTTTCTCTGCAGACCAAAAACAAAAACAAAAAATGAAAACAGATAATCGTTTTGTGTATGTGCAGTACCCACCCAAAATCGTATGTTTAATTAAAAAAATATTAAATTTATACTATTTTCCCATACACCATAAAGTTAGGACCCAACTTTTTTCTACCTACCACGTGGCATCACGCTGTCTAGTATGTGTAAATATTATTAAATAGGTAACTACTACTATTTTTAATAAAAAAAAGATTATAATATATCAAGAGGTTAGTTTCGCATTCAAAGTTTAAAACTATTGTACGGTCAACAATATTTCTTTCGTGTATCATCGTAGGATCCAGTCGCAAAAAGTGACGTATTCACCACACTACTCAAGAAATACCTACTAACCTGTTTTATTAGCTGCAAATGAACTTTATGACCATAATTAAAAGTACACATTGCATCATTGCTAAAACCGAAGTTTATCGTGTGGGCTAGCTAGGCCACCTAGAGAGAATGGGAGAGGATGAATACTTCAAGAGAGCCCCAAGCATCGCTGGAAGGGTACTTAATCCTCATGAGGTGTCCCTGAGTGTGGCCGTAAGAGAAGCCCTAGCCAACATGCGTAAGCTAACTTTTTTATGTTAAGGAGAAGGCACCCGAGCACTCAGGCCACCTAATGGTAAGTGGAATCTGAGACCCATAGACATTTAAATTCTCAAGACTATAATCCTAAGACCTCAACTGCGTTGCCAACCCTGAGGACTAAGATGGAATGCCTCTATGCTAGTAATTTCACCGGTTGTCTTATCCCCACACCGGAACACAACAATGCCAACACTGTTGCTTGACGGATGGTTAATGGACAAGATGGTGGTAGCGATCCGGACGGACCCTGCACAGGATCCTACCACCACTAAAACTAGCGTTTCTATTCGTTTGTTTTTAAGCCGTGACTTTTCGTATGACGCGATGTACCAGTGACGCGATTGGTTTAAAAATAAAACGAATAGAAACGCTAGTTAGCATTCGCATCTTGGCTAGGGCCTCTGTTGAAGCTAACAGCCGATGTGAAGTCGCGTAGGATAAACAGAAATGGTGTGCTCATGTGTCGCAGGCTAAGGCACATAAATTTGCCGGATTATCCCCATTTATCCGTATATTTTTGTTCGCACTGCGAACTAAAAACTTTTTTTTCGCAGTTGTTCGCACTACTAATAAATGGAAAAATAAATTCTCACTAGTGAGACTGAGGGTATTTTAGGAATAGTCCCCATTTTCGAACAAATTGAAACGCTCTTAGGCGCCGGCGCCTCCGACAGCGAACATGCATGAAAAACAGAATTGAGTTTCATTGATACGATTTACAAGAAAATGTAAAAAAAACGCATCTAAAACGCAATACACTAAGTTTGGCCCCTTTTGTGAAGATGATATATGGAAACAAAACTTAAAAAAATCTCTTTTAAGGTTTACATTGTTTTTTCGGCTTAAACATAGTAATTTCTGAAATAAATGCAAATTTCTTTAAAGGTCCGTATATTTTAAACATAGAACAACAGCTGTGACGTCATGCCTGTTGTCAAATTTGTATAGAGCGTTTTTGCAGGTGGTTTGAACTATGACTTTTTAAAGCTTTAAATCTTATGAAATACTAAGATGACAATTATTTCGCGTATACAGTTATCCTTCTCTTTCATAGCACTTTCCAGAGTGCGTAAGAAACAAAAATGCATGTTCACTAATCTTTTTACTCCAATCACTTACTGGTAGGACCCTGTGCAGGGTTCGTCCGGATCGCTACCACCATCTTATCCATTAACCACCCGCCAAGCAACAGTGTTGGCATTGTTGTGCTCCGGTGTGGGGATAAGACAACCGGTGAAATTACTAGCATAAAGGCATTCCATCTTAGTCCTCAGGGTTGGCAGCGCATTTGAGGTCTTAGGATTATAATCTTGAGAATTCAAATATCTATGGGTCTCAGATTTCACTTACCATCAGGTGGCCTGAATGATCGTGTGCCTTCTACTTAACATAAAAAAAAAACTTTGCTCCCTAGAGATGGAAATGCCATTTCACTTTAAAAAAGGAGGAGGTTACCATTAATTCGAATGCATGTTTTTTTTGTTTGTTAAGCTACTCCATCTATTGTGGATCGATTTTGAAAATTCTTGTTTTGTTTGATAGAGTGTACTCCCGAGGTGGTCCCGTTGCCACCAAGTTGGTATCTGATGAGAGGATCCGTGAGGAATTGAGCTAAATCCTCAAATATTATAGGAATAAATATACGTGGACGACATAACAGTATTATTATTAAGTAAATGTTTTAAGAAACTAAAATTATCCTCAAAATGCAAGAGATAACTTCTTTTAAAGTGATAGGTAGTAAGATCAGTCTAACTGAAGTCGGCCGAATTCAGTTGGACTGACCTATATAACCTATCATTTTAAAAGAAGTTATTTCTTGCATTTTGAAGACAGTTTTTTTTAACATTTATTTTATACTATGATGAGATAATAAATTATATTTGTTAGCCCCGCGCCGCGCCGTTAGGTGACCGCCTCACGCGTTTCCCAGATTAAAGTGGAATGTGGTACCTACTCTAGGTACAGTCACCATCAGATAGATCTAACCGGACAGCGAGCCCATAAAGATGTGTTGCAATGGATTCCCAAAAAAGACTATCACGCGAAACGGTCAGAAAAATGTCATGTCGTTTCAATTATTTGCTTGGATAAAAAATTAAGAAGATGGAACTGCATAGTAGACCGAAAAGATTTAACTGGGCAAACATTCAGGGCTGGAATTCTACAAGGTAATAATGATATCGTTTTTGACGTGTTTCCGTATTGTCAACGTTTTCATAACTCTTATGTCATTTACAATAATGGCGACTGTGACATAAACGATTCTTAAACGTGTCAAACACGATATCGTTATAACGCAGTTGAATAGAGGCCCAGTGTATCTAAGGTGACAAAAGTTCAAAAAGATCTTTCAAACTACCTCTTTACGGTAAAACTTTTTGGGAAGTTTAAAAAATCAGGACAGAAATGACAAGGTACCTACAGACTTTGGTTGCAGGTCCTGAAAATAGTTTAGCCAAAGTCGATAAGTACCTAATTTTCCTTCCCCAAGCAGCTCATATGAGTAATTCCAAATCAATTTCCAAACTCAACTTCCTAAAATGTGCAGATCAATTCGGACAAATTATCGATTTAAAGTTAAGGTAAAATATAAAAGAAAATGGATGAACTATTCATTTTTGAGGTAAAGTATATATAAAAAAAATATCTACAAATTATAACATGCCGCCAGCTATGAAGCAATATGAAAACTACTTTGAAACAAATTTCGCTCTCGTCTTTGCAATACCATAAACCTTTCCCTCATTTTTTCTTAAGGCCAGTCAAGTCATTTCTAAAGCATCAGTGGGTCCGGTTGCAGATAGTTAATGATATGTTGGCAGTCATCAAAATCGTATCAACATTCTCATGATTCCATTGTAATCTTAGCACGCATTAATGGCATATCTTGTCAGTCAATGCTCCATACAATGCCTAGTTATTCAATGATGCAAAATCAAGAAATACATACATGACATCACGCCTTCATTCCCAGAGCGGGGTAGGCAGAGCTACAGAAATACCAACAACTGTAAAAAGACTTGTTGATTCTGTAACCACATTTTGCATAAGTAGGCTTACCAGTGTATTAGTAACAGGTTGCAAGCCCGTCGTCTAACTACTACAAGCCCTTATTCCCTTAGTCGCCTCTTACGATATCCACGGGAAAAATATTCTAACCAGGCAACCACACAGGGTAAATATAGAAATACTGGAGTTTAACCTCATGCTTCAAACAGGAAGATTTTTAGGATGACAATTTTATTTGTATTTGGCAGCGAGGGAATAAAGATCAAATACGTTTGCTCTATAATGCCAATATCAACATTTAAACGACGAAAAATGGACTTTATTCCAATTACAATGTAGTTTAAAATGAACTGCCTTGATTATGTACATCCATCGGTTAAAAAGCAAACAAATGAATCTACGAGTATATTGCTCTTCGTTATTTTGTTTCAATGTTCAGTTAAAATCCAGCAGGTCAATTTAGAACCAGGGCTGAGAAGCGCGGTAAAACCATATGTTTTTGACGTGTTTCCGTATTGTCAACGGTTTGATAGCTCTTATTTACTTGACAGTAATGGTGGCCGAGTTAAAAATAATACCTTACACGTCACAGACAATGTGGCTATTACCACACGTTCGGCGCCGGCAGTGGTTCACTGAGCCCTGGGCAATGCCGGGTGAAATTATCGTGGTCACGTATTTGTGTCACTGGCATAGGAGTACGAATTACATGGACACAAATACGTGTAACTGGCATAGTTTATAGGTAAAATATTAAAATGCGTTTATTTTTATTTGCGGCGTCAGTCCTCTTTCTAACGTGTAGTCGAATAGTGCTAGTGCTGGAAAAAATACTGCAAAATATTTGAAAACTCACTAAATGGAAGAAAACCGTAAGTAATTAGTTTATCATTCAGTGTTTCTCAAACTTTAGTGCTAATCTACTGAAAATAAATTGTTATATAGGTACTAAAGACAAAATAACATATGCCTCCTTAACGGCCTCCGTAGCCCAGTTGGTAGAGACTCTGCCTACGAAGTTGGAGGTCACGGGTTTGATCCCGGTCAGGGCATTTATTTGAGTGTTTATCACAAATATTTGTTCCTGAGTTATGCTTGTTATATACGTACGAGGGGCGGCTGAAAAGTTCTAAGCCTAAGGTATGTTGAGGTTGCATATGCGTTAGCGATACTGGCCACTAAAAAGACCATTTAAAAAGTTAATAAATAAAAGAAAAAAATGTCGTCTTTTGTTTATTACATCTCGAGATATCCGACGCTAAAGGTCATCATGTGTGAATTATCAACGCATATCACGAAAATTGAGCACCGTGCACTCATTAAGTTCCTCACAAAAAGTGACAAATCGCCGAAAATAATTTTTGAAGAAATGTCTAGTATTTACGGTGAATCTGGCCCTTCTCATGCCACTGTTAAAAAATGGAGTCGACTTTTTAAACTTGGACGGGAGTCGATCGAAGACGATCCTCGCTCAGGAAGGCCAATATCGGTTGGGACTGAAGAAAATACTGAAAAAGTCAAAAAGTTAGTATTAGAGGATCGGAGAATTAAGGTTTGGCAAATAGCTGAAGCCTTAGGTATTAGTAAGGAAAGAGTTGGAGAGATTTTGCATCAACATTTGCATATGACAAAAGTAAGTGCTCGTTGGGTGCCGAAAATGCTCACAGCTTTCGATAGAGAACGTCGTGTTCAAACTTCTCAGGCATTTTTAGAATTATGTGAAGAAGGTTTAGATGAAGTTTGTTCCCGCATAGTAACTGTTGATGAAACATGGATCAGACAGTATGATCCAGAGTCGAAGTCTGAATCTATGCAGTGGATCGAAAAGGGTGAAAGGCCGCCAAAGAAATTCAAGGTTCAAAGATCGGCGTCTAAGCTAATGGCCACCGTGTTCTGGGATTGCGATGGCATTCTTTTAATAGACTATTTGGCGAAAGGCTCTACAATAAATGCAGTTTATTATGCTGAGTTATTAAGAAAAGTGCGACAAGCCATAGTCGAGAAACGAAGGGGCAAACTGAGCAAAGGCATTTTGTTTTTGCAAGACAACGCCCCCGTTCACACCGCTCGTGTTGCCAAGCTTGCTCTGAAGGAAACTGGCTTCGAGGAAATTGATCATCCACCTTACAGTCCAGATCTGGCCCCTAGTGATTATTTTCTATTCAGCAATTTGAAGAAAGATTTAAGGGGAAAGCGATTTGGCAGTGATGAAGAGATGAAGGCGGCTGTACAGGAACATTTCGACAGCCAAAATAAAACTTATTTTTTTAACGGTCTAAAAGCATTATTTAAAAAATGTAATAAATGCATTGAATTAGAGGGAGATTATATTGAAAAATAAAAATAGTAAAAAAAATCTGAACCTTTTTTTTCTACCTTAGGCTTAGAACTTTTCAGCCGCCCCTCGTATATAAGTATCTATATGTATTTGTCTATTATATATATCGTCGCCCAATATCCACAACGGTTGTACGTTATTTTACAGACAGAAGTTGTTTAGAATTTCATTTCTTGTACATTTTTTCTCGTATTATCATTTCATAGAATAGTCAATTTATAGAATAATTACTTTGAAGACATTTAAATCATCGATTTTTATTTCAAATAAATTTCAATGTTTCTTTTTTCATATCATAAAATAGCAAATTACATATTCTTTGTTCTCATGTTATTTAGTTAATATATAACTTAAGAACTATAAAATCATTTTACAGTGTACGTTATTTTACAGACAGAAGTTGTTTATTTTAAGTTGTGAATTTCATGTCATGTAATTTTTTTCTCGTATTTTCATTGCAATTTTTTTCGCATAGTTTATTCAAGAGATGTAAAAAAAAATAACCTCGAAGGCAAGGCGGGAGCTTGCTTCGCTTCGCTCCCGCCTTAGCCTTCTAACCTAACCTATTCAACTCGGTTCTGCCCAGAGAGGTCATGGTCGCTCACTCATATTTATATCATACTGTAGTATTTAGCTTATAACCCTTATACTTAAAGATAATTTGTATTATGTTGTAATTGATTTTGTTATTATTGGTGTACCCTTACTCTCCAAATAGTAATTTCGTAGAATAGTGTTTCACAAAAATTATTCACAGAATATTGAGTTTCCCACGACTTTGTATACTGTTGTCGTTAGTGTCCTCTTCTTTTACAGAACATTATTTCATAGAACGTATTACTTCGCAGAATTTTCATTACTTAGAAATCTAATTTCTAAAAAAAAATGAAAATTCTACGAAGTGATACGGTCTATGAAAAAATATTCTGTAAAAGAAGGTATTGTTAAAAATAATTATATTGTTTGATAGGTTTGTTTAATGAAAAAATTAAATTATAAAATTCATTGAATTGATTTTCTGTGGAATTTGTTTCTTTCAAATAAATAGTTTTAAAAAAAAAATATTCGAAACAAAAATACTAGAACCGAATAGTATATGAAACATTTTCTGTGAAACAAAATTCTGTAAATTTTCTGTCTGTAAAACAAGGGGACACCATCCACAACACAAGCCTTATTGAGCTTACCGTGGGCCTGGGTTGATTTGTGTAAGATTGTCCCGTAACATTTATTTATGTTTATTTATTAATTTTATATGCCAACGGCAGGTAAAGGTGTTGACTATTTCCATAAGGCAGTGGAATGCATAGTATTGAAAGTCCT
The DNA here is from genome assembly GCA_949316455.1 of Acleris holmiana. Classification (NCBI taxonomy): domain Eukaryota; kingdom Metazoa; phylum Arthropoda; class Insecta; order Lepidoptera; family Tortricidae; genus Acleris; species Acleris holmiana. Next base: position 4,071,694 of record OX438764.1, read on the forward strand.
AATGCAAATTTTGAGAACCGCCGATTTGTGTCGAAAAATGACACAGATTTGTGTCATCGGCATTGTTTAAGGGTAACTTTTATGAAATCTACAAAACTTACAGATTCTAAAACCAAAGCGGAATTCGATTAATATTTCAATAACATAACTGTACATTGAATTATTTCTTTTTTAATTGGAAATTTATCGAGAAAAAGGCTTGAAAATAAAAACACAACATATGTGTCACCGGCATAGGAGTCGGAATTTTTTGATCACAGACGTTGTGTCACCGGCGCTGGACGTGTTAATCTGATTTGAAATTCGTTGGGGCTAGTAGAATACTGATTATGTACACCCAGATGGTCACCGGAACTCCTCAACATAGTTGAGCGACTATGGTCAAGCACATTTAAATGGTTTAAATATATGCACTATGACTTTTCGTGCGGCAAGTTAGTTATGTGCTATAGTTTCTTATTAATTAAGAAATGAGACTACATAATATGCTGCGACGTTTGAAAGGCGAAATGGGATAAGCGACATTTTTTGTGATAAACATTTCACCTTTCAAGCGTCGATATTATGATCACTAAAAAATATGAAAAAATAACTTTTTTTTCATTTGGTCGAGGCCTGGAACGGACAACTTCGCGGACTATTTTTACAACAGTGAGGTTAACATTTTCAAACATGTAGGAGAAAAATAAAATATTGAAAAAAAAAAACTTTCTGTAAAGTGATAGGTACGGTCAGTCAAACTGAAGTCGGCGTCCCACAGTCCCACCGTATTTTAATAACCAACAGCTGACTTCAGTTGGACTGACCTATTACCATTTTAAAAGAAGTTACTTTTTGCGTTTTTGTAGACGGTTTTCTGTTTTCTATTTAACATTTTATTTTACTACAATAAAAAAAAAAGTTTTTTGTAGGTGGTTTTTGGCTAAGTTTTTATCAAATGTACCGATCGAACATTCTCGAATCCTGTGGAATCCGCGCGGCCTCGTGTTGATATTATCCAAAATTGCACAGCGAGTTACTCCACCATGTCGCAACCCTTGCGCATGCGATCTTTGGGTGTCGTCGCCATTATGACGTTGGCAATGAGGTGTTACAATGCGAACGAAAGGCCCAAATTAACTTGACACCTGGATAGGTACGAAACGCACGGACACTTGAATCTGGTATGATGGTCTTTGCGCTGAGATAAATTAGAGTGTTTGTAGTGTGTTGGGCGTTGTGTGTGGTTGCCGGGTTAGAATAGTGCCACTCCATGTGTTCCCGTTCATGTCGTAAGAGGCGACTAAGGGCTTTTAGTACAGTTAGGCGATGGGCTTGCAACCTGTCACTAATACACTAGTTAACTTCTTGGCCTGATTGTGCAAAATGTGGTTACAGAATTATAAATAAGTCTTTTTACAGTTGGTATTTCTGTAGCTCTGCCTACCCCACTCTGGGAATCAAGGCGTGATGATAGTAGACTTGAAATATGAACTATTTGGGTGCTAATGCCCGGGATACACGAGGCTAGTTTTTCAAGCCGGATGGCAAGCTAATGCGTCTATTTTCGTGCAGGTATTCAAAACTAGCTTTATTTTCAGACTAGTAAGCTAGCGAGAAAGCTAGTAAAACCCGTAGTAGTAGCCCGTGTGGTTGCCGGGTTAGAATAGTGCCACACCATCTCTTCCCGTGGATGTCGTAAGAGGCGACTAAGGGAATAAGGGCGATGGGCTTGCAACCTGTCACTAATACACTGGTAAACATCTTAGCCTACTTCTGCAAAATGTGGTTACAGAATTATCAACAAGTCTTTAGATTTGTTGGTATTTCTGTAGCTCTGCCTACCCCACTCCGGGAATTAAAGCGTGATGTTATGTATGTATGTAAAGCTAGTAAAATAGTGTCGGAAGCCAGTGTAGCTTGCCGTTCTATTTTTTTTAGCTAATAGTGTATGCTGCCTATTTAAAAATATAAGATAACATATGTTTACTCAGTAAGTAGGCCGCACGGGCACTTACATATCAACATTTTACCAACGCTTCCCAAGAGGAGACCACTGCTGAGAAGAAACGCCGTAAGAAACTTAGGCTTGTACTATGGGTTACGAGTACTAGACAATGATAAATTTACTTATACTCGTATAGAGAAATATTATATACTTAAATACATAGAAAACATCCAAGACTCAGGAACAAAATACTCGTGCCCATCACACAAATGTCTGCCCTTACCGGGATTTGAACCCAGGACCGCTAGCTTCGAAGGCAGGGTCACTCCCATCTAGGCTAGCGTGTCGTCAATAGTGGCATCTCAGTAAAACCCGCAATTTCGACCATATTACTAACCAGTGAGGTTTGAATCTGCTAAGCTTATTTAATTTGAAATACCGCCTCCTCACGCTTCTTCTCGCGTCTTCGGCTTTGAGTCCCCCGAGTGGTTTCCGAGTTAGAATAGTGCCACTCCATGTCTTCCCGTGGATGTCGTAAGAGGCGACTAAGGGAATAAAGGCTTGTAGTATTGTTAGGCGATGGGCTTGCAACCTGTCACTAATACACTAGTAAACATCTCAGCCTACTTGTGCAAAACGTGGTTACAGAATTATTAACCATGTCTTTTTAGAGTTGTTGGTATTTCTGTAGCTCTGCCTACCCCGCTCTGGGAATGAAGGCGTGATGCTATGTATGTGTATGTATGTATGGCTTATGAGGGCGGTATATAAAAAACCGGCCAAGTGCGAGTCAGACTCGCGCAAGAAGGGTTCCGTACCAACGAACCCTTCGTGCGCGTTGAAGCGAACCCGAACGAGGAAACAACGAAAAAAAAAAACACGTTTGTTATATTAGCGTCCCCTAAATTTATTTTATACTAATTTCTTTATTTATTATTAAAGCGAATATACAACTAAATATTCTGTGAATATTTCAAGCGTCTACCCTCTTGCCGTTATTAATATCGAGCAAAAAACGGCAAAAAATCACGTTTGTTGTATGGGACCCCTCCTTAATTATTTTTTTCTGATTTTTTTATTTGTTGTTATATCGGCAACAGAAATACATCATTTGTGAAAAACTGAGTAACTGTCTAGCTATCACGGTTCATGGTTCAGCTTGGTGACAGACAGACAGATAGACCCCTTCCGTAGACTTACCCTTTGGGTACGGAACCCTAAAATAGAAAGTTTGCGAATTACTTTACAGGTAGAATTGACATCATCTTGGTTTTATGATTGCGTTATCTTCATATATACATGTACCTATTTGTTTATATTAATATATCATAATAATATGTAAGTGTATGTGTACCTAACTACATGGTTAGACACTACACCACTACAATCTCTACTTTGTCCAAAGGTCAACTGGTCGAGAATTACGGCATTAATTCGCCTTTTGTTTATTAAGTATATTATTTTGTGCATTAAACATTAAAAAACAATACATACATCATCACGTTTTCATTCCCAGAGTGGGGTAGGCAGAGCTACAGAAATACCAACAACTCTAAAAATACTTGTTGGTAATTCTATAACCACGTTTTTCACAATCAGGCTAAGATACAAGTACCACCAGCCCTTATTCCCTTACGGCCGAACCCTATATTCAAACCGCGGATAGATAAGGCTTACTTCGGGTTGAAATTTGACATTTGCCTATACAAAATGTGTCAAATTTTAATCCGAAGACTCAGGGCCTCTATTCAACTGCGTTATAACGATATCGTTTTTGACCTGTTTCCGTATTGTCAACGTTTTGATAACTCTTATGTCATTTACAATAATGGCGACTGTGACATAAACGATTCTTAAACGTGTCAAACACGATATCGTTTTGACGCACCTGAATAGAGGCCCAGGCTAGCTGTCCGCGGTTTGAATATAGGGTTCGGCCGTAACTCAACAAAAACATAACATTAAATAAACAAATCAAAGAGAAGTGTGGTCTGTGACATAAATGTAGTGACTAAGATTGAAAAGATGCCCTTTTCAATTTTCTTCGCTTCGATAGTTCGGTCATTTGGAGAGGATGGATGAAAACGATTGACGAAAGAAATAAACAGTGCGATAGCGAGTGGACGGGTCGGAAGGGGCCGCCCCAGGCGTACTTTTTTTAATCAAATCGGGGAAATACTGGAAAAGGCCCGAATCTTAAGTACCCGAAACCGACGTGCATGCATGACTCGATGTATGAATGTGGAAGAAGCGAAAGAGATTTGTCAGGATCGTAGCAGGTGGAAAGAAGTGGTCTCTGCCTACCCCTCTGGCAAACATGTTTTATGTATGTATGTATGTAAATAAACAAATAAACAAAACAAGATAACACGCATACTTGCATCTCTTGCATCTTTCATCAAGCAATCGATCATCCATCGACCTTCGCTCGCGTACAATCGCCCAAACGGGTCCGCGAGATTGCGCTTTCTAGACCAAGGTCGGGTTGTTTGTATACACACTCACCGGCCGGTTCGTGCGTTGACCAATTAGGTACTTCGGCTTTATGTGCTCTTGGTACCTGCGACGTATAGCTACGCAAATATAACTATTAAATACATAAAAGCGCATACAATTCTCCATTTAGATTTTAGTAACCCCTTAACATACATATTTTTACAAGAATAATTATTTTATATTATTTTTTTAATTATTTCTTTAATCTTTATTGAACAATAACAAGTACAAATGGCGGACCTAATGCCTAAGTGCATTCTCTACCAGTCGACCAAATAACCAATGAGAAATTTACATTATTCAGTGGGTGCACAGAAAAAGAAGACAGGTAAAACTAAAAACTTAACATAGTTGTCTATCTATTAATGGCGGTCCACCACGATATTCCGCAGTGATTTCGCCAATGTCAACGGTACCCTCACCATGAGTTGCCATTACCGTACTCGCTGTCCCTCACAGTATTGCAATTGAAAGGGACAGAGTATTCGAATCTCTAGCAAGTATCGCAACTGAAACTCATGGTGAGGGTACCGTTGACATTGGCAATTTACTGTGGAATATCGCGGTGGACCGCCATTAATATAAAATAAGAAGAAGAAGACATACCCTCATAAGCTGTGATTGCATGTTTTTCTTTTTGTAATAGTTCCGGTGGCCATCTGTGGTCTTCATCATCAGTTCCACTTCACCGATTGATAATTTCTGAACGTAAATGCTGACCTATAATATTTGAGGAATTCCTTTATTTCCTCACGAATCCTCCCAACAGATTCAGATTTGGTGGCAGTGAAACCCTTCGGAAGTAAACTCCATCAAACAAAAGAGAATTTTTGAAATCGGTCCAAATTTGACGGAGAAATTGGTGGCCCATTCCCCATACAAAAAAAAAATTCTTTGGTATGGAGATAGTTTGAGTACCGGGGGGGACATTAAGTTCGCCTTTTTGTACGTGTATTATTTTGTGCAAAAAAGATATGATAAATAAATAATTATTCATTTACTATCGTATAGCGGGTTACTCCTTTTCTATAGTTGGTGTATAAATAAAATGTATACTATGTACGTATGTATGTATGTATGTGTGTGTGTGGTGTATGTGTGTAGGTATACTGTTAATGAGCACTTCCAAAATGTACATACATAACATAGGTACTAATTTTATAAATGTTATTTAAATGCATAAATAGGTAGTAGCTCGTCATGTTAATTTTTAAGTTAAATATTGCTTGCTGGATACTGGCTGATTGTGACGTTTTTACCTTTCTGTACAACTTTAATATACCTATACTCGCTTTCTGCTATAAATGAATTCTGACTTTGATTTTTTGATTTAATCATAGAGAAATAACGGGTCTTTATCATTTGACCGAAATACATATGCAATAATTTCACTTGCCCGAATTGCATGACATAATTTTATATGCCATAATATTAATTGGCCATAAAGGCATTTTTACTGAAACCTTGAACTATTCAGAATTATAATAAAACAAGCCTAAGCTAAGATAAAATATTATGAAAAGGTTTACGAATTCAGAAAAAAATGCCTTTAAGCCAAATGATATGACCATTATGGCAAATTAAATTATGAAAAATGAAGGGCACTTCCTTTCGGCTTTGCCGTAGCCCAGTAAAAATAAAACTAAACATACACATCTAGAATTGCTAGCGAGTTCAATCTTACGCATCACACATGCATAATACCGCCCTCATAAACCCATAAGCAGTATCTCAAATTCAATAGCCAAAGCAGATTTAATTCTATCCCGTTAGTATACGGTTGCATTTTCTACAGGAGCTTTGTCTGAGATACTGCCATTTACCTTAGCAGGACATAACACTCGTAGGTAACAAACGCGCGCGCACGCATCGATTCGCCAATTAGTTCCCTGCGAAGAGTTTAGCATAGAGGCGAACGTGATATGGAATCCTAGTTCTATCTAAGTAATTAATAAACAAATGCAAAGAATATCAATTTTCTACAACTCTCTTATAAATCGAATAGCGATTCGGGGCTCAAGCTATATCAGGTAAAATATAATTCAAAGAAAACAAAATGAAATAACATTAATAAATACATAAATGACGACACGTTGGCCTAGTTGGTAGTGACCCTGGCATCGAAGGATCCCGGGTTCAAATCCCGGTAAGGGCAGATATTTGTGTAATGAGCGCGACTATTTGTTCCTGAGTCTTGGATGTTTTACATATATGTATTTAAGTATTTATTTCTCTATATAAGTATGTTTATCGTTGCCTAGTATCCATTAGTACAAGCCTTAGTTACTTTAAGACAGGTTAGGTCAATTTGTATTTCCCGCGACTCCGTCCACGAAGAGGTCATTCATCGCTACTCCCTCAGGAACCGTTCCAATTTTCGAGATAAAAAGCACCCTATGTCCTTCCCCGGGATACAAAGTAAATAAAATAATTAATTTCAATTTAATATATTTTTTATTAATTAAAATTCATCTTTTATAATTCAGCTGTTTATCCGTGAAAGCGTAACAAAAAGACAGACAGTTATAATTTATTATGGATGTCGTTTAGCACGTAATCCATACTTAATATAAAAGATGAAGAGTTTGTTTTTTTGCTTGAACACGCTATCTCAGGAACTACTGAACCGATTTAGATGGAGATAACTAAGGTCCCAGGGAAGGACATAGGATACTTTTTATCCCGGAAAATTGAAAAGTTCCCGAGCGATAAACGAGGTACTTAAGTGACGACAGTATCAAATTGTGATTTAAGGGTGTCGTCTACATACACATAGGGGAAGGAGCGGACAACTAATTATACGCGGACGAAGTCGCGGGCGTCTTCCATTTATATTAATATGTTTGTTGTTGATGTACCTTACTTAATAAACAAATAAGGACTATACTACTACCTACTTAGACTACCTTTTTCATTTGAAAGGCAGTATTAAGTTTGCTTTGTATACGTGCTCCAGATAGCTATAATACAAACCTGTATGACCAGCCCGCGTGGTTCACCTTGCGCAGGCGCCGGCCATCTTACAACACTGACTCAGACGCTAGCCTATAATCTGGGGATATTCCGAGACAAAGCTCGCAATTTTAACTTTATCTCACTCTATCTTTGCTGAGGGAGAACGGTGTTTATGAGATAGATAACTATGTTATAAATTCGGTTTCTAATTTGTGGCAAAACATGAAACTTTTTTTGTGTGCAAACGAATGTCTGCAGGTTGTTTTGCCTACCCAGTTAGCCTAGTTATGTAGTCCCTGCTTACGAAACTAGCGGTCCTGGGTTAGATTCCCGATCAAATACAAAAAAATAAGTGCCATTTTTTTTAAACATTCTTTGCTTTCAACTCTATCGGAACAAAGTGAAATATCCCGCCTCATATGAGGTCTATTGAGGTGAAATTAACAGTTTTTTAAATCCTAGATCATGTCCTGTGTGAATCAAATAAAAAATAAAACAAAAATACGCCTAGGACAAAAAAGGTTTTTCTTAAAAAAATAGTTTTAGTAAATTTTCTTGGATTAAAAAACCGTTTATTTCATCTCAATGCTCAATAGACCTCATATGAGGTGAGATATTTCACTTTGTTCCGATAGGGTTGACAGAAATCAATGATTTTTTTAACCCTAAATAAAATGGCATCATTTTTTTACACATCTAGTACCACGTGATTTGCATCTAGTTTCATCCTTATTCGTTCTTGGACCTTATCCAGGGACACACTGTACATAATGTAGTGTCATCATAATGTTTAATGTTTTCTATGTATTTAAGTATATATTTCTTTATATAAGTAAGTTTATCGTTGTCTAGTACCCATAGCACAAGCAGAGCTTAGTTCGGGACTAGGTCAATTTGTGTGACATTGTCCCGTGATATTATTATTATATTATATTATTATCATAAATTTAGTGTCATTCACTAAACCAATATCTTACAATGTACAGGGTCTCTATTCTACTAGCTAAAACCATATTGCTTATGACACGTTATGGTATTGTTTCTAACTCGGCAAAACAATAACATGTTAAAAGCAATATTGGTTTACCGAGTTGAATAGGTCCCCGGTGGTTTGATTAAGTAGCATGTGTTTATACATATGCATCTAGTACTGTGTTACTTAAATAATTTGGCAAGATAAAATAATATTGCATCATAAACACCAAAATGATTTAAGTCGTAACTATTAAATTTATTTTATGCAAGATGCATAGGTAATTTAATACTCTAACGCGCAATGTAATGCACAATTGTAATAAGGAACACATCTAGGTGCTCAAAACTTTATCATTCTTCTGCCCTTGTCCCACACTAGATGGGGCGACGCAACATGTTTCCTTCTTCGAAATTCGGTTACATTTTGACCTACACACTGCTAAATCAACAGTATCATATCAACTCAAAACATACATAATATTTAAATCACCGTTAATACATTTTCTATTAACTTGAAACAAAACAAGCAAGTTTTTGAGTTCTTTGATTTCTGTGACGTCATTCCTGTCGTAGATTTTGTATAGTTTGTTTTTGCAGGGGGTCTGGACTATGGCTTTTTAAAACATCATATCTTATGAAAAAAATATACCACAATTATTTTGCGTATACAGTTATTCCTCTCTTTCATAGCACTTGACAGAGAGCGTAAGAATAAATAATGCATGCTCCCTATTTATAGCACGACTCAAAACTGTTAATAATATTAGAGTTTAGAAATAGTCAAGATTTGACAGAAACGCGTGGAGCTGACCTCGTATGCTCCCGTTTATTCCACAAGAGAAAATACTCAGTGCAGTGTTCGCATTGTTGTGTTCCGGTGTGGGGATAAGACAACCGGTGAAATTACTAGCATAGAGGCATTCCATCTTAGTCCTCAGGGTTGGCAACGCATTTGAGGTCTTGAGATTATAGTCTTGAGAATTCAAATGTCTATGGGTCTCAGATTCCACTTACCATCAGGTGGCCTGAGTGCTCGTGTGCCTTCTCCTTAACATTAAAAAAAAAAAAAAAAATTTTTTTTTACCTAACAATCAATTTGTCCTCGCGTGTGATATCCATGGACTTATTTCTGTAATAAGTCCGTGGGAGTGTCGTGAAATAACTCGACATTGGCGAAATACACCTTAACAGGATTGACAGCCATTAACTAGAATTAGTAACCTAAATGCTTATATCAGGTTTAGGTTACCAATTCAAACCTATGTCATCCTTGACCAAACATGGCAGCTTCGCCGAAAAAATTCAATACCTGGTTGCCTAGCAACGATCACAAAGACCTCACGCGGTAGTCGACCAACGCCTTTTAAAACATAAATCATAGGCCACCATTACTCGTATCTGTGTGTGAGTGTACCGGGGTGACTTGCGTGCATAAACAAAAGTAAGTACCTATATCGTTGTTTCTTTCTTATCCATTTAGATTTAAACTGTACACGTATCAAATGCCGCTGTGTGCGTTAACGCTGAGACAGGGAATCGATATGTGTCGGCGTTAGGATAGGAACAGAATCGATCTTTGTACAATTGACTTGGTGGCTTATATCCAGGGATCGGAAATTCTAATGCTTATTTACCTAAACTTTGGCTTCGGTGTTTGAATAGTATCGAGGTGGACTTAACACAATTTTGTATTAAATTCACCAGCATATCGGGATTTAGGTTAACATAAACACATACCTATTAAAGTATTTATTCTGTTATATCGTAAAGTATTTAAATTAACTAATCAAAGATATTTTACATATTATACGTATCTAACCATGTTATTTAATTTACCTGCACTCAGGTCTGAGCAGTATTTTAATTACTTGTAATTGAAATACAAATACGTATTTGGTATTTGTATTTCAACTAAGTAAGTACTTTCTTAAAATATATTTTGTAATTCGTATATCAAATACGTGACGCTGAGGTATCTTCTTGTAAGTGCCTAAGTACTTCAAATACTTATAGCTTTAAGATACATTTTAACATAAATACATTTAACCTTCATTTAGCGATCTTATTAATGAGTGCGTTCTGAAGAAAATGTCGCTCGATGGCTTTCGTAAGCTAAACGGTGACCGTTAAATTTGTCGATATTTATAGTTGGCAAGTTTGGCAACACTGCACCTGATACTGTACGTCAAAATGTCAATGTTAAGTATCAGGTCCATTTGTCTTTTCCACTTTTTATTATTGATAGTATTTTGTTTACCTAATTCACTTCATTCAAATAAAAATACCTAAAACACTGTATTTTAAATTTTATATTTGAAATACATTGCTTAAAGATATTTTGTATTTGGTATTTTAAATACTTGCGAGATAGTATTTTGTAATTTGTATTTCAATCAAAGCAAAGCATGTATTTTGCCCAGCTCTGTACCTATTGCTTAGAGATTTATCCTAAATATAAAATAATGATACGACCTACCAATATTTTTGATAAATTGGAAAATTTGGGTTGGAGATATTTTAAACCCAGAAAAATCAATATAACTTTCATCCCATAAAAAAATAGTTTCTGAGAGAATAGCGATAGCGACAACTAGTTCAATACAAACCACAAAACAAAAACACTCTAAATAACTTTTTCCGTTTGAAAATTAAATAACGGAACAAAAGTTTCCATTTTCCTGCTCCGTATAAGTTGGCAATAGTTTCCCCGGATCGGCCCGTTATGGGAGATGGTATCGGCCCTGCATGTGGGGGTTTGCATCGGAATGCGAATGGGCCATGAATTGCACGCGATTTCTTGTAAGTACTTCAAGTTCACGCACAGTAGGAAGCTTATATTAGTTTTAAAATTATCGTTAGGAATATTTAAGAATGCCTCATATCATAGACGTGAAACTATGAAAAGTAAAACTGCTTAGATATTTTGTCGGACAGAGAGTCACGGGTAAACGGTATTAAATGGAATGAGTCAAGAGCTATATTTAATGGTACGACATGTTGACCTAGTTGGCAGTGACCCTGCCTACGAAGCTAGTGGTCCCTGGTACAAATCCCGGTAAGGGCAAATATTTGTGTGATGGGCGCGAGTATTTGTTCCCGAGTCTTGGATGTTTTCTATGTATTTAATTATATATTTCTCTTCATAATTAAGTTTATTGTTGTCTAGTACCCATAGTACAAGCCTAGAGCTTAGTTTGTGACTAGGTCAATTTGTGTGACATTGTCCCCTGATATTTATTAATTTATTTTAATTACCCCTGATCGCACTTACCATCAAATGGTCCGTGTGGTAGTTTGCCTTCTATACCATAAAAGAACCTCGGCAGGTCTAAGATCCTCGTAATACTAATAATCATTATTGATTTAAATTACCCGTTTAAATCATTATTTAATCATTTTTCCCGTCGTTTTAATCATTATTGCCCGTGTGGTTGCCGGGTTAGAATAGTGCCACTCCATGTCTTCCCGTGGATGTCGTAAGAGGCGACTCAGGGAATAAGGGCTTGTAGTATTGTTAGGCGATGGGCTTGCAACCTGTCACTAATTCACTAGTAAACTTGTTGGCCTGATTGATTGTGCAAAATGTGGTTACAGAATTATCAACAAGTCTTTTTAGAGTTGTTGGTATTTCTGTAGCTCTGCCTACCCCACTCTGGGAATGAAGGCGTGATGTTATGTATGTATGTATGTGATTTAAATTCTCGTCGATCAGCCGACGTGTTGTACAATGGACACAAAACAAACAAACAGTTCTCATTCATTTACAAAACTAGTAAGGATTACTGGCTATTAAACTTTGTTTAATAAGTTATCAGTAAAGTTTTAAAACCGGTGCGCGGGAATCTGAAAAAAACATGCTAATAGAGGTTTGTTTCCAAAGCAAGCCATTTTTTTTTTGTGTTGTTGATAAAAAAAATATCTGATAATGGCCAAAGAGCTAAACCACCTCATGGTCTTTTCTACGTCACTGCTAGTGATAGAATTTTAAAAAAGTGGTTACAAACAAAATGACGTCATATCGACCACTAGTCCAAAGCAGGCGTAGCAAACACCGATATTCAAATTTTTATTTTTCAGTAAATCTAATAAAGAAATGAATAAAATAGTATGTTTTTGAGACAATCTAGCATGTTTTTTTCAGTACACCATTTAAAAAAAAACATGTTGTCAATTATAGAGCTATCAAAACATTACGTTTGTTAATTTGCATACTGTTTTTAATCTGTGGGCTATGCATCAGTTTTACGTTCCACATACGGGGCACTTATGGGAGAATGAGGCTAGCAACGTTCTTCAAGAAGTCCATTCTTTATCATTGTTTATCATTAGTCAGAATCTGTATTACTTAAGAAAACGCCCGCGAGTTCGTACGTGTAGGATAAGTTTTCCGCTACTCCCCCTATGTGAACGTAGACTACACTTTTAAATCACAATTTGATGATGTCGTCTATATTTTCAAATACCTCGTTTATCGCTGTTATCCAAACTGTTCAATATTCCGAGATGAAAAGTATCCTTTATTCTTCCCCGGGACCTTAGTTGTCTCCATACCAAATTTCATCTAAATCGGTTCAGTAGTTCCTGAGATTAACGCGTTCAAGCAAACAAACAAACAAACAAACTCTTCAGTTTCTTAGTCGTCTTGAAATCAATATACGACCGTATCTTTGGATTAAGAGCTATAGTTATTATTATTGCCTGTCAGCTTAACGTCGTGAGGCCTACCATACTACTAACAAGGAGATTTTTGTAAGTGGGAATTTGAACCTACTCACAAAAAATAAAGTTCAATTGCCTTTGCTCTTAACTGCTATTTTCAATTTTGAAACAAATAAAAATGAACTTTATCACTATAGTATAGTTTACACTAAAACAAAAAAAAAAAACGTAAACGGCATTTGGTAACAGAATGAATACCTCTTTTTCATATCGGACGCCTGCTAGAAAGAAAGAGCAATAATATGACATCAGTGGTAATGAGTGAAGGTGTCAAAGGAGAACATGTTTTCGGTAACCCATAATTTAATCGAACTTCACTTCATCGAATTCAATTCATCGAATTTCATTCCATCGTACCCTATTTTCTGCTGAAACCATGATGATTTCATTTGATCTTAAACATTAATAACAAAGGTTAGGTTAGGTTTGACTTGTGATTAAAAAAAAACTCATGAGGTGGGAAATATGCGTTTTGATGTTTTTTTTGTTCGGATCGCTACTACCATCTTATCCATTAACCTACCACCAAGCAACAGTGTTCACATTGTTGTGTTCTGGCGTGGGGATAAGACAACCGGTGAAATTACTAGCATAGAGGCATTCCATCTTAGTCCTCAGGGTTGGCAACGCTTTAAAATTTGAGGTCTTAGGATTGCACTTAATAGGATAAGGAGAAGGCACACGAGCCCTCAGGCCACCTGATGGTAAGTGGAATCTGAGACTCATAGACATTTGAATTCTCAAGACTACAATCCTAAGACCTCAAATGCGTTGCCAACCCAGAGCACTAAGATGTAATGCCTCTATGCTAGTAATTTCACCGGTTGTCTTATCCCCACACAGGAACAAAATAATGCGAACGCTGTTGCTTGGCGGGTGGTTAATGGATAAGATGGTGGTAGCGATCCGGACGGACCCTGCACAGGGTCCTACCACCACTGAATATAATGGTAAATGGTAATGGTTTTTTATAAGCCAGCTACTTAATATTTCCTTGATTCTTTAACTAGATAATTTCCAACCTGAAGGTGCTAGCTCTGAACTACTGAGCACCCAGGAGCTAGCCGTGCCTCGCACCGCCTTATCGTACCTTCCTTAATTAGCAACTTGCACTAATCTGTTCGGCTTTGCTTCATTATACAAAGTTCGGAATTTTCCACTAATTTGTCTAGTTTTAGCTTCACGCTATTGCATGGGTAAAGTTGGCCTAGATTCGGTGCAATTTAAGTTTGAAACGCATTGGCGAATTATTGTTTGCAAGTTTGGAAAATACTCAAAGCGGTAATTGTTATAATTTCTGCACGCTATAACATTATTTACAATGCAATCACAGTAATAACATAGTATAGAGGCCCGTGACTTCGTGCGCATTTTTAGGGTTCCGTAGTCAAACTAGGAACCCTTATAGTTTCGCCATGTCCGTCCGTCCATCCGTCCGTCCGCAGCCTAGTGCAAAGACTATAAGTACTAGAAAGCTGCAATTTGGCATGAATATGCATATTAGTCACGCCGACATCTTATTCACTTTTGGCCATTCCGGATCATGACGCCAAAATCACCCAGTAGATAACTGCGAAAGTTTTATCGTATGATTGTTACTCCTTCTCGCTGAAACAGCTGTAGGTACGTATTAGGATGAAATTTTAAATGCTTACCCTGAATAAACACTTTGGCTGCCTTTTACCCCAAAAAAAAACGAAAGCCACCGACCGCGTCTGCTTTAGGAAATAAATAAATAAATAAATACCACCGGACAATCTCACACAAATTGACCTAGTCCCAAACTAAGCTCTAGGCTTGTACTATGGGTACTAGACAACGATAAACATACTTATATAGAGAAATAAATACTTAAATAAATAGAAAACATCCATGACTCAGGAACAAATATTCGCGCTCATCACACAAATATCTGCCCTTACCGGGATTTGAACCCAGGACCGCTGGCTTCAGAGGCAGGGTCACTCCCAACTAGGCCAACGTGTCGTCAAATGCAAGTTAAGTAATAACGCTGAATGGATACCGGCTACTACATTTAATTATCACATAATAAAAGCGATAAAACAAATTTAAGAGGTTTTTAAAGCGACGACACGCTTTAAATCGCGTAGTTGTGAAAAAAAACCATACAAATTTAGCTCCGGACGATAACGTTTTTCACCACCCCCCTAAATCAAGTCTTACCACAATTTTTGAAATTGTAATTTTATTTTCAAAAACTAGGTTTTTACGACACTTTTTTATTTGTTAGACCTTAACCGTAATATCTGCAACATCTTCAAAACTCATAAAAATCGGGCTAGGTTTAAGGGAAGAGAATTTATCGCATATTGTATGGAACATTTCAGCTTCACAATCCTCTTAAATTAATCCCAATTACTCGTAAAATTCACTGTGCTTTTATTTTTATTCAGGATCAATGAATAAACTAATCTTAAGTGAGCTACTCGGCCTCAAGATATATCAGAAACTAGTGTTTTGTATAATTTGACGTTTCATTTCTAATTCTAGTCCTAAGTCCTAATAATAAATCACAGGACAATGTCACACAAATTGACTTAGTCCCAAAGTAAGCTCTAGGCTTGTTATATGGGTACTAGACAACGATAAACATACTTATATAGAGAAATACATACTTAAATAAATAGAAAACATCCAAGACTCAGGCACAAATATTCGCGCTCACCGCACAAATATCTGCCCTTTGGATTTGAACCCAGGACCGCTGGCTTCGGAGGCAGGGTCACCAACTAGGCTAGCGTGTCGTCGTTATTAAGGTGTATTTCGCCAATTTCAAGTTATTTATAGACTATTAGAAAACATAATCCATGGATATCACTTGCAAGGATAGTTGTTCGGTAAAAGAGCATTTTCCCTTGTGGACTAAAAATCCACGCGCTTCTTCGAGTATCAAGTTCCCCTCAACATTATTAATATTCATAAACTTCATGGTTGTACTTTATTTCAGGACATTTGAGACCTGGCAAAGTAAACTTCCAAGATCAACTTAATTTAATTTATTAATATAACCTTAAGATCGTCACTCATCACTTCATCGAATTTCACTTCATCGAATGTATAATTTCATCGAACGCTATTTTGTGCTGAAGCCATAATGTTTTCAAGGTATCTTAAACATTAATAACGTAGGTTAGCTTAGATGTTTAAGATACCCTGAAAACTTTATGGTTTCAGCACAAAATAGCGTTCGATGATACATTCGACGAAAGGTGTTTCGAAGAAATGACAGACACCCCCCTAAGATACTTACTTACCTATTTTTTACCGTCTGATCAGAAAATGGCAGAAAACAAGCAGCTAAGCATGGCGGCAAGCTGCATAGCTCTTCGCGGCGTGCGCATCTTCCTAAACGCCAGCCGGGCCGCGGCGAGCCGCAAGGAGTCCCAGCCCGTGGTTCGCCAGAGGCCCAAGCCCGTTGTACCAGGGGCGAAGCCTCCGCAGAAGGTGTTCGACGCACTGGTGAAGAGTACCAAGTTTACCAAGTAAGACTAACCTGAATATTGCAAATTAAAGATGTCGGTATGACCAGTAGGTGTAACTTGGCTCAACAGTTGAAAAACAGGAGCTGGTCGGAGTGAGCTAAAGATTCTATTTCTGCCGACAATATGCTGCTTACAGGGCTATGCAGATCCGGTCATCGGGTCTCAATCGTTTGACCGAATTACATATGCAATAATTTCACTTGCCCGAATTGCATTTGTCATAATTTTATTTGCCATAACGATAATGTGCCACAATATTCATTTGTCATAAAGGCTAACCATGAACTAATCTGAATTGTAATTAAAACAAACCTAACCTAACCTATTGGGCTCTATACGGTAGCATGTAAAAATTACCTGAAAGGTTTACGAATTCAGAAAAATTACCTTTATGGCAAATGAAATTATGGTATGTGATATTAGGGAAAATGAAGATTATAACCAGTGACCATTATAGCAAATGAAATTATGAAAAATCAAGTGATACCCCTGTCATCGCGTCAAATTTTGCCAAGCTATATAGTAAGCTAGGAGTCGAGCCTTTCATGAAATAGAAGCGAGCAAAGGCCATCTAATGGTAAGTGGACTCTCATAAGAGCTTATTCCACCATCCTGAATTAGTGACGAGAGGGACGCCACAATACGTTAGGTACGTATGGAGATATCTCCATCTCATTCCAATATAATACGCCGTCCCTCTTGTCAGTGACTAATTTAGCAAGGTGTAATAAGCTTTAGCCATTAACAAGTGCAATCTCAAGATTGCATTCCATAAGAAAACGGCGGAAAACAAGCAGCTGTTTTGCTAAACATGGCGTCTAGCTTTATAGCTCTCTGCGGCGCGCATCGTCTGGAATGCCAGCTGGGCTGGATGACCAACCGTGGACCGCCAAGGCTTCGCTACTAGTACAAAAGGCCAGAAGTGTTCGAAGTACAAGTGAAGAGTACTAAGTTCAAGTAGGATACTTACGGCCGCACTCAACCCACTCGGAGATGTTAAATAATTTAATGTATGTTTAATGATGTATTGTCTTATTATATTTCTATGGCAAAGAAAGTACCAGCAGCAACTTTAGTCACACTTTAAAATTAATTGACGTCTCTGAGTACGGCAGTTAGTGACGAATTTTCATACACAAGTTTGAATAAGGAACGGGTTTATTGTCACTTTAATTGTTAATTACATACTTCATACTTTCTAAAGTTGAAGATTTTAAGATTTTATTTTGCGATCACTATACATATACACACGTCGGCATAATGCTTTTTGATAAATTTATTATAGACTCAATTTCATAACACAGTTTTAGCATCTATATTATAAACCAAAAAGTATTTTGCACGAGCCTGTTAAATGAAATGGTAGCAAGCTACGCCAGCGTAGAGTAGAAGCAGTCTTAGCAGTCGTACCTATCATTAAAGCAGCTCCTCTAAAAGTATACTCTTATGTAAGTTATCTAAGTATTTTTCAAGAGCCAAACCGTTGCTTAAAACTTCGGGAACCGCTGATCTTGTTATGCTCTCCACAACTTCTCACGATGTTTACCACGTTCTTATATTTATCAAATAATCTTAATAAATACTTATGTCACATTACTTAAAAACTTCACTATACGCCAACGGTCCCTGCCCACTCCTGCGCTTTCATTGTAACCACCCACCCCGAGTAACCTACATAGTAGCACCATTTCCATTGCATTTCCAATCGGCTACGAACCCCGTAGCACTTCTCTCGTAGCGTAACCTCTGCTACAGGTTACGTACACTTTAGTACGCACGCTTGAGCGAGACAGGCCGCTCGCGCCGTCGCCGCCACACGCGCGATGCCGCACAAAAAACTAAAGGATAAAGTGCTCGAAATACTACTGAAAACTACCAATTTTAACAAGTGAGGTTAAAGTTATGGAGTTTTTTATTCTGTGTACTAGTTTATTATGGCTTTGTAAAATTTATAAAAAGTTCTTGTTGTGAAGTGGTTTATTGTAGGCATTGTAGCGCTCTTAGGGTGTATTTTCATAGTAAATACATAGTAAAAATTAAATTTTTAAAGTAATTATTAAATATTTTGTAATAATTATGCCCTGTTTATTAACCACAAATTACTATTTAAAAAAACATGGCTCGAGAATCGCTTATTTTATTACGTTTAAAAACTCAAGAGACAACAATTATACAATAAATTAATTAAAAGGCTTTTTTGCAGTAGGTAGATCCTTTAGCAGAACGTTTAAGTATGAAAATGCAATTAAGAATCGCTTGTTGTATCATTTAAATGTGTTTAAAACGGATGGATCATTGTTATTATTTTATATTCTATATAGAAAATCTCAATATCGAAAACTGCGCGGAAATAAAGTAACTTTTGTTGGTCGCAAAGCATTCCATCGGCTTCGTGAATACCTGAATATTTTAGTACTTTGTCACAGCTACTGATAAATCAAATTTAAACCACTCTCAGTTTAATACGTTATTGCGACAGAGCACTAAAATGTACAGCTACTTATCTGTTTGGCTGTAAGTCATTATGTTAATTGATTCACGATTGAATAAAGCAATGACTTGTTATAAACTCATACCGTTGTCACACCAATAAATTGAATGTGTTTTTGAACTTGGTTGAATAAAAAATGTCTTTATACTGATAGTTAATTACTTACATATTTCTCTATATGAGTAAGTTTATCGTTTACGCATAGTACAAGCCTAGAGCTTAGTTTGGGACTGCGTTAATTTGTGTGACATATTTTCCTGTGATATTTATTTATTTGTAGTGATACATGTTCATAAATTTGGTAAGACTCGTCTTAATTAAAGTCCAACAAAAACTTTACATTACCTATATAGACTTAGGTACTCGTACATGCGAATTAATAACAGAGACCGTTTAAAAAGATGTTCTGAAACTGCTTGTAGAGGTTTTAGTGACAAAATAATTAAACAGATTTCTGCTAATAGCTACAGAGCTTAACCGCCATATGATCTTTTCGACGGGGCTAGGGCAAGCAAGACTTACAAAATCAAAACGTGGTTTCAAACAAAATGACGTCACGTTACTCCGTCTACTATTCCAAAGCGGGCACCGAACACGGATAATATGCAATTATTTTTTCTCACTAAATAATGATCAAAAAAATAAAAATAGTATGCTTTTGAGATAAACCTTTAAAAGCATTCCTGGTCTTAATTGCGGTGAGAGGATGCATCAATATAATTTCGAGTTTCATCATAGAGATTACGTGCAAGTGTTGCTACAAAAAATACAAGCGATTCATACAATTCATATAAGCCAGCGGTCCTGAGTTCAAATCGTAACTTTTAAAAAAAAACATTGTCTCACAAATTTGTGATGTACGATTTTAAACTTTATTCTTTTTGTGATTAAGTTTAAAATCGTGCATCACGATTTATGAGATACGAGGTTTTTTCAAAGTAGTGACGAAATTCCGGTAAGGGCTGATATATGAGGGCGAATATTAGTTCCTGAGTCTTGGATGTTTTCTATGTATTTAAGTATGTATTCCTCTATTTAAGAATGTTTATCGTTGTCTAGTACTCATAGTACAAGCCTAGAGCTTAGTTTGGGACTAGCTCAATTTGTGTGAGATTGTCCCCTGATATTTATTTATTATTTTTTATTTATTAATACTTGCCACCAGCTATTTACTCTGTAATATTTTTTCACATGCCAGGTACGAATTGGAGGCGTTGTTCACGATGTACCGCACCCTTGTCACGGCCGCGCAGTCAGCTGCGCCAGCCACCGGCATCGGCCAGCCGGCCCCGAAGACTGACGTGAGTGCTATAGGCTCTATCATAGGTCGGATTAAGGAGTGCTTAACAGGCCACATATGATAAAATTGGTAGTAGGTCGTTCTGAGTCTCAAGCCAAGATGCGTTCGCTAACTAGCGTTTCTATTCGTTTGGTTTTTAAACCAATCGCGTCACTGGTATATCACCTGAATTTTCGTATGACGCAAAATTTTAGCTTTCATACTTCAAGTCATAAATTTATTATAGAGACCTAACTCGTTTTTTTTTATTATATCACTATTTTCTGAAGGTCGTACGCATGCATTTGAGCAAGCAAACAAGCAAGCAAAATTTTTTCGGTTTAGAAAAAAAGACGCTTCTGCCTTACCCATCTTGCTCGCTCTCTTGGGTCGCTCGCTCACTGCCTGTTGTTCTTTTATTTGGATAGGTTTTTTTTTAATTATTTTAAGAAGAAGGCACACGAGCACAGGCCACCGGATGGTAAGTAGAATATGAAACCCATAGACATTTGAATTCTCAAGACTATAATCCTAAGCGTTAATGCGTTGCCAACCCTGAGGACTAAGATGGAATGCCTCTATGCTAGTTATTTCACCGGTTGTCTTAACCCCACACCGAAACACAACAATGCGAACACTTTTGCTTGGCGGGTGGTTAATGGATAAGATGGTGGTAGCGATCCGAAAGGACCCTGCACAGGGTCCTACCACCACTAAAAGAGTTGAGGTAAGAGATTTTTTACACATATTTGATAAAGAATTTCGGCCTTTTCGTTAGCATATTATTTAAAATTTGACAAAACAATAATTTCCATAATTACCAATTATTCGTCGAAAAACCTGTCTTTCAGAGAAACTTTTTATCATATTTCCTAACTACGTAAAGAAAGTTATGTAAGAGTTCGTATTAGTGTGGTCTCATTGTTTTAGATGGATGGTTGGCCTCGCCGCACGCAACCCCAGGTCGCAGTTCAGGGTCTGAATGGTCTAGGCTAAGGTTGGCTGACCTTGTACATAGACTATTTGAGTCATTACCGTTCATTGGCTTCTCACAATCGGTTAAGAGGATTGTGAAGCGATGCTTAAATCGCATAGCTGTCAAAATCTAATATACAAAATTCTCGTGTCACAATGTTCGTTCCCATACTCCTCCGAAACGGCTCGACCGATTCTAATAGTTCTTAAGTGGACTGTGAAGCAAAAATATTTCATACAAAGTGCGAAAACGTTTTTCTCACATTAAACGTTATCCGATTATTACGATTTTTGAATATGTTGTACATAATATTATGAAAAAGTAGGTCTTTCCGCTTTTATTTTTTAATTTTAATCTTTCTAATTAATATTTTCTTGGAAAAAAAAGCGTACATACCTAGTTGTTCATAATATAAACATCATATTCAAAAATCGTAATAATCGAATAACGTTTAATGTGAGAAAAACGTTTTCGCACTTTGTATGAAATATTTTTGCTTCACAGTCCACTTAAGAACTTTTGGTTTTGCTTCCGTGTGCCCCCGGTTCAAATGCGTCCAATTAGTCCTAGTGCTGCTATACACGGTGGGAACGAGTAACCCGCCACATTTTAACCATCGATTCTAGAGCCTATTTGGAGTATATAATGTAGTGTAACATGAAGTCCAATAAAGCATAATTTAAGAGATTATCATGTTATTAAAAACAATTCCATAGTTAATTTAATTTGAACTTTGTCACCTATACCTAAATCATTATTTACTAAGAAATTGATTAAATTAATTTATGCTGTACGTTGATGATATTGCTACTTACAACATTAAAATATTTAGTAAAAAATGCTTTAGGTTAAGGTGTCAAAGTTCAAATTAAATTAACTATTGAATAGTTATTTAAATTATAAAAATCTCGGAAATTATGCTTTATTGGACTTCATGTTATACCACATTATATACTCCAAATAGGCTCTAGAATCGATGGTTAAAATTTGGTGGGTTACTCGTTCCCACCGTGTATAGGTACTGCAGGCCCTCTTCTAGTCTATAAATCCATATGGCTAATGACATGTTACAGGATTGTTTTTAACTCGCCCGGCCAATGTAGACGCGTCAGATATTTGTCAGCCTAAGTAACAAACAAAAAAATTAAAATACTCTGTTAAAATCGATTTTATGTGGCAACTCTTAACTACTTTTGTATAAGTGTTATCGGTAAAAATATTTGTAGTTCCGATTGTACACTTTTTGGTCGTAGTGTACTAAACAGATCAATTTTTCGCCCTATAAACCCCTGCATTGCAAATTTCATCGAAATTATGAGAGATTACAAATATATATACTTAAGTATTGGTCGTTTAAAGATAAAAACCAAAAACCTCCCAATTCGCTTTAAGCTGTACATAATGCCAGCGATTCGATCAACGTCTTAGTTGATCGAATCGCTGGCATTATGTATAGTTCCAGAGCCCCCAACAAAAACTTTGTGACATTTGCGTGTGCTAGTTGATGGGTCCATTACGTTCACGAGTTAAATTACGAACGTGATCGATATGGCTTTGGAAATGATAATGTAGTTCATTATTTTGTATCCGTATAAGTATATCATGCATACACATTGTATCCTTTTTTTATAATATAGGGAGGCAAGCGTGCTTGTGGGTTATCTGATGGGAAGTAATCACCACCGTCCATGTGATCTGCTCCAACAACTCATGTAAACTCAAGAAAAATAAACACAACGGCTGGAAATACCGCCAAAGGGAGTTTATTCCACAGTTTCACCGTAGCATGCACGCTAGAAGAACGCCGTTCATCAAAGTGATGTTGATGGAACCTGGCCTTACGACGGGCTGTTTGATGGTGGAACTCGGCGGCCGAACATAATAATGTGAATAATTCTTCAGAACACTCCCCGTTATAAAGCCTACAACACGCAAAGTAAGCTGACGTGCCTCTGGATAGATAATTAGGTATACCTATATGGCGGTAAAAGTCATCTTTGTTGTTCGGTCGCAGCCTTTACTTTAATTTCACATTATACCATTCAAATAGTTATAAATAATTGGTATTCGTGTTTCTATGTTACATCATTATTTCAAAAGGCTAAATCAGCCTTGGCAATCTGTTGTCGGCTAGCAGGAAGCAGATGGGGACTAAAACCCAGAATTGCACTCTGGCTCTACACATCCATAGTGAGGCCGATGGTGTCTTACGCCTCTGTGGTATGGTGTAGAAAAGCGGCACAAAAAACTGTAATATCAAAACTTGGCAGCCTCCAAAGAACTGCCTGTATCATCGCTACTGGAGCCATGTCAACCTCTCCGATACTAGCTCTGGAAGCACTACTGAACCTGCCGCCCCTTTACCTGTTCTTGGAAAAGGAGGCGAAGGCAAGTATGCACAGAATCTCGAGCTTGAAGAGAGGCAATTGGCTATCACAAAATATGAGATCTCTCGAGAACTCTGTAAGCGATATTCCTGTAATGGGGATGTTCTCAGACACCATGCCCCCTAAACACTGTCCACAGAAAAATTTCTCTGTGGAATTCCCGTCTAGGGATGACTGGTCACACAGTCGCTTAACATGGAAACCAGGCAGCCTAAAGTGGTACACTGATGGCTCCAAATCCGGTTCTGAAGTAGGCTGCGGAATATACGGGGAGGTGCCTAAAAAGGCGTTAAGCCTGAACTTAGGAAAGTACTCGTCTATATTCCAGGCGGAGATGTACGCCATAATTGAATGTGCGGAAGCCAATCTGCAAAGCAACTACTTCAACAGTACCATCTATATCCATTCGGATAGTCAGGCGGCTCTCTTGGCCCTAACCTCTGACGTCATGAACTCAAGGCTGGTCGAGAACTGCAGGACACTTTTAAATACTCTGGGTGCAAAAAACAGGGTAATTTTACGTTGGGTCCCAGGGCACGCGGGCATCGTGGGCAATGAGAAAGCTGACGAACTCGCACGGATAGGAGCTAGGGGCACACAGTTTGGTCCGGAACCATTCTGCGGCATCCCTAGAAGCCTAACAAAACTCACCTTGTGGACATATTGCTATTATGCAGCCACTCAACTCTGGAAGACAACTCCAGGATTGAACCATTCCAAGGCTCTCATAAGAGCATTTAGCAAAAAGGCGTCGAAGGAGGCCTTAGCGCTGAGTAGGAACAAAATTCGCACTCTTGCCAGGGCGCTCACAGGGCACTGTTGCCTGAACAAGCACATGCAGACGATTGGGAAATGTGACACAAGGCTGTGCAGACTCTGCCATCTGGAGGAGGAAACGCCCATGCACTTTCTCACCGTCTGCCCGGCTTTAATGCGACACCGTAACTCCTCACTGGGAAAGCACTTAATGTGCCCAGAGGAGATCAAGTATCTCGGCGCCAATAAAGTCCTGAAGTTCTTCGCAATAACAGGACTCAGCGGAGAACTGTAGGCTGTGGCGATCACAATAGATCAATCCTGGTCGCAGTGATACTAGGCTTTGGAGCCTTGAATAGCCACTCCCTGAATAATAATAATAATACATCATTATTTAATTTTATAAAGTGCATTACGGTTGCAAATACGCCTAATGTTGTAGCTATCTATCATTTTAGTTTCTAAAAACAAGTGTCTATTCCTTATTGTTAGATGGCGTTAGTAGTCAGTTTAAAGTTTTACATAATTATATGAAGTTATAATAAACAGCCCGTTTTCATGCTTTTGGGTTTGAATTGATATAAACCCTGAATTTAAGTTCGAAAATTAACCAAATGGCGACATTTTTGATCATACATTGCTATGGAATGATCTCTGAAAGCGTTAATAATACGTATACCTAATTAAACTAATTCGATAATTTTAAAGGATTATGGGCTTAAGTCAAAAAGTCCTTATATACACCTGGACTTTTATTACATCTTAAGAGTATTTTCACAAAGTTTCAATAAAATAAATATCAGGGGACAATGTCACACAAATTGACCTAGTCCCAAACTAAGCTCTAGGCTTGTACTATGGGTACTAGACAACGATAAACATACTTTAGAGAAATACATACTTAAATACATTGAAAACATCCAAGACTCTGGAACAAATATTCGCGCTCATCACACAAATATCTGCCCTTACCGGGAATTGAACCCAGGACCGCTGGCTTCGGAGGCAGAGTCACTTCCAACTAGGCCACCGTGTCGTCAATAACGTAGTACAATCCAGTAACTTTTTTCCATACCCCCTTTACCCCTTATAAGCACAAATGCGTCATAAAAAGTATCTTGAAAATTTATCAGGTATTAATGTACATTGTAATTATACAATGTACATTAATACCCTGATAAATTACAATGTACATTAATACCCCGGCAACCACACAGGGCCTAAATAAACATGGGTTAATTATAACCCATGTTTATTTAGGCCCTGTGTGGTTGCCGGGTTAGAATAGTGCCACTCCATGTCTTCCCGTGGATGTCGTAAGAGGCGACTAAGGGAATAAGGGCTTGTAGCACTGTTAGGCGATGGGCTTGCAACCTGTCACTAGTAAACTTCTTGGCCTGATTGTGCAAAATGAGGTTACAGAATTATCAACAGGTCTTTTTAGAGTTTTTGGTGTTTCTGTAGCTCTGCCTACCCCACTCTTGGAATAAAGGCGTGATGTTATGTATGTGTATATTTAATGTCATGTATATCTGTCCAGTAGATTTCGAGTTAAAATATCACAACTAGACAGTCAGACAGACAACAATTCTAAAAATCTTTGCTTCGGTTTCAGTAACGTTGATGTAGTCAACATTTTAGAGTTCCGTAGTCAAACTAGGAACCCTTATAGTTTCGCCATGTCCGTCCGTCCGTCCGCAGCCTAGCGCAGAGACTCTTAGTACTAGAAAGCTGCAATTTGGCATATTAGTCACGCCAAGAATGTTTGAAAAATGTTTTTTTTATACCTACCTCCCCTACACATACACACTTGGAGATTTGTTTTTTTTCTCGTCTACCGCTATAGTGTGAGTGTCGTTGAATAGGTCTTTCAAAAATATTACGGGTTTGTGAAAACAGTTTTTCGATTAAATAATCCGTTTAAAAAATATTAAGGTTGCGCTAATTTTTGTTAGACTCAAGGAGAAGGATTTGGAGTAGGTTTTACTGGAATTGGCTGGGAAGGAAAGATAGAGGTTAGCACTCGACCGCAAACGTATTACAAATTTTCTGTGTAAATATTAAAATAAATAGCTATAGCTGACATAGTCTCAAACGCAAGCCTAAAGCTTAGCTTTTACTGACCATACTAACGATCGACATACTCTGTAACAGCGAAATACTCTGTAACGTGTTCGTCACGTTTACATGCGTCTTCGTGCCTTTTCAACTGAAAACATTAAATATTTCACATTCTTCTGTGTTTTGATTTATTTGACAGCTTATGTTGTGACAGCTGTCGGATCACAGATAAAACTAGAAGTGTCAAACTGTTTGAGGTTAGATCGATCGACTTTCGATTTTCTTTCAGATCTTTCTCATCGCGTCGTGTTGGTCACCTGCGTTTGATCTGTCAATTTCTTCCGTTTCGGAATGAACGTCAGAATGAATTGGTAACAGGGTCCAATAGTCTTTGATATCGTTTTGTCTATGCTTTTCAACTTGGAATCTGTTTTCCGTTTTGGTTGGCTTCTTTCTCTCCGTCCAAGACCAGCAATGAGCTGAGTCGATATTTTTTTCATCAAGTGAAATCACTTGAATTAATTATGTTTTAATTACATTTTTAAGTGTAAATCACTTCCTTTTAAATATCTGCTGATATGTCTGCTGATATTTCGGTGAGTTTCGTTGTTTTTCATCGATTAATGGGTTTTCAAAGAACGCTTTATTAGCGGCCTGTTATTTCAACACTTCGTTATTTTTCAATGTGCTAATTCCTCTTTTAAGGTAACGTCGTTCCGGCGTTAGTCCTTTTTCTTCGGGTATTCATCGATATAAGATGCAACCAATATTTTAAAGACAAAACCGGCAAGTTTCTTCAACATGCGCCGAGTTATTTCAAGGAAAGAGCGGTAAGTTTTTCTCTTTACGTTATGATTTGATCGAGATAGGAGTGGACCAATCAAGGATCAAAGTCTAAACCTATTTTTTCTTTGTTCCAAAGCTCTTTGAGCGCTCTTTTTCTTCTTTTACCATGCGGTTCTACTCGTTATGAAATGAACTGAATCGGCTTCCCCGAGGATTACGTTCTTCCTCTATGTCCGCGTGCTGCCAAGTTTTACGGCTGGATTCATCACGACTAGGATGTAGATCTTAATTCTTTTCTTAATTAATATTTTGGCCTCTTTCTAAGAGAGCTTTATAATGTGTTATTTTGTTAACTGAGGTTTTCTTACCCTGTTTTTGCTAGATAGATCTCGGATGTTCATGGGAAAGCTTTGTTCCTTATATTACTTCGCTTTGCGTGCGCTTTAAGGCTTTACTTTAATTTTAGCGTCCTTTCTTTTCCCATGGGGCTTTGAGGTTATCTATGGGTAATAATTAACTTTCTAATTTCATCGTCCTTTTTGACCAGACGTTAAACGGTGTCTTTTTATTAACCCAATGGTTGAATACTCTACCCTGAGTTGGGCCATTGTGTTAATAACTTAACCTAGGATCTGTCGCTCCAAGCAAAGACCTATTTGTTTTCTTTAAAAACTTTAATTTCTTTTTATTTCCCTCCGCTTTGGGATGGGAAAACTTTTAACACACACTTTATCAAACCTGGTTTAGTCCAGTTGGGCTAAATTCTTTTCTAATTATTTACTTGGATTTCAACAGGCTTATCCTGTATAGATAACCTTAATGTGATTTTCATTATTCTGCTACAAGCTTATTTCCAACTTAACTTGACAAGGTTCTATCTTTCCAAGGAATATTGGTTTTCTTGAAGCCAGACAAGCTTATCTTGTACTGAACTTCTTTTATTTTGATACTTTATGTTTAGGTTAAGACCTAATTAAGATTTTGAGAACCTAGGATAACTCTTTAACTATTTGTTATTAAACTACACAACTGATGTTTGTGGTCTGTATTTCATGAGATCTTTTGAATAGAAGCAAGACTGAGAAACCTTTTTTTTATTTAATTATCCCTCCTTTGAGATTAAAAGGATAATCCTCCACTGAGGATCCGAGGTACTTATTTTTATATATTTAAATTTTGATGCAATTAGTGTCCTGGCGCCCGATATTTATTCTCTTATTAAAAATTCGGACATTAATTAAAATTATTCTATTTTCATAAAACTTTATTCTTTTAAAATATTACAATATAATTGTTATATATTTTTTTAAATATTACAATTGACACTTTAGAGACACACTATAACTATTTTTATATATTTAAATTTTTATGTAATATTTTTTAAATTATTACAACTCGTAAATACGTACTAAACATCTAAGACTCGGGAACAAATACTCGTGCTCATTAATTACACAAAAAAGACTTTCCTTGCTTGGTAGGCAGAGTCACTACCAAATAGACTAATTCTGTGGCGTCAAAACGTCGACCTGATGGTAAGTGGGATCTATACAGGGTAATTTTTTTATCAGTGCACAAATTTTAACATATTATGATAAAACGAGATCAAAAAAAATATTTTTTGTTGCAATTTATCTCTCTTTTACCTTCTAGTGTGACACAAAGTCACACTAGAAAATGATGACATGGGTTGTCAAGCTGTAGGTATGCGATACTCTGTAATGATTAATGATATTCGAAACTTGAAATGTCATGTTCAGCTTATCAGACAACAAGCCCCTCTCCTACTGATATTCTAAATTTGAAAATTCATTTATTAACTTACGTAACAACACTCTCCTCTCCTCGCACCCCTGCATTAGAGGGTCCTTGAATATCGTTAAGTTAGTGGGATCATTGAATCGGCAATATCTCTAATATTTTTTACGCTAAAGTAAAAATAACACAACATGTGTTATTGATTAACCATAGAGAAGCAAATATTAAAATTTGTGCACTACATTATATAAAAATTACCCTGTATACATTCGCAATCGTAAGACTGTAATCTTAAGACTGCAATTGCGTTGCTAACCCTGAGGACTAAGGTGAAGTTGTTCTATGGTAATGACTATCATTCCATGATAGAGGTATATAGTTGTCTTCCCCACATCGGAACACAACGATACAAACAATACTGGGCTCGCTACAACCACTAAAAATTCTAGATGGTCCATTGTGATAATACTCTGAATAAAGGTACAACGCATGTGCCTCTTAGAATGTGCGCAGCGTATGGCTTATTACCATAAATAAATGGATCCCATTTAAAACAACTAAACTCGTCATTTTTATGGCCACGCAGTGACAACCCAACTACCCAAGGTCTTATATTAAATGCAACACGGCAAGAAACCTGCTTGTAGCTATGAAAGTAATGGATGTATGCAACAATAAAACTCCGCGTTGCGGGGCAATAACTGTCATCAGACAGCGAGCAATTTTTCGGGCAATTTCTTGGCAATTGCGTGAGTCCGCCGCATGATACGTACTTCCGTGGTTTATGGGAATGCTAGGGGTATATAAAACATTGTGGATAAAAACGGTATTGTCTAGAACCAATTAATGTTTTGTATAGGTACCTACCTTTTGCACGGTTGCTTAAATTTATTAAAACTGAGTAGTAGGGGGATTTCGTAGATTCAAAATATTATAAAATATGGTTGCATATATTGGCGATTTCGTCTTGGGTTAGTTTTATAATTGGTCAAATTCGTACGATAAATAATTTAGTGATCCGGATCGCTAACACCATCTTATCCTAACCTTCCGCCAAGCAGCAGTGTTTGCATTATCGTTTTCCGCTGTGGAGATAAGACAACCGGTGAAATTTATTATTTCATCTTAGTACTGAAGGTTGGTAACGCATTTCCGCTCTTAGGATTCCAGTCTTAAGATTGTAGCCTTTATAATGCAAATATCTCTATGGGTATGGGTCACAAATCCCGTCTATCTTGTCTATGTCATAAAAAAAAAGTTTTACCAATAACGTAAAGTAATAGTACACGACCGATTAGAAGAACTTTCTCTCCCTTTGGCAATTCTTATCAATTTCTTTGGAAATCATACAGAACCAGACATTTGTTACCAATGTTTTATCAAAAAAACGTTTCACAAACTGATTCATTTCACCAACATATCGTTTGGCAAACGGCTTGTTTTTCGAAATTTTACAGATTTCTTGGAGAAATGTCAGGATGCAGAAATTCTTACTTTGTCTTTTGTAAAACTCAGTAACCCCACCGTTATTTCTTCAAGTAATAATAATTTGTTAATTCTTGACGACGCAGAAGCCTAGTTGGTAGATTCCGTTCCCTGTTTAAGCAGATATTTGTATGATAAGCGAGACTTTTCTTCTCCGGAATCTTGGGTGTTTCCTATGTATTCAAGTATGGTTAACCTCTATTATCAGTATGTTTACCGTTACCTAGTACCCATAGCACAAGCCTAGAGCTTAGTTAGGGACTAGGTTTATGCGTGTAAGACTGTCACGGGTTGTTGGGAAGGGTCAGGATAAAAGAAGATCTCCAGGGATCTTTATTAAATGTATAATTATAAAATATAACTAAATAGGATGAGATAAAATTAGTGGTGTATGTTAAATAGTGAAAGATTGATTTTAACGTTCTACGTTATAAAACTTACAAATAGTGCCTTAGGCGGTCGAGATCAAAAATTAAGATTATCCAAGGTTTGTTCTGGTACACAAATAAAGATGTACTAGTATAAATCAATCTTTCACTATTTTAAAGATTTCACAGACACAGATAGTAACTGATTTAAAACTGATCAACGCCTCCGTCCGCAGGCGAATGTAAAATTTAAAAGAGCTCAAATTTAGAATTTAGTATAAAAGAGCCAGAAATAAAATAACCAGAATGGTTTTATAAAACGAGGTGTATTAAAGTATATACACACCTCGTTACAAGACTGTATCCTGATATTTTTTTATTTATTGTCCACAGGGCATAGACCAGTGCACCTTCCGAGACGTGATGCACAACACATTCGACCTGGTTACCGAAGAGACCATTCTAGAGCGAATCTGGGTTACCTGGGAGCGAGGGACGGGGGGAGGAGAGGGAGCTATCAAGTTCGAAGCCTGGGCGAGAGGCCTGAGCAGAATGCTGCGGGGTACAGATGAGGAACGCCGCGCCCACTGCTTCGCCGTCTATGATCTGAATGGGGATGGATGGATCACTAAGGATGAGATGTTTCTTTTGCTCAAGTAAGTTAAAACTGGCACATACTTTTATACCCTACGCATTTGACCTGGTGGCAGAGGCTATAATGGAGTATATGAGTCACTTTGGTTAAGAGCAGAAGATAGCAGGAGAAAGGGCCATCCAGTATGAATAACGCAAAGTCGTCAAAATTGGCAACAACCACCGCGATGTCTTACGCAAGCATTTAAACCATTATAGACTTTTAAAGTCACTTGGGGGCGTGGGATAGGAGGAGGAAGGATCATTAAGCTCGGAGCCTGGGCGAAGGGCCTGAGCAGAATGCTGCGAGGGATTGACGAAGAACGCCAAGTGCACTGATTTGCCTTCTATTATATAAACGGGGATAGATGGATCACTAATGATGAGATGTTTTTATTGTTTAAGCAATTTAAAGTTTTGGACTATTTAAGTCACTTGGGAGCGTAGGCTGGGAGAAAGATAGCCGGTCGATCCGATCATCTTGATGTCTTGGAATCACTTTACTTAGATACTTTATGTAGGTATATTTTCCTTTTTTTGCTATGTGAAAAAGGCACATACTCTTTAGGAAGTAAGAAATTATTTTTCAAGGACAAATTCACTCTTTAGGAAGTAAGAAAATATTTTTAAGGACAGATTCACCGGCAACAGGAAATTTGAAACTCCTATATTTGCAAAAAGCATTTGACAATTTAATGCTTGTATAATTTTCCGCCTTTAAAACACAATTTTAATTTACTGCAATAAAATACTTTTTTTTTTATTAAACATAAATTAATTAACCAAATATTATTTAGGTAACGATGGTCTTATGTTCCAGAAACTCGTTGCTAAAGCAGCCGGGTGACGAAGACCCCGACGAGGGAGTGCGGGACCTTGTGGAGCTGGTGCTAAAGAAAATGGACATCGACCGGGACGGCCGTGTGTCTTTTGAAGATTATGGGTATGTAGGAACAGAGCAGATTTCTTTGAACAAAGCATGGATCATCCTACTAATATTATAAACGTGAAAGTTTGTTGTATGGATGGATGTGTGGATGTTTGTTACTCTCACGCTGCAACGGCTAGACGGATTTGGATGAAATTTGGAGTGGAGATAGCTTATACCCTGGACTAGATGAAATCGCAGGCAGAAGGTAGTTTTTTTTAATAATACTTGCTTCTACCCGCGACTTCTTTCACTTATATTTCGATTATCGCTATTCCCTCACAATTAAACCTGGATTAAAAATAGCCTATGTGTTAATGTATCTGCTCCATTTCAAATTTAACCTAAACCCGTCCAACCGTTGCAGCGTGAAAGAGCAACAAACTAACATACATACACAAACTTTAGCATTTATAATGTAGGTAGGGATTAAAAAAAGCCTCAGAGTTGGCATCGTCCACATACCACCAAAAGGGTTGTGAGCTCGTTTGCCTTCTGCATGCCATAAAAAGCTTACCAAATATTATCCAGTAATTGCATACGTTGCTATTTTTCAAAACAGTTACTATCAATTTTTTCCTCCGTGTTGTTGCCGGGTTAGAATAGTGCCACTCCATAGCTTCCCATGGATGTCGTAAGAGGTGAGTAGGGTATTATTGGGGATTCTGGATCATTTGTCCTCGCTGCGCTCGGATGATCCAGAATCCCCAATAATGATCCAGGATCCCCAATAGTTTCCATCGATCAGTGATTCAGAATTCCATAAACTCAACAGGAATTCCATAAACCTAACCTAACGAATGACCTGTCAATCCTTCAATGGTAAATTTGCATATCCTCGCCTCGTTCATTCGACTGATACTGTCGAAATGTAGATACAAAAATGTCTATAACAAAATATTTTGTAAATAGAAGCAAAACCGGAGTGCCGTATAATTCAATTTTATATTACTTATATTTTTGTTTACGGCACTCCGGTTTATTTTTCATAAATTTATTTCTTTGTTTAGTCATCTTTGTTTATTCATCTTTGTTCCTGTTAACACTTTCCACACAACCATTGCTGTACTAATGTTATAGGATAGTCCCGCTAACAGTTTTCTGGAGTGGCCAATTCCATACTAATTGTTTAAGGACAAGGTGGTCTTTCGATACTAGAACGCTGATCTATATATGCGAGCGATCGTAAAAAATTTGATAGCACGATTTAAAATAAATTCTCCATGTTTGCTCTCTTTCAGCCATTTTCATGATATACTCGTATGTAGCCCCATTATCCTTCTTAACCTTACTTTTGGTTTGATTAAATTTTATTAAAATTGACATTAGTAATTGACGTTGTCGTAATTCAATAAGTAAATACTATTTGATTTGAGAACTCAGGGTTAATTACCTTTATAAGATAATAAATAAAAAGAATTTATAAAACATGTTTATTTAAACACCATTTTCTTAAACAAGTTACATTTCTTAGCGCGCATACAGTTGGATGATATATACAGTTAAACACATCACTTGACAATCTATATTCTTCGTACAAACTTAACAATTTAGGACAGTTCATATCTTCCAGGTTAATAACATCATTATGATCTAAAATAGTTTTAAGCCAGGTAACTTTTTCCAGACCCTTACATAAAATCGTCTTATCAATCAGAAACTCTTGGATATACATTAAATATTTTTCGTAAGGTATAAATCCATCATTCCAATTAATTTTTCTGTTTCTCTGTATCCACGATACTTGTTTACGTTCGGTTGGAGAGAGATTGTGCAGTGGGCAAGGTGGTAGAATAAGTAGGTGTAGTAATTGTTCATTAACAGCTATTGCAACTTCTTTGACAATGAATGAATTGTTGTCCGTTTTAAACCCCTGCACATCAACTATTGCTGTCGACATCATGTCAACTTTCTAACAATATTACTCAAAGGTCTGTACTCCACCAAACGATCGTTAATAATCAAACAGTAAGCACTAGTGTTATCCGGCAAATCCTTTTCTGTTTCGATTTCTAAACGAACGTCAACAGGTCCAGTTTTTAAATGCTCATTTTGCCTCGAACAATCAATCACATATAATGGAGCTTTTTCCTTAAATTGTATAAGATCAAGCAGCGGATCTATAGGAAGGTTATAATACGACTGACGAAATCTCGCATACATATCGTATAATATACTGTATTTGTACTCATCAAATTTCAAGTTAAGACTATCGTATGGATAATAGTATGAATTTAAAAATAAAGTCACATTTTTAAGATTACAATGATCAAATACAGCGCTATCGTTTAATTTGTTATTTTTTCTATTAGTTTGCAATCCAAAAATTACATACCGAGGCTTTTCTAGTTGCGAAGTGGTTTTTATAGACCATGTATGTTTGGTTGTTTTTGGTAATAATGGATATTCATATAAATCCCAATTTCTAAACGCTATTTGCATAGGTTTATCTTTTTCTAAATGTTTAAGCAATGCAAGCCTTTGATGATCTGAAACTTTAACATGCGGCATGCGCCATTGAACTTTATTTACCTTAACTTCCACTGAATCATCTTTTTCGGTTACAACACCATTAAGATTTGTACTACTTCTATTTAGTATTAGTTCATGTTTACTATTAATAACTATTTTCTTGTAATCCTCCGCAAAACCTAATAGTTTATTAAGTGGTAAAAGAATACTAAATCTTCCACTGTGATCATCAAATCCGTCCACGTTCCAACCCCACATTGCAGCAGCTTTACTTTCTCCACCATTCATTGAGACTAAAGATTTCATTGTAGTAGTGATTCCAACATTTCTAATTTGATCTATTTCAATCCCATTCATTTCATATCTAATATCTTGAAAAAGAAATGATATAGCGTTATTTGTCAACTTAACATTTTTCACTTTTTTTACACCACTCACGTCTTTAGCTGTTATAGAAAAATATCCTTCTATGTATAACGCGCTAGCTGAAGGTAATACGTATATATCTTGCTGATGGATAGGTATTCGTATTTCATCATTTTCATTAAAACTGTTATTGTATGGGTTATAAGTATGGATTTCATAACTTTCAATTGAATTGTCGAATTGCGGATCGTCGGTTATATGGAGGATGCTCATATTTTTAATCCAAGAGCGCGAAGAAACTCTTTATTACTTTTTGTTATTGCTACAACCTTTTTGCGTCTAGTTCGTCTGACGTTGCGCTTGACAGTGGAGTTAGAACGACTTTGTCTTTGTATTTTGTTACAGATATCATCGTTAAAAATTATCATTTTGACTTTCGCAAGTGAAGACTTATATTAATATTTTCGTTATTAAAATTAATTAGATTTCCCTGTATATCTAATATTTTCACCGTAATTGACGAAATATGCTTCTTCTTTAGAGGAAAATATATTATATTTTTAGGTACTTCAATTACTTGATATCCGGGCGGACTGTTAAGCACGAATTCATGAATTATATGTGTAGGCAAACCGTTCGTATAGGAACCTTGGACAAGATCACATTCGATCCGTATCACAGACGCAGCAATAATGCATACAGGGTTGACTGATTCATGCCATTTATTTGGATCCAACATCTCTGAGAACCCTAATAATGCACCTACACTATTTTTTACCTTAAAATTAATCGGTTCGCTGCAAAAAATTGAACATTTAGAAGTATTGTTGTTAGGAACGATTTTAAACTGACAATTGTTCATATTACTTTTTAAATATTCATATAAATCAGACAGGTCATATGCGCCGCAAGGAATTTTAATATCCTTCTGTTTACCGTAAGCGAATACATTGTTGCTGTCAGTAATATTAGGTATTGAATTAAATGTTGAAAAATACAGTAAGCCGCACTCGTAATCGTCTTCTAATATTAAATGAGTATTTAATTCTGATCGAAGAATGGATTCATTTCCAGTGATTGTGAATGTAATAGACATTGTTATTGACTAAAATGTTTTTTGAAAGTGTAAGCTATTTATGAAGATCCCAAAATGAGTTTAAAAAGTCTATACACAAGTGGCCGCAAATGAAAGGATGAGTTTTTTGCTTGTTAACGTAATTATAAAAAATATTTAAGCCAACATATTTTAAAAATTCTTCAGGTGGTTTTAAATTACCATAACTGTCGAAATATTCGATATAATTATTAAATTTTGCATAGGCTACCCAATGAGTGCCAGAATTCCGGGAACTATCAAGATTAATAATTCCGCATTCTTTTTTTAATGGACGTTTTGGCAACTGATCTCGCATGAAAACTCCTCGAAAATTGGGAATTTCTTTGCAATATTCGAGAATGTCGATGTTAGTTAACGCTCGTTTAGGTAGCCTCTGCATTAGTTTTTTTTATTTTTAAAATAAATTCCTAATCCATTCTTGTGCTCTTTGAGATGCAACCCTCTTCCTAAATTTAACTCTTCCATTTTTTGATTGTGCCTCTTGAGTTCTTGAAAACGTTGTTTAGCAGACTTAATAGCTTCTACCGCTCTAGCAATACCAGCTGCGCCACCTGCTAAACCACCTGCAGCAGACAATCCGGCAAAAATGGGTATTAGGGGCAAAACTCCTCCAACTTTTGGCACAGGTATCACCCGGGGAATGTTTACTGAAGTATCTGAATCCCTCGTCAATTCTCGTGCAACAGCAACTGCTAACTCAATAGCCGCTTTTTTACATGTAGGTTTTAACTTTTTAATATGTTTTTTTGTAAGAGAAACAATATTTTTGAAAGTGTTTTTAAAACCAGCGCCAGACTTGGCTTTCTGTGAGGGAGTGAACACAATTTTTTTCTTGTATTTTCCATTCGATTTAGGTTTTGACCCTACCATTTTTGTTGAATTGTAAATAAATTATTAATAAATAAGTTATTTTTTGTTTCGATGAAATACTCTGTCCAGTTTCAAGTGCGCAATTAAAATGCGCTTAAACTATGATGTTTGCTGCTTATAAGATTTCTGTTTTATCAATCCAACTATTTTCTTGCGAAGGTAGACCTAACCATTTTACATATAATTTTCGACCATTTTTCTTCAATACTTTTTCTACAAGATAAATGTTCTTATATTTAGGTTTTTGCAATTCGTGAGCATAAAATGATCCTAAGATGGGTCGATGTCTAGCATCTTCTATGATAAACGTTATTGGGTTTGTGTTTTGTACTTTCGTAATAGTAAATATTTCAGTTGACCAATTGGGAGTATATCCTTTTTCAAATGTTCCTTTATATTTGCTTATACGAACGGAATCTCCGACTGCAAATTTATTTTTTTCCTTTGTTGAACTCCTCTTTGATAAAAGCTTTTTATATTTCTGTAATACAGCATCCTTATTATTTTCACTGACTTCAATTGGTTTAAGAGCTATTGTTCTATGTATCGTATTATTATATTCATTAATTGCTTCCGAAAGTGTGTTTCCTATCCATTTATAGTTTCCTTTTAAACTAAATTGCTTGTACAATTTATTCTTAAAAGTCCTTATGAATCTTTCCACTATAGATGCTTTTTTAGTAGAGTATGTAGAGTAATGGTTTATTTTATGTAACTCAAGTAATGATTTTATTTTTTTATTATAGAATTCAGTTCCTAAATCAGTTTGCAAGTTTTTGGGTATTCGATTTTTTTGGAACAAATCACAAAAAGCTTGAGTTATATATTCCTTACTCTTTTTTTTTAATGGATATACCCACGCATACTTAGAAAAAGTATCAATAATGGCTAAAATATATTTAAACTGTAAATTATTGTTTGAAACAGATTGCATATCAATAAGATCAGCTTGCCATAAATCATCTATATCTTTCATCACTACATGTCTTCGAGGAAAGTTTTTCCGCGCTTGTTTATGTATTTCGTTTACTACGATTGCTTTACTCATTTCTTGTATTTGTTCTTAAATGAAACTGTTTCAATACTTTGTTGCAGGCTATTTACTTCTGTCTCTAGCTGAGCTAATGTTTGATTAATTAATTTTATTTTATTAAACAATTTATCTGCAGTATTGTCAACATACTGTTTTGTGGCGCAGTCCTCTGGATCGACAGGCTTTCCAATATGTTTAATTATCTTATTTTTTGCATCAAAACAATCGGTAACGTTTATGAAAGCCAAGGGAGGTTCATTAAAATTATTCATTTTATGCTTTTTTAACACATGGTGTCCAAACTTATCTACATTCATGTTCAACCAACACAATGAGACTGAATCAACAGTTGGTTCTGAAGTCTTTTTATTCCTTAATGATGTCTGCTTCTTTTAGTTCTTCTATAATCGAAATTATTTCGTTATCATGGTTAGTGTTGCCAGCATCTTTAGAAGCAATTAAAATTTTTAAACGTTCAATCAACTCATTAGGATCATCCCAATATTCAAAATCCGTATTTGAATTATATTTTTTTAAGGAAGGCAGATTACCACCTTGCTTTGCCGTGCTGGATTCTTGAAATAGGGGTTTAATAATTTGACAGTATTTCATTCCTGAATTACCTTGTATCTGACCTTGAGGACTAAAACCTCTCTTATGGACATTAGTGTGCACCAAAATATCTTTATAGGTTATTTTATCCTTTTCATTTATTTTGTCGCAATTCGGTTTACTTTGAAATAAAAGCTCTTTTAAACCCGGCGTTAGTTCATAACTTTTATCATTTACATTAATCGTAGATATTTTATTAGGAGAATTCTCCCCATAAGATTTAAGCGTTGCAGGTGAATTTCCTATCATAAGTGTTTCACCGTCATGTCTTACTCCAAAGGCAACATTAAAAGGTTTATTTGGGACTTGCAAATAAGAATCGACATCCTCAAAGCTTTTTACTTTTGCCACATTATTTTCCATTTTCGTAGGAGTTTTTATTTCAAGTATGTTGGGAATATTTATTTTATCCTTTTTGATACAATCCGCGTTTACATCATTTGATAATATATTTTTGTTATTATGCTTATTTTCATTATAAGATGTTATTTGCTTAGGAGAATTATGAAGAAACATCATGGTTTCTAGCGGATCGGTTAATGGTTTCAAAATCTTCTTATTTTTTAATTCTAAATCATCCTCCTCTTGCTGCATCTTCTTTAACTTATTTTTAATATTCTTTACAGATTTAATTAATTGTGTTTTTATGTCTGTCTCCATGGCAAATCAATAACGCGGTCTAAAAAGACCCCCGATGTTTCTTATTGTTATAAGTAAAGTGATTTTATTTTAGTCATCATTTATATTTATTCAAATTTTACAAAAACATCGAATGACTTTCTATATCGACCATTATTTAATTTACAATCTTTGTTAATTATAAGACACGCATGTGAATCTTTCCATATATTTGCGGCAAGCGATTTGAATTTTTCCCAACTAATGTCAGAATTTACGTGCTCACGATAAATATGTTTTAAATTGATATCGTCTTGTTTAAAAATTATCAAAAAATTAACATTGTCTCGTATTAATTGCTTTGGCACTTTAGAGTAAGTCTGCGTTAAATAAAAACAGTCTATTCCTTTATGTCTGCCCATACAAAAGTAATTACGAATATTAGTCTGGTTTTCGCAAGCTACGTCATCAAAGATAAATATTGAATTGGGCATCGCCTCATGAGGAGAGATTACCTCTTTTTCATCGTGGATCATAAACAGTTTAATTTCGGGTATTCTTTTAAGAACTTCCTCTAAAAATCTATATTTAGGTTGAAAAGTTGTTTTAGAGTAAATGTAGACATTTCGAAATTTTAACCCATTTTCATGAAGCAATAAAGTTAAAATTATATTTGTTTTTCCACAATTTGATGGTCCACATATAATACATCGTATAGAGTTGGGAAGAAGCATACTATGTCTGTTATTATAATTAGTGCAATGTGATCCATCACTTATTTTGCTGATTTCTATTGACACAGGCTGTTTAATAAATTTCATTTCGCCTTCTGTTCAGTAATTTAATATAATATCAAATAAATACTTGTAATAATATAATCATCCTAAATCAATGAATTATCTTTGTAAGTCTTTATCATTTCTCTAATTACACATTCCTGTCTTATATTAGGCGAAGAATATTATACACCGAGATCTAAATTGCTGCTACTCGAGCGTCAGTCGCAGTCGACATTTGTCTCGCTTCTAACGTGGGTCCCGCGTATTTAAAATATATAGGTAAGTAAATCTATTTTTTATTGCTTCATCCAGTTATGTTGGATTTATTGGCATTTTTATTAAATAAAAACTTATGACACTTTTATATTTCAGATAATTATGGAAGACAGCACGCAGAATGATCGACTTGATTTTGGCAGCATATATGATGTCAGCCCCGTTTTCCACGATGTGCCGGAGGATCATCCTTTTTATTATGCTCAAGACGTTGACGGTTACATGGAAAAAGTGGAAAAAAAGCGGCAAGAGCTTTTAGCCCGTAGAGAAAACATGTGTAACGCAACCGTAACGCGAGAGCCTGACGCTCCGCGGGACAAAAGGGAGTTGAAAGCATTAAATACCAAATCGGGTATTAATAAAAAGGATCGTAGTAGAAAAGGATCATCATTTGTAATTAAAAATAACATTCGCAATGGACGATATTTAATTAAAATAAACATTGAGACAATGGACGAGTGTTACAGTGATCGTTCAGTTAGTGCGCAATATCTCGTATGTGATCCGTATGATGAAGTGTTGGACAGCACAGAAAATGTGTTAAAAAAAATTATGAAAAAACTTGAAAGTGATTAATTTCGGTGTTAGTTATATATGTATAATTGTGACTTATTTCTATTATATCTCCATGTTTATTTTATATTATAGTTCTGAATTATAAAATCAATTTATGCCAATTATATTGTTATTTACTTACTTTGTAGAGCCAATTAATATAAGTTATTGTCAACGAAGTTAGAATTAAGGAAGAAAAATAGTAATTATTATTATTTTTCTTCCGTAATGTAATTAATGTAGCGTTGTTTTAATTTTATCATAAATTTCTTTAATTTATGTTTATTTATAAATAATTTGGCGTTATAAATATGTTATTTTTTGTCTCATTAAGTGTAAATTAGTAAAGACAATGGTTTATAAGAAGTCTGCCTGCTATTTAATTATTATTGTTGTACTTTCACCTTATTAAGTTTAATATTATTATCAACCTTATTTTAATAAATGATGTTCATATAGAATGTGGAACTTATTTTACGTGCAACCAAAGTTAAATAAACAGAGATAACACGTTATAACATGTCATGATTTGTTTCCTCTGCAACAGTATTGTAGCGGAACTACAAACCGACATTAAATTTTTATTATTTAACTTGGGTCATACACTAAGAAGATAAAGTCGAATTGCGCGCACGCCGCGTCAGCAACTCTTTACGTAGCCACATTCCTACGCGCTGAGCCAAAGTTAAACAAGCAGGGACAACTCGTTTTAACATGTTATGACTTGTTTCTCTGCAACAGTATCAAATTCCTTGTCTGAATCTCAATTATAACGAAATAAAAGAATAGCAACTTTGTTTAATTAAATTCTTAAAGTTAATCAATATTTCAGCCACTCCATTGGTGACGTGGCTGGCTTAGTTGGTAGAGACCCTGCCTACGAAGCTAGCGGTCCCGGGTTCGATTCCCGCTCAGAGCAAATATCTGTGTAATGCATGCATGAGTATTTGTTTCTGAGTCTGGGGTGTTTTCTATGCATTTAAGTATTTATTTCTTTATATAAGCATGTTTATCGTTGTCTAGTACCCTAACACAATCCTAGAGCTTAGTTGGGACTGGGGTAAATTTGTGTGAGGTTGTCCCATTTAATAATTTTTATTAATGGCTCCTCACTCTATATTGTCTGATTGTTTCCCTGTTGCTAACGTATTATCAACGTTGTGATAGCTCTTATTGACTTGACAGTAGAAGCGATCGAGTCATGATAATACGATTGCAATAGGTGTAAAACCAGCGTAACTCAAAATAAAAAAGCCAACTTATTTTAAATCAAGAGTGCGTCTTGAAATATGGAAAGATTAATAGTTTTGAGTTAGGCGGGTTTATTACTAAGCACGTGATTAATTAGCTGGCGGAGGTAAATGAAAGAAAAACAATAGGCATACATTCATCATTTATTGTTTTATAAAAATAATATAAATGTTACAATTCACACGTTTGCATTAAATTTCTATTACTTTACAGTGCTGCCACATTAAAATGCTAATTTGTAATGTCCCCAAGGCAAAGTCGAAACATTATCTTCTAATACACACCTTTTATCATCATCCCTTGTAAGAACTAGCTTATTGATTTTTTGCGTGAAAATTTTATGATTTTTTGATTTTATTACACACATATTATCTCTAAAACATTCATTTTGAAATAAAGCATTTTTGTATTTATTAATATTAAGTTTTTTTGTAACACACTTTTTTATTCCCTTTGCTTTCCTGATTGTTGAAATTTGGGTATCTATGCAATATAGTTTTGCTCTCAAACCTACAAATTCCTTCACGATCTCACCCCCCATTTCGTCTTTAAAATATCCTGGAATTTTACAGTTCACTAAGGGCATATTAAATATGTTGCTAGCATCAAAATTGCTAGTATCAAAATACTTTATGTGTGTTTTGATATCTTCATAGAAATCTTCTGTATGAATTAAATACAAAAGACTATCAGTGTCCGTATAACAAAGATGAATTTTATTTTTATAAACACGTTTCATCACATCATAATGAAAGCGATACAAATGACTTTTGGCTATTTCTAGAATAGAGAAACCCACGTATATGGGTCGATCTAAAACGATTTTTGTCTGTTGCAACTGAATTGCTACTAATGAATCAGATATAACTGCCAAGTTTTTGAAGTTGGGAGCACTTATGTATTTTTCCGCGCCGCAAAATTTATTTGTGTTATTTGAATGATCTTTCCAGATATTAACAAGTTTTACATCAACCTGTTTTCTTTTATTTTCAATCGTTTTGCCAAATATTGAATTGTTTTGCTTTTTGAAAAAATCCCTTTCATAATCTGAGCTAGCATTTTGTCTCAAGGTGGTATTTAAAGATATGTATGGTTCTAAAAAGTTACTTTGATCGAAAGCTAAAACTTTATATGTTTTTAACAAAACAAGACCATTTTTCAAACATTCTTTTAAATGCATGTAGTGAATAATGTATCTATGTTTGTCGTAGAGGCTAGCAATTAATTTTTTATTTTTGCTTCCTCTAGGAGCAAATTTTTCAGCTGCAAATGGCATATCTGAATGAGACTCATGAAGTTCAACAGGATAGTGAAGGTCGACTTCAAGTATAAAACCGGTATCAGAATCGCGTGACTGTTTTTCAACGTTAAAGTTTGCTAATTCATCATCGTTAAGATACCTGAAATTTCCTGTTGGCAGATGCTGCATCATTGCATATCCATATAAATTTACACAGTCTAAATAGGCTAAAAAGCTATTCGGCTCGTTAATGTTAAAATCTGGAAGATATTTATTATTCGCCTTTGCGTATCTATGTGAACATTGAGCAAGACCTCCTCTTATTCCGTTTTCCAGCATTTGATACATATCTATATCGGAGAGTAGATCCAATTTTACTTTTGTGTATAATAACATAGCATCCCAACTTAATGATGGTGACGATACGTAATAACAGGGATCAAGATTGTAGTATTTAAGGCTCATGCTTCGAAATTTTTCAAAAACGTCACATAGAAGAAGCACATCACATTTCAAGTATAAATCTGTATATTCTCCTAAGTTTTTAATAGCAAAAGTTTCCCAAACATGTAAGGCATGATTATAATCCTCAGAAGATACAGATTCTGATGAGAGTTTACTAAAAAAATTGGAAGCCTGAGGCAACTGGGTTTCTTCATAACGTTGCCAAGAGTTTATATAATCGTAACAATAGACACCCTTTCTTCGCACTATATCAAACTTGGCCCCATCTCCAAAAAATGATTTTAAATGTTGGAAATCATCTTTTTTCATTGTATTTACTAAATTGTCTAAACTTGAACTCAAAAAGTTGAAAGAATCAATAAATTTTAATTGTGCTACATTTTGCTGGTCTATTGGAATGAACTTCGTAAACGAAATATACTTTTCTTTATTTTTTGGGATAAGGTT
Organism: Acleris holmiana; assembly: GCA_949316455.1. Lineage (NCBI taxonomy): Eukaryota > Metazoa > Arthropoda > Insecta > Lepidoptera > Tortricidae > Acleris > Acleris holmiana. The sequence goes on from OX438764.1 coordinate 4,116,278, forward strand.
TATTCGACCGCATACGTTTGTGAGTTCATTAATAAACAAATGGCAGTCATATCCGGAAAGGTTATGAAAAATTATTGGTATAAATGGGCAAGGTTTTGAATTTAAATTACAACTATTGTGAGCGGGCCCTTTATATCGACCTGTGAAGTGATCATGATCCTTTACAATGTTATCACTAGATGAAAACTTGTCTTTACAAATATGACAAGCAGTGCTAGTTTCAAATGATAGCTGTTCCTCTAGCGTAAGCGGAATCATAGGTTTGCTGACAGATAATATTGAGTACAATCGCTGCACATCATTACATATAGACTCCACAAACTTTTTCGAACAGTTGGGACCGCGATAAGAAACATAGTCGTTTAAATAAGGCTCGCTTCTACAACAAATGTAATATGCAAAGCAAGATGCCTCATGCAATTGAATATTTTCCACGTACATAGATTTACTTTTATCTGAATACTCTCGTAATAAGCTTTCGAAGTCACCATAGATCACAATAGGCGCCTCCTGAGTTCTTTCAAAATTAGAAAAAAAAAGTTGTGTATTTGCCTCTGGTAAAACAGTTTGTACCCCTGCACAACTATGCTGAATTAATTTTTCCTCTGTTGAAAAATATAAAAAACAATCTTCACACAAATGTATCTTAGATTTATGTTTAGTTATTTGTTTGCGAACAAGTTTCTCAAAGTTTTTTATTAGGCAAAAGTGTGCCTTACTATTTTTAGTTATTAATAACAAGTTGATGTGCTGTAATTTACGATTAGCGGTTTTATATAAAGGGCCCATAACACTACCATTTTTTGTTAAACCATAGATGTTAAAACTAATATCAGTATTGTTGGCTTCGAACCACCTTATATCAGAGATGCTTGGTGGAAATGCCATGCCGGAAGTGTTTAAAACATTTTGGTATTTGGGATAAGATGAGACTCTGTTTGAGTTAACCTTGCTAGGATACAAGTGAGCCATTATAGACCATATAAAACAGTGATTATCCTCATTATTTATATTCAAACAAGCTTTTGTATTAGCAATATGTTTTGGTAATGGTATAAACGATCCAGCTCTCAAAGGATTGTATTTTACTATGTTTATCTCTAAGTGACTAACTGATTCGATTGTCCATCCTGATTCCGAGAGCTCAAATTCCGCACATTTAGTAATTAGTACATCAGCAAGTGATTTATATAATGATAAAACGTCTGTACTCTGCAAAACTATATCGTATTTAGTGTTAAATGACTTAATGGAACTTTCACTATTTTTTGGCAAACAATACTTTACGAAAAGTTCCAAATTAACTTTGAGTGAGACATGCTTTTGTAATGAATCTTTAATAAGTTGTTGTGCTATATCAGAGTTTTCACATAAAAATGAATCTGGGGTAATATTCGTATTTGAGGGATTGACTTTATAACTAACAATTCTACTCCGAAAAGCATTAGCTATTATATAAACGTTTTTAAGCCGCGTACTTAACAAACTATTAGACTTGTGGATATTAGTCTTTTTATGTGCTGCTAATTTTGGAACGGAAACATTACATACATCGCAAAAGAACATCTTATACTATTTTTGTTCTATGTAAGACGTGCTTTGTTTTGTAATAATTACATTTGTTGAAAACCGCAAAAGTTTTAAATTTGCCTTTAAACCGACTGTAAAGTAGCAGATTACAATAAACACATAACTAAAATTAGTTAAAAAGTATTTGACGGGTACAACACAGGCTGCACGCCTTTATACTCTTCTTTAGCAGCCTGAGCAACTTGTCTGACCGCTTTGAAAACTGGGCTATTATTATTTACAGCCCCTTTATATGTGAAAAAGGCATGTTTCCACCTGGTTGCTTCCGTCGCTACCGGCTCAAGCTCCCGCGTGGTGAAGACTCGGAGTTCGACGTAGTACTCCCCGCGCCGGCTGGGATCTCGTTGCAGCGTGTACCCGGAGCCCGTCCTTCTTGTCAAAAAATTACGTAGCGGAGCGGCCCTGATCGTTTCCTCTTCGTCACCCTGAAATTATTTAGCAACCTTATATTATTCACCTTTATAAATACAATTAAGAAAATCACTTAAATTATTAAAAAAATCCAGCGACAAACTGTTATCATGACCTAGGTCAGTCCAACTGAAATCGGCTTAAAGTTGGGTAAAAACAGTTTTAATGAAATCATCATAATAATAAAATCAATCTTACACAAATTGACCTAGCCAATAGTTGAGAACAAATACTTGCGCTCATCACACAAATATCTGCCCATACCGGGAATCGAACCCGGGACCGCTAGCTTCGTAGGCAGGGTCACTACCAACTAAGCTATCGTATCCTCGAAGTATGTTTTGATAAACAATCGCCCAAGATAGGCATCTTACCTCGGAATCAAGAAACACAGCGACTCGTCTCTTTTTCGGTTGAGCAGCTGATGCATTCGCGACGCTGTCCAGGTCTGAATCACAGCCGTGCAGTTCCGCCGCCTTCTTAGTTCTTCTCTGCTTCGCCTTTACCGTCTTAACTTTCGCTGCACTCGTAGAAGCGGTAGATGCAGTCTGTTGCTGGGCACAGCTAATCTCCTCATCGGAATCGAACGGATTGAACACTGCCGACCTATTTTTATTAAAAGTATTTGAATAAGCATCACTAACCAAACACAATCAACATAAATAATAAAAAATAAAAAATATTACGTACATACTTGCTGCTTCTTTTTAATTACTTGTCTCACTCACTGCACTGCCACTACCAATTGAATGCTCAAATAAATGGAAGCTCCATTTATAACCCTATAAACTAAGGCTGCATTTAGATGTTACCAATTAAAATTATTAGTAATATAATTTTATTTCAAATGAGATTGTCCAAACAAAATCAAACCTTAATTCTGCATTACAGACGTTCGTCTATTAGAAAATAAAATATAATTATTGTGAATCACTCCCAATCCTTTACACCTATAAGGCGCGGCGCCAGCTTGTTGCGTTAACCTGAAACCTTATTCGTATTTGGTAGCTGCATGTACTTTAATGCGTTTCTATGTACCGAATGTAGCCTAACTATGAAGACGATATGATGCGTTAGCCGAGTTGGTAGGGACCCTGCCTACGAAGCTAGCGGTCCCGGGTTCGATTCCCGGTATGGGCAGATATTTGTGTGATGAGCACGAGTATTTGTTCCTGAGTCTTGGATGTTTTCTATGTATTTAAGTATTTATTTCTCTATATAAGTATTTATATCGTTGTCTAGTACCCATAGTACAAGCCTAGATCTTAGTTTGGGACTAGGTCAATTTGTATGAGATTGTCCCCCTGATATTTATTATTAAAAAAAAATAAAAAAAATAAGGAAATATAAAACAGGCACTGGTTGGCTTGAAGACAGCAACGACTTACTATACTTATTGTTTAAATAACTTGTTTAACTCTCAGAATTTGTGAATCAGCTTTAGCTATAAAGAAGAAAGAAAAACACATATATTTGTTCGAATCATGTGAAGCATGAACATAAATTACTTACGCTTCCTATTATTTACATGTCATACAGCATGCTATGTAATGGCTCTCAAGGTTCGAAATTATTTTACTTTATTGCATTCATGCACACAATCTTAACATTGATTAACGAAGTTCTTAGTAAACAGTAAAAACATCGTGCTAGTTTCATATCGATTATTTGTATTAATCAGCGCCATCTTAACATTGATTAACGAAGTTCTTGATTAGTAAACACAGCGCGGAGTTTCTTGTCAATCAGCAATAAAGTTGACACTTGATTTACCTAAATAGATGTCGTAACAATGTTCGAACTTTGATGTACATCGCGAACGATTACAGTGTTGAGATAAACTTAATAGTTTCAGTCGATTTATTTATTAAAGTTTCAGTTCACCTACGAAATTTTTACTTTATTAAAGACCGCAGATTCATTTCACTGTATTATTCCATTCAAATAGCATTGTCAAATAGCGCCATCTTACGCTAACAATAACATTGAGAAGTTCTTAGTAACAGTAGCGCGTGAGTCACTTTATCGTCAGACTAGCAGATGTTAAGTACCTACCTTTTTAAATAGATGTCGTAACAATCTCTCATTACTTGAATAATACACAAATATTGGAATAATTAATGTATTTCACTTTAATCAACACTTTTAATAATGTGGTTTTTAATAACAACTGAAGATAGCTTGAAATCAAAAAAAGTTTGCAGTTTTTATTTTGATTTGACAGTAATAATTGAAAAAGACCTGAATCACGCTATCAAAGTTTTTACGATCGGTCGCATATATAGATCAGCGTTCTAGTATTATCTTGGTTGAGTAAATATCAGTACAGAGGAGGCGCCCCTTTGGAACGTATCGAAAGACCGCCTTGTCCTTAAACAATTAGTATGGAATTGGCCACTCCAGAAAACTGTTAGCGGGACTATCCTATAACATTAGTACAGCAATGGTTATGTGGAAAGTGTTAACAGGAACAAAGATGAATAAACAAAGATGAATAAACAAAGAAATAAATTTATGAAAAATAAACCGGAGTGCCGTAAACAAAAATATAAGTAATATAAAATTGAATTATACGGCACTCCGGTTTTGCTTCTCTTTACAAAATATTTTGTTATAGAAATTTATGAGGCGAGAATATGCAAATTTACCATTGAAGGATTGTCAGGTCATTCGTTTACCTGTTGAGTTTATGGAATTCTGAATCACTGATCGATGGAAACTATTGAGGATCCTGGATCATCCGACTAGATCCCTGATCGATGGAAACTATTGGGGATCCTGGATCATCCGACTAGATCCCTGATCGATGGAAACTATTGGGGATCCTGGATCATTATTGGGGATTCTGGATCATCCGAGCGCAGCGAGGACAAATGATCCAGAATCCCCAATAATACCCTACTGAGGTGACTAAGGGAATAAGGGCTTGTAGTCTTACTGTTGGGCAAGGGACTGCAACCTGTCACTAGACACACCTGTACACTAGTGAACTTTTAAGCGTGATTATGCAAAATGTGATTAGGTCATTATAAACCAAGTCCTTTTAGAGTTGTTGGTATTTCTGTAGCTCTGTCTACCCCACTCTGGGAATGAAAGCATGATGTTATATATTTTTTCATTGCAACTTAACACGCGAAACAAGTAGTCTTGCCGACGAGGAAAGGCGAGACGATGTGAGACGAGAATTTATTTTTTTATTAAAAAAAATCCTTCTGTTATTTTTACTAATATAAATTAAAATTCTCACGCCGCTACGTCTCGGCTCACCTCGCTGGTGGCCGCTTCCATCCGACTTTGGTCTGGCATGACCTCCACAACGTCCCGGATCCAATTGGACGAAGTACCATAAGCTACCTACCTATTTGAGAAGAAAGTGATGATATCACGCATCAGAAAGACATAACGCTTTTTGCAACAGTATTGTTTTCGTTTCAGAGAAGCTGTAGTCCAAGAGCCCCTGTTATTGGAAGCGTTTGGCCAGTGTTTGCCGACCAAGCGGCATGCCGCTGTATTTCTCAGAACTCTAATCACTAAATAGAAATAAATCAATAGTTAAGTAAGCAATCATTTTGTACAAAAGTAAAAGTTTTTAACTAAAGTTAAATTAACTGAATTGCAAGGTTTTCACTATAATTTTAATCCGCATCATTGATCTGATAGGTCAGGGGGATAGATCTATATTATCGTGAAAGGAACATCATTATTTATAAGCTTTAATTGTATTGCGGGTACCACAAAAACTGGTCATGATAGAGATCTTGGGTCATATACAGATTTAGGTTACCGTCTTTCCTGTGTACACGCCGAAAGTTAACGTTTTAAGGCCTAATTTTCTGGCTAAGCCCATTCCCGCAAAAACACTGTCAGGACTGCTTTAGACCTATCATATAAAAACATGACTCATTTGCAACTTTTGTTTTTAAGTGTGTGTATGACCCTCTCAATTTCCAGCTATGGAAGTTTATCAGCTGATTTTGAATATGAAAAGACTTTTAGCGGTGGTAGGACCTCGTGCTGGGTCCACTCGGATCGCTACCACCATCTTATCCTTCAACCTGCCAGCAAGCAGCAATGTTCGCATTGTTGTGTTCTGGGGATAAGACCACTGGTGAAATTACTAGCTTAGAGGCATTCCATCTTAGTTCTCAGGGTTGGCAATGTAATATTTAGTAAAACACCAACTTTTAGAGACACGTATAAATATGTATTTAGTCGTAGACTTACAACGTGTGTTCGGCTTCAGCTCTTAGGAAAGAAGGGCGTGGCACCCTAGTGACAGTAGACATTAGTTTTTCACAGATTATATAAACCAAACCATGATGCGTTAATATCCGCAGATATTACAGGCAACGCATTTGGAGTCTTAGGATTGCAGTCTTGAAAATTCAAATGTCTATGGGTCTCAGATCCCACTTACCATCAGGTGGCCTGTGTGCTCCAGCGCCTTCGTCCTGTCATAAAAAAAATTACCCATTTCTTAACTTATGACCTAACTTTTCAAAATAACGTGTTAGGATCTGCGAGCGACTTTGATATCTATATTAGTTCTATAACTGTACCCGCAGACTACAAACTTAATTATAGGTCCATTGACAACAAAACTTTATAGAAACAAAACACTATCGTACTGCCTGCGATAATTACTCGTATATCAATATATCTCGGTGTCTACGTGAATACAACTGTGCGATATACGTGTAGTATTTCAAATTTATTTTATTGTAATTTTGTTAATATGTTTGTTGTTGGTGTACCTTATTTAATAAATAAATAAATAGTATTATTGCAAAAGAAATAACGAAACAACTGTCTAGACTAAACAGTGTCGTGTAATGCCGAAGTATGATTAATGGCGCCATTCAAAGGCAAACAAAAATATGTACAGTGCTTCAAACAATAGGAAAAATATTTTATCGTAGATTACTTTTTAAGTTCTGTACAATAAGGGAATAAGGGGTTGTTAGGCTTGCAACCTGTCATTAATACATTAGTATTTTTTTAGAGTTGTTGGTATTTTTGTAGCTCTGCCTACCCACTCTGGGAATGAAGGCGTAATGGTATTTTTGTTTTTTTTCTACTTTTATAGATTTTAAACTTAATTTTCTTTATAATGTAAGCCGAAAAAAAACTGTCTACTGTTGCACATTTTATAAAACCATATTGCTCTCATTATCGTATTATTTCACTCGTTATAGTATTGTTTTTAACCGGCCACCATGATCTATCAAAAGCTATCGTAACGTTAACAAATAATAAATAAATAAATATCAGGAGACCATCTCTTACTAATTAACCTAGTCCCAAACTAAGCTCTAGGCTCTTGGTTTGTATTATGGGTACTATAAAATGGGGTTAACATCAGCTATGCCAGTTTTGGAGCGCAGCGTGGTGTTTCGTGCGCGGTCTGTTCTTTTAACACCCAAAATGCTGGGCTCCATTGCTCTTTGACAAACCTTCAACCTGGACTTCTGGATCTCGGTACAGACCACGTTTGGGCACTGTAGGTAAGGAGAGGCAGTATTACAAGTGTCGACGAATTTCCGTTTAAGTGACAGAGGAAGGTCGCCCTTCATAAGCGTTTTAATAGACCAGAAGCTCTTCCAGGCGTTCTCGATGCGTCAATCAATCTCTTTGTCCTGCCTCGACAGAGTGTATATCGTGCCCATCTACCTCGACCCTACGTTTCGTGCTGTTGGTCATCACCTTAGTTTTCGTTCGATTCATTCGAAAATGGGGTTAGTTAAATAAAATTGTTCTTTTGTAACTCCTGCATCGCAAAATAAATGGTTAATGTCATTGTGGGTTACTTAAAGCAGTTGACAACGGTAGATGGCTTAGGGATATTTTGATTTCCCCTGTGTTTGCATCATTCATAATTTGTTTATTTATTTAATAACCCAATTACCTTATTTAATAAGTCACCCCTAAAGCATGTCTAAATCAAACGCTCGCATAATAATTACGTACTTAAGCAGTTATAATTTTATATCAGTATTTTAATGTAAATAAACATACCAGTGGTGCTAGACAAGTTGCATTCGACAATCGTTAGCGATTATGTTTCGATTGAAAAATATATGGAATTGACGTAAGTGTCACGTTATCTCCGTGGCTTACGTCAATTCCATACATTTATCAATCGAAACATAATCGCTAACGATTGTCGAATGCAACTTGTCTAGCACCACTGGGTCGTTCTACTTTTTTACCGACAATACATCGTCATTTTTCTATATTTTGCGTTTTTCAACTATTGATAATTATGGTTTTAATTTTTGATTTTAAAATACGTTGCGTGAATTTTTATTTGGACTAATTAATGATTATTTCGGTGGCGATAATGTTTTTTTCTTTATGGTGGTTTTTCAGAATATACTGTGACAGAGTGGCCGTTTTCAGAGGAGACTAAATTTTGTATTACCACTCTGTCACGCGATTCTATGAAAAACAAACTTATAAAAAAACACTGGATAGAGAAAGTGAAAGATTATTTAGTACTAATAGATGAATAAATGTTTGAACGTATATTCAAACACTAAAACATTATAATCAATACTCTAACTGATAACGTATGGTAAAATGAGGACAGGCAAATGTCGGTAAAAAGAAGAATGACCCACCTACCATTAAGAAAGAAATAAGTATAATATGATAGTGATAGACGTTAATTAAAAAAACCAATGACTAACTTTATGGTCATTTTATGGTTGATAATTTAGTAGTTATTTAAGAAAGTTTTTATTTTGAGTAAGTATTTGTTTGTAATACCAAGTTTATAACAATTGCATAGTGAGTTGTAACGATTCTTGTAAACCATATCATTATGTTTATGGTAGATTGTAGCGACGCACGCGCAAAAAACTTGTCATCGGTCTAATGTATTATACTTGTTACCTACAATCATACAATAAATGTATTTTGATTTTCATTAAAAATATTTAAGTAATAAATAAATCACAGGACAATCTCACACAAATTGACCTAGTCCCAAACTAAGCTCTAGGCTTGTACTATGGGTACTAGACAACGATAAACTTACTTATATAGAGAAATATATACTTAAATACATAGAAAACATCCAAGACTCAGGAACAAATTACTCGTGCTTATCACACAAATATCTGTCCTTACCGGGATTTGAACCCAGGACCCTAGCTTCGAAGGCAGGGTCACTACCAACTAGGCTAGCGTGTCGTCAAAGAGCTGAGAAATAACTGACACATCGCACATAGTCATAATCGATGATTCAAAAATTATTATAGTGACCTCGAACACGACAAACATCTAAAGTCACCCTATTCTACTTGTACCAGACAACGATAAACTTACTTATATAGAGAAATACATAGAAAACAGCCAAGACTCACACAAATATCTGCCCTTATCGGATATGAACCCGGGTCGGCTAGCTTCGAAGGCCTGGTCAGTAAAGCGATCTAAATTTTCAAGATAATACTTTAGTTTATCAGAAAATGCAATATAACTAATGAGCATACAGGGGATACCGCGGGGCATCTATACGAAAGTGATGTAGCAAAATATATTATCGACAAAAAAATATATCGATGTTACTGCCAAAATCTAAATGTTATGCGACATAAATGAATATTACTTATTTTCTCCTCATTTTTAAATAAAAAGGAAACAAATTAAAACGTGTACCTATTTATATGTTTATTTTAAAATAGTTTTCATAATATACGTTTACATATTTTTTTTTCATATTCGATGCTATTAATGATTGCCGTCTAGATGAAAATATCCTCTTTAAACTGCTAAACGTTCTATCAACGACTACAGTGGTCAACGGGGCATTCTTTAAATATTTATAATGACTAAAAGCCAATTTCTCATGTTGGTTATCGAAATTTCCTCACCTTTTATAAGGCTTTTTACTTTTTTCATGGTGTCATAACCAGTATTTAATGATATCGTCATCTTTTTTATCGATATCAAATCCCTAGAACTTGCCCCGAGTTATCCCAGGTAAGCTAATGAGGGCGCCAATGGACACTCGGTGCCCTCTTAAGAAAATTGAAGCTTATGTACAGGTAGTAAAGTTCACAATTCGTCGTGGAAATCGTACTGTTTTATTTTTAGATTAGAAATAAAGGAAACAAAAATTAAGAAATGAAGCTTTATAATATGTCATTATTATGTATTAACCTAACATTATTGATATATAAATAACACCTGATAATTCCGGAGATTATTTGATAAAAATAAAACTATCACCATCAGATGTTAGTAAGTATATCAAGATTTTATCAATCGCTTATTCAGTCGTGGGCTTCAACTCCTGCGCCGACAAATTTGTTCAAGAGCCTGGCTGCAGTTGACGCTATTAGTCGACCGTACTGCGAAAAAACAATAGAATAATAGAGAACATGCATAAAAATCAGAATTGAGTTTCATTGATACGATTTAGAAGAAAATGTAAAACAAAACATATAAAATTCAATACGCTAACTTTTGCCCCGTTTATTAAGATTTTATATACAACGTGTTACAAAATAATCCGTAAAAAATAAATTACGAGCGTAGTGTCAACCCTAGTATACTGTATACCTAAGATACTGAACTGACGTTATTTAATAAGGGTTGACACTACTTTTGAAATTCTTTTTTACGGATTATTTTGTAACATGTTGTAGAATCAAAAATTGTTAAAATTTTAAAACTTATTTTAATGTTTAGCTTGTTTTTTTCGGCATCTTCATTTTATTTATGTAATATTTAAATTCAACTATATTGGCTTACACATAGTAATTTACGAAATAAATGCAAATTTCTTATAAGGTCCTTATATTTTAAATATGGAACAACAGCTGTGACGTCATTCCTGTCGTCAATTTTGTGTAGAATGTTTTTGCAAGGGGTCTGAACTATTACTTTTTAAAACTTCATAATTATCTTATGAAAAAATTACACGACAATTATTTCGCGTACACAGTTATTCCTCTTTTATAGCACTTTCTAGAGAGCTTAAGAATTAAAAATATGCATGTTCCATATTTAATAAATACTCGTATGTCCAAAACGGGCCAAGTGCGAGTCGGACTTGCACATCAAGGGTTTTATATTTGTAATTATTGTAAGAACCTACACCCTCCTCGTGCACCCCTGATCATTTTTTTTTTTGGATCCGTACTCTACAAGGAACCTTTATAGTTTCGCCATGTCCGTCTGTCCGTCTATCTGTCTGTCCGCGGTGTAACTACGAGTAAAAGACTCTTGGTACAGGTTATACATTTAAATAACGCCGATGAAGATGTAAAATAGAATCTTGAAAAAAAATGCTGTCTTCGGTTTACAGTGTTTTATAATTACTTAAAATTATCTAAAGCAGCCCCAAATAACTTAAATAGGAAATTGGTTCATACATGTTGTATTTTGAGATAATTTTGTGTTTGTAACAAGGGCTTCGGAAGTCTACGCTGAGCATGCTCGTGCCCGGTTTTTATCAACTAAATGTTATTTTTTATCATAGCACCATAATTTCTCCCTTCTAAGCCAGAGAACTAACAGTACATCAGATTCAATTGCCAAAGTAGATTCAATCCTATCTTCTTAGTAAGAAGGTTGAGATTGCTACAGAAGTTTTATTCGAGATACCTACTGCTATTTAGCTTAGCGCGGCAGAATAGTGAATCTGATGAGATTGTGATATTCGTTAATCAACTTACCCTGTTCGCATAGTGCATGTAACCAGGGATGGAGATCTCTCTGACGTCCTTTCTCACAGCGTCAATAATTAGGTCTGCCGCTTCCCCAGGGTCTACCATCTTCATCAGGTCCTGGAAACGGATGCGGGGGTTTTTGCATAGACCCGTATTCACCATGTATGGGTAGATTGTTGTGAACTTGATCTGTGGAAGAATTTTATTGGTTATTAAGACTGAGTGGAGTTTTTTGTGCTTTTTCTAAATAGTGCTCTTGGGAAGCGCTGGCGGAGTCAGATGTGTACTTGTAAAAGTACCCTTTAGGGTGACATTTTATTGCTATATTATATTTCCATCACAGCGTCAAATAATGGTTAGTGGACGAGAACTTATTAAGCTAGTATTTTTTTTACGAGCGTTAAATACGATTCGTCCCTCAACACGTGGACTGTAACACAGTACACAATACTGTAATGCAATAAGGTTATAGTTACTAGAACTAAACTTATTGTAGTAACCTTATTGCATGCTAGGTGTTGCATTTGATTGTGATTATTTAAAACCGAGTTAGAAAATGCTATGGAACTGACATCGATTGTTTTCACGAGAAGAACGGGAGAGGCACCCACGGGCTGGCGTGGTATACATAACGTGAAGTGTATTGTATTGATTTATATTTGAAGTCACCCACGTGTTTCCTATAGTGCTTAGCACTAGGTACTAGGTATATAAAAAAAAAAAAGTACAACGCTGTCGATAGCTTGGCTTTCTTTGAACAACATCAGCATGCTAAGCGGTGTATACACAGTTTGCCTATTTATCACGAAACTTACTTGGCTTTTGCCTTCAGTTTCTTCAAAGAGCTCATCCTCCAGCGCCTCCATGATTCCTCGCACGGCGAACTTGGTTCCGCAGTATGGTACCAGGTTCTTCAATCCGATGAGTCCTGCCATGGAAGACATCGCCACTATATGTCCGTGGTTACGTTCCTTCATACTAGGCAAGAAAGCTTGGATCATCTGAAAGTAAAGTAAGGGCTAAGCATGCACCCAGTCCTACGTAAGAAGCGTCTGTAAGTACATCGTGGAAGACCGGACTTTAAGAACGTTATAAAGATTACTTAAGATCTTACTCATGAACTTGGACCCTAAAATGTTTCGGTTAAATGGCTACTCGTTAGTTAATCGCTATATCATTATCATTATTGTATTGTCTTTAACCTTTTCTCCCAACTTTTAAGGAGAATTTCGGAGAAAAGATAAGGTACTGTTCTATTGGATGGTATTTCCCCGGACAATGAACTACGTTGATTCTGCGCTTAGTTTACACTTGAAGACCAACTAACATACATTTAGGAACAATTACAATGATAGACTAGAATATTTCAAACGAGATAACGCGTAATTTTTTGATATCTTTCATCTTATGTTTGTTCCCGGTAGCTTTGTCTATTATTATGAAATCTTACCCAAAGGTTAGCAGTAAGATTGACGTCAATGGTTGATCTAATTTTCTGCTCAGTCCACTCCAGCAGCGGTTTCGAGGGCATAATGCCAGCATTGTTGACTAGTATCGACACCTCTCCGACTTCTTTCTTGACCCTCTCGGCCAAGCTAAATACTGCGGCGCGATCAGTGACGTCAACCCTGTAATTGATTGAAGAGGTTTATTTCGTTTGATAAAATGCTATTCATGACTGTTGGATAAACTAGTGTAGTGTTTAGGTAAATTTTGCTGCCTTGGAATGCGAATTTTGAAACTTCGGGTCCTTCCTCTGTTTCATCGGCCATTTATGGCTCAATTGAGAAAGATCGAAGCTAAAGTAATTTCGGAATTCGTTTTCAGAGTGGGCCCTAGGTTTAGGTTTGGTCTTTTGTTTGCCTGTTTAAGTGAATTGAGGCTTTTTTTTTGTTCATTTTAGTTTAGTGTGTGTGTGATTTGCCGTAGTTTCATTTGTTGGTTCCAACAGAAGAACAGCGCTGAAATTTATGCCAGCATAACAATAAGTTAGAACCATTTGATGATAACCGACCTTTTGTCTATGTCAATATTTGACTCCTTTTCGTTCGTTTGTCACGAATAAATGGTTTTTATTTTTTCTAAAGTAGTGGTGACATGCAAAACTACAACTACAAAGGGGTAACCACCACAAGACACATCTACAGAAAACTTTTCATAGTATGGAGGAGGCAAACGAGCACACACGCCACCTGACGGTAAGTGGAATCTCTAACCCTACATCCTAAGACTGCAAATGCGCTGCTAACCCTGAGGATCAAGATTGAATGACTCTTTGGTAGTAAATTCACCCGTTGTCTTTTCCCAAACCGGGACAAAACAATATGCTGCTGCTTGGCGGTAGGTTAAAGAAAGAAAGAAAAAAAACCGTTTATTTACATATACCGGGTGTTGCCTGTAATAGGAGCAATAAATCGAGGGATCGTTTCCACACCACAAACGTAACAACATTTCGTCATCTTACTTACTCAAACTCGTGTCTGCATATTCTTTTTGCGGTTGGTAATTTAATTTACATTCAGTAATACTTAGAAGCAATAGGTTTACCAACAGCAAAAAAAAATACACATACGAGTTTGAGTAAGTAAGAAGACGATTTATTCTACAACTTTTGAAAATAACTTATTGTTAACTAAATAATTATTAATGAATTTAGATTTTCTAAGCAAGCAATGTATTGCGAAAACTACGAAGTTTGTAGAATGACAGTAGATGTCAACTAGACTATTGAATGGAGTACATTGAAAATGCTAAGTATTTAGTTTGCTCGAAAAAATCCCGAATTTATTAATTTATTAATTACATATTTTTTTAAAGTTGTAGAACAAATGTTGCTACGTTTATAGAGTAGAAACGATCCCTCAATTTATTGCTCCTATTACAGGCAACACCCGGTATATGTACAGAAAAACAGATTAACAAACAAAAATGTTAGGTTATGTACAAGATTTAACTGCATAGCTAATTACTTGTTTTCACAGCTAAATTCAAAGTCAAACAGAATACGGAAAAAACCACAAAGAGACCAAACAAGAGGAAACGTACAAATCGTAAAAAAGACAGACACAGATCCTGCCTAAGAGAATTAAGTAATATTTTTCATACGGATTATTAAATAAATATGGGAGCAAAGAAATTAGATGCCAAACGGTTTTTGACTGTAGAGGGCTTTAATTGGTATAGATCAAGATCCACATTACAGGATAAGATGGCGGTAGAGATCAAACTTGCACGAGGTCCTACCACCACTAAAACATGTCGGTGTGCCGTTCAAGTCGTCACTTTCACCTTCTGTACTTACTCGTATCGATGCGCTTTTCCGCCACTCTCTTGAATCATCTTGACGGTTTCCTCGTTGCCACTAGGGTTGATGTCAACGCAGACCACGATGGCACCCAGCTTCGCAAAACGTACCGCCATCTCGCGGCCCATGCCGTGGCCTGCACCAGTGACCTGGAAGCGGACAGGAAAATTATATAGTTCAGGCGGAGACACCTGAACAGATCTTGTGGTGACGGCAAGGGTGGGGCAATCGTCTTTGAATACTAACTTTGTGGGAGTTTTTCTTATTTCGTAGTGGTTGATAATCGATCTTACCATCCCGGATATATTTAATTAATATCTCTTTAATTTGAGCGTCTCCGAACCTTTTGTTTGTTAAAAAATACCTTAAAATTAGGTTGACAAACATAGTATAAAAATACATTACCCTACCCGTCACCTTAAAGGAAAAGCTAAAACAAGGTTAATAAGCCAAAAACAGCGAGATAGAATAGATGATTAAGTTGGCGAAATGTTTCTATTATAACACTATTTTAGGTGATTAGATATTGTGCCGCATATGGTCTTGTCTTAACCTATCACGCATTATCATCGTTCCAAGTTTTTTTACCCCCATAGATGACATGTCATGATAAAAAAATGCAGTCGGGTTCATACTTGCTTTAGTTAGACTTGTTTTAACCTCGTGAGGCCCAACATACCACAAACAGCGAATTTTTGTTCATGGGAATATGAATCGACCAGTGAGGAAATAAAGTTCAATTACCTTTGCTTTTAAATGCCATTTTCAACTTTGAAACCATTTAAAATGAACTTTATCTGGTTAAAATAAAGTTTAAACTACATTGCCGTCGTTATGTACCTCCTATAGAACACTTCCTATAGTTAAAGTAAGCCGGTTTAATAAGGATAGTGTATACCTAATTTTTGGTAGAGACCTGTAAGAAATAACATCTCTGAAAGAAGGGGTAGCCCTTATATCGGGGGTTTTATCTATTCCTATTCCTTATAAAGGAGGGCGGCAAATCACATAATTTAGCAAAATACTCTGGATACTCTGGATTTGGATAACCCCATTCATCCAACATAAAGCCACCCCTTTTAATTTTTGGCTCGACGTGACATTAGGTGGCTTCTTAAAAGACCTCGTGGTTCACATCTAATTCGCTCTTATAGTAACTCTTCTGCTTGCCTGTCATTACCCGAACCCAAAAGACTTTTATAAGATTGGACTGAAAATCAGGTATCTTTACCATTAGTAATAACACTAATAACTAGACCCCTTTATCAGAGGTTCAATTTGGTGGCTGGACGTTCTTAGGCATAAGTAAAAATAATTTTGAAATACGTCTAGCTATATCGATACTTTTTCTCTACCATAATGTTTGTCTTAGACAAAAAATTATCGTGCTTATTTTTTATTTCATGCAAACAAACAACACTTTGAAGAATTGTGAAATAGCAACCATAGTATTTTTGTTCTACTGATAGCGGATTCTGCTTCTGATGGTAATTATAATATATTCATATTATCATGGTCTAAAAAATTGAATATAAAACTAATTGTCAAGAAAAACTAAAAGGATCGATATCGACATCACACCTACATATTATCACCCATGCCTCATAACGTCCAGCTACCAAATTTCACCTTCGTTAACAGGGTCCAGTAATAACTGATACTTACGATGACTATTTCTCCACGAACGTCTTTCGGCTCCTTTGGCAGAAATACCCTGTAGATGCAGCGAAGGTTTTCTGCGTTCACCTTGATCAGAGTCCATATCACCTCCAAAACTAGTAGCACAATTTCTTTCAAGTCCGCCCTGTAACAAAAGTCATGACAGCACCTGTCACTCTCGCACTTACGCACTGGGGCAAGACAGTGACGGCACGATACGAAGTTCAAATTTCGAAGCACTTGTCTGAATGTAACAGATGTTTTATCCACGTCCATCCACATCGATAAACATGACAATAATAGGCTATGCTATAACTGAGTTATTAGACGACACTTTTGCCTAGTTGGTAGTGCCTTCGAAGCTAGCGGTCCCGGGATCAAACCCCGGTAAATATTTTTGTGATGAGCACGAGTATTTGCTGTCTTGGATGTTTTCTATGTAACAAACCAACCAACGATGAGGGACCTGAGAAAAAAAGGCGATGGGCCGGCAAGTATTGGGCTTACTGTGATTTGTGTCTTTATCGTTGATGTATTGTGAAAGAATGTTTTTAATCTATGCTGCTTACCTCAAAATACTGCAGGGGATTAAGATATACTATCGTTATTATGAAATTGACCCGTAATTAAAAATGTACTGCAACTACTACACTAGTATTGAAAACTAGAGGGGAAGCGCGCATTTATAACTTTTTTTATGTGGTTATTTTCGGAACCCTTTTTATCAAATGTGTGGTTTCACCGAATTTAATTTCATTGATAGCTAATCTCTGTTGAAACCTTATTGTTTTTAGGTTATCAGGATGGGTTACACTGGTTAGGTGAGGTTAGATTTGTGACCTCTAAAAAAATTTCTTCTACACGTGGAAATACCTGATGAAATGAAAATTCGAAAGTAAAACATGCTATGAAATAAGTTTCGGAGATTCAAAGGTCCCGAAATAAGCAGATACAAAAAATAAATAAACACAACTTACTTTGACCTAGTCATCGCAGGCAAAAACGAGCATATTGATGTGAATCTTTCCGATTTAAGTAACTTTAATTTGTAATAACCACCCGTGTGGTTCCCGGGCTAAAATAGTGCCACTCCATCTCTTCTCGTGGATGTCGTAAGAGGCGACTAAGGAAATAAAGGCTTATACTGTTAGGCGATGGGCTTGCACCCTGTCACTAATACAACTAGTCAACTTTTTGGCCTGATTGTGCAAAATGTGGTTGCAGAATTATAAGCAAATATTTTTAGGGCTGTTGGTATTTCTGTAGCTCTGCCTACCCCACTTTGGGAATTAAGGCGTGATGTTATGTATGTATGTAATTTAATAAAAAAAAATGGACAACTTAATATATCCATAAAAAAGCATTACCCTATCTATTAAACCACCTTAATATCAAATTATGTTGTCCTATTTATACTGTAGGCAACATTATATTAAGTAACAAACTCTGAAACTGACAATCACTATCACAGGTATTTTGTTACATTATATTTCACATTTCATTTAGGAGATTTAGCCAAAACGCACTAATAATTATGCTTTAATATATGGCAAGTTAATTTAAAACCACGGCAGACGGGAATTACTTTGTTCAAAGTTAGTATATAACCAGTAAAAGGTGCTAAAACTCACGTACGCCAATTATGACCAAACAATTACCACTTTAACCAAATTCCACATAGCTTAAAAATTAGCAAGACTAGATTTTTACAGAATATTAAACAATAGTAAAAAAATCACTCACATATTTCACCGCTCTCCAGTTAAGCCGATAAAGAAATACACTGCAGTATCTAGACCGGCTTTAATATACCTACAAATTATAATATAAACAAGATACGGCGCTATCTCGGTTCATCGTTCAATGATAACGATCCCAAAAGGCTGGCAACTTTGCAATTAGTGATAGATATGCGCTTATCTATCACTAAACGACTTTATTTTGGGCGGTGATTTCGAAAGTCTTATTTATTTATTTATTTAAGGAAAACCAACAGCTAACACAAATATATTAGAAACTTGCATAAATTCAAAAAGCCAATTACAGGTTCTCACCAATAGCAATACAGTAGCATTAGTTGTTCTACATCGCATGAAGTCATCATTGGTGCACCGACTAAAGATTTGGTATTAATAATAACTAAATACAATTAATTATGATATAATAACGGAGAAAAGGCACAGAAGAAGAGGGGCATGCTCACTCAAAAGTACGTCTTGTTAAGGTACGTCTCATAGTTTGGGTATTGATGTTAAACACATCAATGTCAACCTTCCTTGACAGGTCGTTTATATTTCCCGTACGTTTTCGTGTCCAAGAAAAGGCTTAGTGGAAAGAAACAACTATAAAAAAAACGGAAACGTAGGTACCTACAAACGTAGTTTTTTATGAGAACTATTAAACAATCGTGGAATTTGTATTAGATTTGAAGGGTGAGAACGTTATCGCCTGGAGCTAATAAAAAATAATCTTTTTGACAGCTACACGATTTAAGCTTCGCTTCACAATCCTCTTCTCTTCTCGCCGGACAGCCAATGTATTATTCCTGTTTTTTGTCCGGCAGCATGAACATGTCATGCTCACTCAAAAGTCTATCTTTGCTTACGGTGGCGTTGTTGATCGGGTCGCCACCTTCCCCAACACATGGTTGAGGGAGGCGATGGCTGAGATACGCGATACGCGTCATACTCGTGAAGGGGTGCTGTTTGTGGGGTCCGGTCTGTTCACTCTTGCAAGCACCAGTTTTTTCCAGTTAGTTATTTTATTAATCGTTCCTGACGTAGAGACCTCGTCGTGTTGTTCTCCTAGTCATTATTTTTAATTTATTGTTATTGATCTTTCATTTATAATTATTTTATTTGTGCTAGTATTAGTAATTATTATTGATTACTTTATTACTCTGAAATGTATGTACAATCTTACTTTTAAGTATTATTGTATTTTATAATTGATAAAAATGCCCTTCTGCTGGAGTTTGTTGCGGCGCTTCTTCTTCGCCATGATGTTCTTGTCCGAAGTGCTAGTAGATCCACTGCATATTACCGACGTGTAAAAGAGCCCTCATGTGGCCAATTTACTAAATAAATGATTGAATTTAAATTTAAGATGGATTTATTTTATTAATGTGGCGGGCGACGTCGCAGTCATCCATCTACGTCGATAAGCAAAGTTAAACGTGGTTCACCTACCTAGTTTAATTCTTTATTTATCCACCAATAGTTTATATCCTAATGTTGGTGACCCTGAGTACTGGCAGACGCTTCGCCTCCCCCAACGTCTATTAGGGTGAAGCCAGACGAGCGTAATTTTTCGAGTTGTGAGTCGCGTAATTTCGATCGCGTAATTTCTTCTACATTCGGTTTCATACAAAACTACTGTTTTGTTCACATGGCGACGACGCGAATTTCATAAAAATAGGCAGAAAAAATCTGTGAACTACTGCAAACCATTCGCAGGAGAAAAGTAGCCTAACTGGGTCATATTTTCCGAAACAAGCGATACCAACTGCTTCAAACTTTTTTATGGGCAAGGTTGAGGGAAAGAGAAGCGTCGGTAGACCGAAGATGTCATGGCTCGGGAACAAAGACCTGGACAGGCGTCGCCACGGTTGAAGAGATTTTCCGTTTGGCGAGAGATAGGAAACTGTACGCAGAGCTGACTGCTAACCTCCAGTAGTGGGGAGGAGCTCGAAGAAGAAGATAGGCAGAAATTACGCGACCGAAATTACGCCACTCACAATTTAAAAAAATACGCTCGTCTGGCTTCACCCTTACTGATGACTTTCAAAAAAGCGGCATACGCTTTTCTTAAAGAAGCGCGACACATGTGCAATTACTGTCCTTCTGTGGCCCAGAGCCTATAACCAAGATGCAATTGCTCACTAGCGTTTCGATTCGTTTTGTTTTTAAACCAATCGCGTCACTACGTCATACGAAAAGTCACGTAATCTACCAGTGACGCGATGGTTTTAAAAACCAAACGAATAGAAGCGCTAGTTAGCGAAAGCATCTTGAATATGGACTCTGGTCTCGCTTGCCTGCTCTAAAGCAAAAAATACCCAACAATCGCTAATCAACAGGCAACGCCATCTATGAACACTTTGGGTAACTAAAGTTTTAACATTTTCTTTCTTACTGCGTGAACAATAATTTTGGATTTATTTATTAATTTGTATCATACCAACTAAATAAAATAAAATAAAATAAAATAAATAAATAAATATCAGGGGACCATCTCACACAAATTGGCCTAGTCCCAAACTAAGCTCTAGGCTTGTACTATGGGTACTAGACAACGATAAACATACTTAAATAGAGAAAACCATACTTAAATATATATAGAAAACATCCAAGACTCAGGAAGAAATATTCCCGCTCATCACACAAATATCTGCCCTTACCGGGATTTGAACCCAGGACCGCTGGCTTCGGAGGCAGAGTCACTCCCAACTAAGCCAACGTGTCGTCAAAACTACTCTACTAAAGCTGTAGTGTGTAAGGTTTCTACAGATGAATGATGACTAGGTACCTATGATGGTACAGTCGAAGACACTTCTAACTGTACAACTGTAAATCTTATCGCAACGTATTAAAGTCTACGGGTGTACAGTTAGAAGTGTCTTCGACTGTACGATAGTTAAAACGGAGATTGCCTCCTCCTTGACATATACTTATCAAGAAGCTAAGGAAAGTAAATATTTCACCTTGTAAATTGAGTTTTCGGGAAAAATACCATCGAATCTAGAAACATTAGGGTGAATGCATTTTGTACATGTTTTATTGGACACTATAAAAACAAATGTAGAAAGGTACAAATTCAAAATTGAGGGTTCCATAGGCGGTCTTACTTAGGCATACAACACGGTGTTACCGCTTAATAAAGACATCTATAGACATAGATGTCGGTAACACCGTGTTGTATGCCTACATCAGGGTGGCCTGGGGCCCTAGCCAAGATGCAAACGCTGCTAACGTTTTTCTTTTCTATCGCTCAAAATGTATGCGATGACAGTCGACCACGTGGTTTATCGAAACGCACGAGAATGTCATCCCATACATTTTGAGCGATAGAAAAGAAAAACGTTAGGAGCGTTTGCATCTTGGCTAGGGCCCCTGAGTGCTCGTGTGCATTCTTGCCGTAAAATAGACAAAAAAAACAACGGTACCAATTAATTACATTTCTTAAATGAAAACAGTTTTTTTAGCTTTTTACACCTTTATTAGGTAAAAAAATATTGTACCCACACGCAAAGGACGGTTACGGAAAAATAAATGGTTGAGTTTAGTCCGAAAATAGGCATTATGCCCGCTAAATAGCAAACATGGTGTCGTTGAAAAGGTCATACAAATGGAATCAGCAAATGGAGATATGCGCCCTAGGGTGCGACTTTTTAATGACACTGTCGAAAAAAAAAAAAAAATCACAGGACATTGTCACACAAATTGACCTAGTCCCAAACTAAGCTCTAGGCTTGTACTATGGGTACTAGACAACGATAAAGCTACTTATATATATAGAAATACATATTTAAATCCATAGAAAACATCCAAGACTCAGGAACAAATACTCGTGCTCATCACACAAATATCTGCCCTTACCAGGATTTGAACCCAGGACTAGCGTGTCGTCAAAATACTAAAATCCATTTGTGTAACGACTTAAACTACGAGCGGGCCCTCCTTTTGGATTTGAAATCATAAAGGCATTATGATACGAAATCCAAAAGGAGGGCCCGCGAATAGATAAAATCGGTGCATTAATTGATTTTATATAGTTACTCATTTTCCTCCGGTGATATTCAAAATCTGTTTATCTTTGCTCTGCATAAAAATACCTTTCCATTAATATATAAGTCATGTCCATTATGACGCCTACCACGTTTTAGCCCAATGTCCTTTGTCTGCGGGTTTAGGCAACTTTGCCCGGTGACTTGACTGACATTGGCTAGGATAAAAACTAATTAAATGTAATATCATCGCCATATTCATCCTACTCATGCGGATCTACGCCGGCCCCCAGGAATTCGTTGACGATAGACACGGCGGGAAACGGTACCAGCCAGATGAAATACTGAAAAAAATGATCTTAACATTAGTTTACATTTATAAATAAAAGTTTACACTTCAGATTCAAATTCAAAATGTTCATGCTATAAATAGGCAAGGACAAGACCATCATTGCGGAGAAGGAGCGCCGCAACAAACTCCAGCATTACAGCACTACATTGTTTAACAGTGGTCTCCACACTGTCAGGTCTGGCCAGTATTGTTTTCGAACATGAGACGTCAAGGTTCCATCGCCTATGTATGTACTATCAGCTCTTATCTATGGAACCTTGACCTACCATAGAACGGTGTCACAGTGTCATTATAAAACCATTCGATTGTCATTTCTTACGACTTGAATCATAACGTCTCTGTGACACAGTTCTATGATGGGTCAGCGAACCATTAGGCTGATAGTATAATCGGCGAAATGAAACTTTGTTTCTGACCCCCATAGAAATGTATCATGTCAAAATCAGGGGTCAGGGGGCATTATTGTATCGAAACCCCTCAAAAGAAAAACATCGAAAGGTATATTTCGCCACATGAGTTTTTTTTAGGTAGAAACAAATCTAATCCAACCCGAAAACCTAATGGTTTCATTACGAAATAGCGTTCGATGAAATGATACCATCGATGAAATGGAATTTGATAAAATGATGGGTTAACGGATCAGGGTTCCATTTTTCGGATTGTACAATTAAAGCCATGGTACCTATACCTACCCTAATGAGGTAATGCAGGTCTCCCGGAATCGACACCTCCTTGTACTCCCTGCGCACCGCGTCCACGATCCTATCTGCGGCGTCTGCAGGCTCCACCACCTTCATCAGTGACTTGAACCGCGTCTTGGGTCGGTGGCAAAGCCCTGTGTTCACTATGAACGGGCAGATCGTCGTGAACTTCAACTGAGGATGAAGTAATAGGTTAATATTTGAATACTTTTAATCCGGAATAATGATGTTATGGATAAAGATAGTTTGGTAAAAGGTGAATTTGTGGCTGAGTTCTAATGAACAAAAGTTTTCTAATCAATCATAACTTCCAACATTCACGTTAATGCATAATTAAATTACATATTTAATGTTCTGATTATTGTAAGAGCATGACGTATCCTCAATCGATCCTTAATCATAGAAATTTAGCTCTTGCCAGTTCCTACGCTTCCTCGGCATAGGACAACCTAATGTTTCTTCCACTGAGCTTGTCATCTCACTAGAAAGTATGACTAGTTAAAAAGTTAAAACAAAAAACCTATTCCCTTTCAAATTAAAATTTCCATGTCTGTGGATCGGTCATTAATATTTCATTAAGGCCATGTGATTCTCTACATATCTATTGCAAAATCTGATAGAACACCGATGATGATGTTCATGTCCTTTCTGTTGGTGTGCCTAATATGCGTCTATTGCTTACCCCGCTAGCATATCTGGGCGCGGACTGTAGTTCCAAGGCTAGCGTGTCCATGATCCCTCTAACAGCGTACTTGGACGCGCAGTACGGCACCAGGTTGGGTACCGGCATCAAACCCGCCACCGAAGACATGGCCACTATATGCCCGTAGTTACGTTCCAACATGGTGGGCAGGAAGGCTTGCAGCATCTGAGAAAAGTGTGGGTTAGTAAGAGACCTAGTCCTACGTTTGAAGCATCAGCTAGTTAGGATTAGTTGTAATTTTAGATTGGCTTGTTTGGATACGAAATCCACGGAGTAGGTACATATCCACCAGTCATACGGCTAATAATGATGATGCACCTTTAGAGTTATAGGGACCAAGTTAAAAGAAGTAGATTTCGAGTTAGATGTCGAAAGCTGAAACTAAATGTCTTAGCTAAAACTGAAGTGTGCAATCATAAAACCAACTCAAATTTGTTATCCTAATCGAGAAAAAACGTTGATGAAGGCAAATACTTAGTACCTGTAGCATCTCTATGTGATGATTGCAAGACCCAAAACAAAAACGCAGACGCCTTTTACGTAATTACGGATGTCTGACTATCTTAATAATATACGTCATCAGAACTCAGGCAAATACCGTCTAAGCTCTGATAAAACCAGGATAAGGTTGAATCGCTAGTTCCGTTCAAAGTTCAGATAATGCTATCATCGGGGCAAATGAAACTATAAATCTTATTATAAACGGGAACGTATCATTTATATGAAGTCCAAAATATGTAATGGGTTACATAATACGTAATGATCATATTATATAATGTATTTTTTCTGAAACCGTAAACTTTTCAATGTTATAAAACAAACTTAACCTAACCGTAATGGGTTCTATACAATGGCAAATTAAAAGATCCCAAAATGTTAACGGTTAGGTATAGTACAATCCTAGTCCTTATTTTGGGATTAGGTCAATTTATGAGACCTTGTTTCCTGATGACCTATTTGATACGGCCCCATGTGAAATTGAAGCTTTTTGCAAGGCCTTCCAGTTTTCATCTCACCCAAAGGTTTCCATTAACATTGACGTCCATGGTGGATCGGACCTCGCTCTCAGTCCACCGGAGCAGCGTTTTGCACGGCATGATGCCCGCGTTGTTGATCAGGATAGTCACCTCTCCGACCTCCATGGTTACCCTCTCTGCTAGCTCAAGAACAGCTTCCCGGTCTGTTACGTCCACTCTAAAATATTACAATTACGAGTTTAATAAAGGGTTAGGTATAATAAAACAAAATCCGACATCTTTCGAAAGTAATGGTACCTACCAGCCTTGCCACAAATCTCATAATTCCGAATGCGTTAAATGTGTCTTTCATTCTTAACACCATAGAATATCTATGATAATGTTACTGAATCTTTTATCCATCCTGTTTCACCGGATTATCTTTTGTTTTCATTATAAATAGGCATCTATCCAACAATCAACAGAGTTTAGGGTGTGCCGCCCTCAGGTAAGATTGACTCGATTATAGCTACACCTATTGGAGGGCAGGAAGTGCATGGATTTTCTAAAGCAGTTTGAATCTAAAGTTTATTTAGTCAACTATTCGGTGATTACGAATCTGGTGATAGGTCACAAGTGACGATTCGATATAAGTACATTGAAAAAATAACGTATAAATTCTTTGCTAGGGTTTTATTATATTGCAGCTGTGAAAAGTATAAAACGCATTATTTTCTCTCATCTCTCACTGACATATCTTTTGAAAAAAAATATACTTGGCCATGTAAACGAGCATACAGGCCATTTGATAAAAAAGTCTTTGTACACCATAAACATGAGATTAGAATCTCAAGACTGCAAATATATGGCCAACCCTCAGGACTAAAGAAGTGTGAACATTGCTAAGCAGCAAGCGCCAGCAGGTTAAAAGACGAAAACCCTTCAGATGATCTAAGCTAGAGTACTAGGTAAACAAACACTCACTGATAGCCATGCGCCACTCCTTTAGCTTCCTTTATCATGTTGACAGTCTCCTCATTGCCGACGGGATTGATGTCCAAACACACGATAATAGCGCCAAGTTTAGCGAACCGCAGCGCCACCTCTCGGCCCAAGCCGCTACCCGCACCTGTGATCTATCAAATTATTATATGAACTTGGGTTGATAACTTTTTACTCTTTGGTTGTGACGTGTGCGTTTTGCCATATGTAATTGATCGAGCTCAGCCCTGTTTTTGTTTTTTTTTTAATAAAAAACCCGACGTGGGTTTTATATCAGGACGATACAAGTAAAAAATAATAAAAATACACGTTTGGCTGCATATTTAGATACATCCGGCCGATTATGTGGTCTACTACCCTAGACTTCAATTCAGTTTGTACATTGTAATATATTCGAGGTCACTAAGTAGCGTCTCTAAATTTTTTAGAGACATTTTAAGTATATAGAAAGTTATGTCTAAATCGAAGGACTATTTAAAAAAACACAATCTGTAGGAATATGTCGTTGTCCATTCTCGCCGCCCTTTTGACATTCGTAGAACCGGCAGTAAAACATAAAATTTAAATCGTTATCATCAGTTATTATCAGCATGATACGAATTTTTAAAAGCTTTTAAATGATGGCAGATAATCATGTGCAGTGATTTAAGATATCGACGATTCCACCGGAGCATAAGGTAAAGACACCAGTACTCGACAAAGGACCAATGTTCGACACTGACTCTTATTCAAAGAAGATACTGGTTATTCATTACACACAAACAAATTAATAACTCTTATCTTCTTTGAATAAGAGTCAGTGTCGAACATTGGTCCTTTGTCGAGTACTGGTGTCTTTACCTTAGTAATACTAGAACATAACTAGATGTCGCTACGTGTATCGAATGTGAACAAATATAGGGATACTTGACAAACTCAATACATAATTGAAATCGATGCATTCTAAAACTCATACATTATACTTATTGGGTGCTGAATTTTCAATTATTTGTTAAAATACCGTCGATTTCTACATATTTAGACAGTCGGATCTGCAAAACTGCTATGTTGATTATCAGCACGAGCGATCAAACACATTTGACAATTTTGAGGCACTTACGGTACGTCACACTATAAATAAGAATAAGAAAACTTTTACTGCCACATACCATTAAAATTTCCAGAAAGACAAAATATACATTTTAAGAAATGAATATTAAAGAAATATTTTGGTCGTGTGACAAAAGGAGCGGGTTCAGCGTGAGTGTGTGTGTGTTAGGATCTTCTGTGAAATTACCCTCTACTCAGCTGTTCGAATAAGCAGGATTCCTCACGGTGATTTTCCTTCAGCGTAAGAGCATCGGGTACATACCAGTATTATTTCTCCCGTCACATCTTTAGGTGCTGGTGGCATTACAACGTTATACACCGCGCGTAGAATCTCGAAACACAACCTTATAACAGTCGAGATTACGTCAAATATTATTCGGCAGGCTATGATGATTTGTGGCTCTTCGGCCCTGAAAAAGTAAATTTAGACATTTAAGTAACAAATTCCTCATGCAATGCAATGTCAAATTTATTATAGAATAGCTCAATGATTATTTATCGATATGCTTATTTAAAACATTGATAATATTAATGATAACAACGGGGAACAATCTCAC
Source organism: Acleris holmiana (assembly GCA_949316455.1). NCBI lineage: Eukaryota > Metazoa > Arthropoda > Insecta > Lepidoptera > Tortricidae > Acleris > Acleris holmiana. The sequence goes on from OX438764.1 coordinate 4,144,007, forward strand.
ACAAATTGACCTAGTCCCAAACTAAGCCCTAGACTACTAGGGGTACTAGGCGACGATAAACATACTTATATAGAGAAACTAATGATACATAGCAAACATACAAGACTCAGGAACAAATACTCCCGCTTATCACACAAAATATCTGCCCTCACTGGGGTTTGAGAACCCCTAGCTTCGAAGGCAGGGTCAAAACTAGGCTAACGTGTCGTCAACATTTTAGAATATAGCTCAATGATTAATTATCGATATAATAATACCCGATATACTAATTTGTAAAAATACTTTCAAATATTGACCACGACCGTGGGATTGTGTGACATCCGTATTTAGATAACGCCTTGAAAGAAAACACCGCGATATTGTTGTATTGTTAAACTTGCCTACCTAAATCCTTATTAATATTATAAACTAGCGACCCCCCTCGCTTCGCTCCGGATTAAAGTATGATACATATAAACCTTCCTCTTCAATCACTCTATCTATTAAAAAAAACCGCATCAAAATCCGTTGCGTAGTTTTAAAGATTTAAGCATACATAGGGATATAGGGACAGAAAAAGCGACTTTGTTTTATACTATGTAGTGATGTGATTACGCTTTCACGCAAAAACTACTTGACGAATCATCATGAAACTTTGTCACATATTCTGGGAGGTACTAGAAGTAACATAGGATACTTTTTATTAAAAAAAAAATTTTTTACATTTTTTTTTATTAAAAACAAGGAAAAAGTTGCGGGCGAAGCCGCTGGCGGGTCGCTAGTATTATTATATAGGTGACAATTACACTTTACACGTAAATTAACGGACTAAAACTTGAGCTATAGGCTTCTTTTTTATTGCCATTTTTGGCTATTGGCTATTTTAATCTGGAAGGTTCATTACTGAAGAGATATCAAGAGGGGCTAGGATAAAATATAGCTGGTATTTTTCTATTGAATAGTTATAGGTACAAACTTATTAGAAGGCGTTGTTAACTTACGCCAAAAATTTAAGGGTAAAATTGAAATAAATAAATATCCGGGGACAATGTAACACACATTGAGGTGGTAAATTAAATTTGGAAGTATTAATAATCTTTTTTTAAAATTTCTATTCAATTATCTCACTTACATTTTTGGTCCTTCTATATCAATATCTTCTGCTATAATAACAAATAAGAGTTAAATACCAATCAGGTGCCTAATTATTGATAAATATAAGTAATCTTGTATTGATTTCGTGTTATCGGGTAATTGGTATTACAAATTACAAATAACATTGACGACGGCTAGTAAACGTACCTAGACATTTTTTTACATACAATAAACTATAGCAATATATGAACTAAACTTTATTGTATAAAGAGAATGTTGAATGCCGCGCCACACCGGATGCATGTGCGTACGGGGTTGTATAGTATGAATCCTCATAGGTACAACATGTCGTACGTCAAGCAATCCGGTGAGGCTCACTTAAATATTTTTCCAGATCACGAACTCGAGTTTTTGAATAATGGAGGTTCGGGATCTCGGAGCTCGCTTAGCAGCCGATTTATCGTTTCGTGATCTTGTCTTGTTGCGCCAAGCGAACGACTTTACAAACATCTCGGGGATAAAAGCAGAGTACGAAGCTCTTGTAAAGACTCCTTGAAAAGTGCTGCAATCTGGAGTCCACGTGAAGCTAAATACAAGCTCATGTTGGAGCGTACACAAAACAAATACGTTAGGTTTCTATACTTTGAGCTACATTTATTTATTTATTTATTTTAGGCACAGTAACAAATCACAAGCGGTAAAAAAGCAATGGATCACTTAACACTACATAGTTGTAAGCTTGCAACTCGATGACAACTATGCACAGCATTCTACTATTACATTTCTTTATTTACTTAATAATAGTTTACTTAATAATATACACCATATTCAGACACTGATAAAAAAAAAAGTTAATACATAAACAATTAAAACCTTCCTATATTAAAAACTATAGAGTGGGACAATTACTTATTAAGAATACTTATTTTAACACAAAAGGAACAATTTTCTGGTGATGTATGTCTAAATTATTATTATCTTTTAACAGTCGGTTATACAACCTAGCCATACGCACCAGAGGATCATTATAAAATACATTATTTCTAGCAAGTGGTATAGAAAACAGTTGAGGCATACGACTAGGCCTGGCAGCTTTTAACAAAAACTGGGCCAGCAAATCGGAAGAGTCAATTTTATTATTATTAATTTTGTATGCTATAGCAAGATCATTCATAAGACGACGTCTCTCAAGAGAATTAAATTTAAAATGGTCCAGCCGACTCTCGTATGTTGAAAGAGTCGATCTTAGTCCAAACTTAGAGCTAAGATGTCCAAGAAATCGTTTTATATGGAGTATATCCTGGCTGGATAGGTATCCTATCCACTGTTGTATCGTACTCTCTTCGTGTTAGGAATGGGTGTACAACAAGTTAGAAATGAGGCGGGAGCAGTCATATATTAAAGTACAACGGGGTGAGTTGTACTGTCTGTCCGTCTGTTTGTTACGCTTTCACGGCTAAGTACCGATTTCACCATACGATGTTAACCATTTAACAGACGATTAGAGCGTTAACAGTTGTCAAAATGTATGAACTAACAGTCGATTAACATTGATTGAATTTAACATCGTATGGTGAAATTGGTACTACAGCTGAACTGAGATAACTGAGGTCCCGGGGTAGGATACTGGATACTTTTTACCCCGGATAATTAGACAGTTTCAGAGGGAATAGCGATAAACTTCGCGGACGGAGTCGCGGGCAACCGCTAGTATCCTGTACGGTCATTTAATGTAAAGAATTCAGGACAGCTAACGCCATCTATGACCCTTTTGGGGTACTAGGGTTTAACTAAAATAAAATTCCATACTTTAATTTTAGATCAATGTCCTTAACTAATTCGCTTTTATTTATCACAACCGACGTACGCGCATGAAGAGGTTGATGAATGGAGAGGAACCGAAAGAGCTTCGGTATGCTTGGAACTTTGGACCGGTGACATAATTTTATATGCCATAACGATAATATGCAATAATATTAATTTGCCATGAAGGCATTTTTTCTGAAACCGTGAACTATTCAGAATTGTAATAAAACAAACAGAACCTAACCTATTGGGCTCTACACGATGGCATGTAAAAATTACCTGAAACGTTTACGAATACAGAAAAAATGCATTTATGGCAAATTAGATGATGGTGTAATGTACGTATGTATTTATTATAAATTATAAGTATCGTAGTTCCAACTCTTACGCCTAAGTTCAAGGTAGGTCAGAGAGAAATACCATAATAATGTGAAACGTTTTCCTCACACGTTTGGCTAACATGGGTTTGCACAAACGTAAAACTGACCAAATATTGTTTATTTTTTATGATATAGCCTGAAAATATTTCGTTTTTATCCCGAACATGAGGACCGCTAACGCCATCTATGACTCTTTTGCGTAAACGCAAAGCCCCTGACTTGAAACTCGTAAAAAACCCAAGAATTTAAACTATTCAAAAGAAATTTGTAAAAAAAAACTAGCTTAAATATCATATCATATGGTAGGTATCATTACCGTGAAATTAAACATTTTTAAAAACTGACTTGAGGCAGGGGCCTATTATAAAATAATAGCTTATATGTATTATAAGCGGAAATCTCTTTCCAACACTATTAAAAAGAGACTTCCTCTTGTAGTTACAAGCTTTTATGAAACTGGTCCCAGGAGGGTTTACCTTAGCTTAACTTTTTTCTTTGATCTCCTTTTTTCTTTTTCTTTGATTAAATTAATTGGTCTAGCCATGATTTTAAACTCAAACTCTTTATTTTCTGTCATAAAACATACATGGATCTGTACATTTATGAACACTGCAAGGGCACTGCAAAAGGGTATAGGAACTTAAAACTAGAAAATATAAATAGAACAGAATAATAAGTTAATAATAATAAATGAGTCTAACATAAAGTAGGAACTTGGCATGGCATTTTACAAAACGTTTATAATAAAAATAAAAATAAACAAGGAAACTTTTTAGGCATGATTTTTAGTCTAAAAAAGTTTGCATTTTATTCCTACCATTAGGTACCTTGCTTTTTGTAAAGAAATAACGCCATCTTTGAGAGTTTAGCGTAAATGCAAAGCCGTCTTGAATTGAAACTCATAAAAATACATTGAATATAACGCCATCTAGTTATGCTATCAAGCACTACATTTGAATGCTATGCATCCTGAATTCGACACATCGAAATGGACGTACTGATTTAAATTTTAAACAAACAAACATGTCACCTAATAGTATTATATTTGGCTAAGCAACAAAATTACGAGTACCATCTCTCGGATTTCTGCCAAACTACTTCACACTTAACAGCCTCACATATTTCAAAACAACACAATTCAGCATTTCGAAATTTAAATATTTGACGTCCTCACGGTTTCGGAATTGGCGCGAGATGTCGCTGTGATGTCATGGAGTCACAGCTATTAGATTTACACCATTTTATTTTCTAGATTTAGTGTCCTAGAGGCTAGTCTATACTAAAATTATTATGTCTGCAAATATACGGGCAAAATTTTACAAAACGGCAATAGTATAATAGGATTAATTGTTTATAATAGCATTAATTGTTTAAACGAAAATACGTCTCTTGCCTATCAGTTGCCAAAATGACAATGTCATTTTGACAGTTGACAGCCAATAAAATCGAATTAACAGCATTGGGTAGCTTCTTTTGTGTTTAATAGCAATTTTATGAGAAAACGTGTGAATAATAAACAGATAGTGCTAAAGTAAAATATTAAATGTGTTAAATTTTAATTTCTGAGTGAATATTCTAGTGCTAACGTGCTTAATCTGTGTAAAAACCGAGTGAATTGTGTTACGGGATATCGCTTTGTTGTGGTGAAGTGTTGGTAAGTACGCTGATCAATGTTTTTACTTCCATGGTATCATGATTTTACAAATGTACGCACTTTTTACCTATTTTTTATTTGAAGCATGTTATGCAGCTTTCCGATGATCCTATTAAATTCCCGATTATTTCCAGTCTCCCGGCCTGATCCTACCCTGAAGATCCACAGACAAATCACCTTGTAACTCCACCAATGCGACGCCTCTGCTTAATTTATAAAAATAATATCGAGTAAACAAATTAAAGGTTTTTGGTGCATAATTCATTGGTTTTTATCTAGTTAATTATTTTTTTGCTTCTGTAAAATATAAAATCCATAAGTGTGACTTGAATATTGACTGTGATTAGTTGCAGTTCCAAGGAGGAGGCACAGGGGTCATGACCGTGTGCCTTTTGATCTGTGCTACAAATAGGTTGTGTTTCGATGGTTAATAATCAATACCATCTATCTAAAATATATTGTTTTGTAATTTACTTTTTACATAAAGGTTCAAAATTAAATTTTGCTTGGCCAGCAGAAATAAAGCGTTATTTGTTCTTTACCATTGGTTTGTCATATTGTACGTAGGTACATGTGGCCCCCCTCAGGACCAAATTCTGGATGTGTCCAAGTGAAAAATGACCAGCTTTTTATTGCTTTGCAAGCTTTTGCCTATAATAAGTAAAGAAACTGAACCAATTATAGTCCTTTTCTTCCTTTCATACACATAATTATGATAATGATGTGTACAAAGTTATTTGTAAATATGGGTCTTGTTGCCTGAAATAAAGTTATTTTCTATTCTATTCTAAAAGTGAAATAGTTGTTGATGTTTTGTTTTTATAAATATTTTATTTACTTTGTGTCTGTTTTTTGATATATTTTTTTAATTTATTATAAACTGCAAATTGTTTGTTTGTAACACATGAATCAATTTATAAATTCAGATACAATATCACAACTAGCAGAAATGTGTAATGAGAAATAATTAAAACAAACTTCACTTACATACCCATGTAAGTGAAGTTTGTTTTAATTATTTCTCATTACCCATACCCCTCAAAACAATCCATGGTATTTTGATATGTATACCTAATTATTAACTATTAGAAACAAACTGTGAAAACAAGATAAATTACCCAAAAATACAATGTGGATTGATCATTCACTACATTAAAAAGTAAGTACTTACTATTTTCAGCAGTGTGCGTAAAGTATCATTTTAATTTGGCAAAACACTCTGTGTCATGTAACTAAACGAAACAAAGAAACTCCTAATTATTAATAAAGGTCCTCAAGTCTCAAATAAAATAAATTGAGATACTAAAATTAGGGGTGGTAATAAATAAGGGTGTGATTTGGGTGGGCACAATAGCTATATCAGGATACATAATTTTTAGGGCTTTTACTTCTTATTTTGAATAAAAACAGCACAGTATAATTATTACCGTCTTACTTATAAACATGGAATAACCATGGGGTAGCTTATTCCATGCTTTGTCCTAATCTGTAATTGTGGCGTTTGCAACTGATGGAAAGTGATAAAGCATAGTATTAATGTTGATTCGTTTTCTAACCCCCTTACTTATAAACGTAGTGTTTATAAGTAAGGGGGTTAGAAAACGAATCAACATTAATACTTAAATAGATATATGTATAATATATAGTTCACTGTCTTTTTGAAACCCACCATTTCCCATACCGATTAATTTCCCAACTGTACCATTTAATTTTGGCATACTGCTTTTTTCCGAAATGTTTCAGGATTTTTATAAAACTAACCTTGCTTAACCTATAAGGTTCTATGTACACGATGGTCTTGAAATATTTACTGTTTCCGAAAAAATAAGCAGTAAGTATAATTTGAAGTACACCATAATATGTACCTAACTAACTCTTGACTAAATCTTACCTAAATATCACAATATTAGTACATTTTTAATCATATTTAATTTATGTTTTGTCAGGGTACGCAATTCCCATTAGACGTAATACCGAATTGTTTCAAATCCCGAATATTCATAATGGTGAAACATCATTTTTCGATTTAGGTGGGTACCTACTTTTTTTTTATTGGTCTTACCTAATATCTGACCTAGTTTAAAATACTTTACTTAAAGAATTATAAATACCTACTGTAAAATAGCTCCAGCTTATAGCTTTTGACAAATAAATATTATGGAATTAAATATCGTATTCAAAACTATTCACTTATTTCAAAAGACATCACATCACATAAGACATCTCTATTTGAACCAAACCGTCATTTTAAGAAGGTTTTTGACTCCATAACGAGGATAGACTTCTAAGAACAATTTTACCTATTTTGTTATAGGTATGTAGGTACCTAAATACTTTCTGCATTTTAGATTCCTAACAAAAATACAATAATACCTATATTTTTGTAATTAGTTGGTAGGTGGTTGTGGTATGGTGGTTGGTTGTGGTTAATGAAGAATGATCCTGTGACAGCCTGCTATAGGTATACTTGCAAGCAGAAAGAGGTGTTTAATTATTCAACTTTCTGCACGTTATCGCATTATTTGTACCTATTAACGTAGTATTTATGAAAAGTCAAAACAATTTATAATAAGAGTTTATATCAACGGTCGTAGTGATTATCCTTAACGTAATCAACGCTATATCAAATACAAAAGACGTCACTCACATCACAGGCTAATAACAGCTTAAAACCAGAGCTAATGTCAACCTTGCCTCACAGATACTCGGGTCTATTTTTCGCTGGCGACCATGACGGAAATATCCGTCGTTGGCGTTGAACCAGTGGTGCAAAAATATCCGACAATGGCGTTAAAAAAGTTTAAAATAACCCAATTAATCCCGCTTTGTCTTTAAGAGTCACAAGTACGCTCGCATCAATTGCGATTTTCATCTATCTGTAATTCTATGGAACTTGCTAACTATGTAAACAAACAATATATTGAAATTGACATCTAATGTCAATTTTAGTATGGCGGCTTGTTTACATAGTTAGCAAGTTCCATAGAATGACACTTTATGTACCACTGCTTATACAAAGGGGTGTCTATCATTTCATTGAATGTATTTTTTCATCGAACGCTATTTTCTGCTGAAACCATAATGTTTTCAGGGTATCTTTAACATCTAACCTAACCTAGCCTACGTAATTAATGTTTAACGTACCCTGAAAACTGTATGGTATCAGCAGAAAAAAGCCTTAGATGAAATGAAATTCGATGAAATAATACATTCGATGAAGTGATGAGTTATCTTTAACTATATTACCTGTTGCCTTTTGTATAGATACAAAGTATCAGGTAGTTGAGATATAATCCCCTATAATTATCCTGAACCGAGATTGCGTACATAGCCTAGGACGGTTGCAGCTGCTAGTATACTAGTTTATCTGGGCCGGACTGGTCCGAAGGGCCAGCAGCGGTCCTTGACCCTATGGCGCTTGGCACAGCCAAGACTAAACGCTTGTATCGGGAACAAAGTTAACATTTGTAGGATTAACATAGCAACAAGCCAGCGAACCGAGCTTCGAGTTCTATGTTAATTGATATTAAAGTTGTCGCAACTTTGGGTGCTAAAGTTATACCTGATGATTGGGTTCACATGGCCTATAAAATCATAGCAGTTTGATAGGTGTGGAAGTCCCTCACTTCTACACCTACGAAACAGTCCTTCCCAGGCAATAACAATAAAGAAACAAAAAAAAAACATTTACTCACTAAAATCTAACACGAGTACAAGAGAAAAACTTAAAACATACGTAACTTCACGCCTTCATTCCCAGAGTGGGGAAGGCAGAGCTACAGAATACCAACAACTCTTAACTTGTTGATAATTCTATAACCACATTTTGCACAGTCATGCTAAGATGTTTACCAGTGTATTAGTGACAGGTTGCAAGCCCATCGCCTAACAGTACTGCAAGCCTCTATTCCCTTAGTCGCCTCTCAACTTAAAACACAAACAATTGTGAACTAATGCAAGACGGACCAAAATCGTTCCTGCTCAGCATGCTACTGGTATTCAGGCCAGAGCTGGTCTTCCGCAAGAACCATTTGGTGACTTTACTGTAACACGTTTGTATATAAAACAATTCAAGACTTTAAATATGACATATTAGCAAGATCGTTTCTTTCTTATTTTCACTTGCATTTAGGTACCGTTATCGTTACCAACTTAATTATATAAAACAGACTAAGTACTTAATAATGAATACAGTTTTAATTGGATCTTAGATCTGAGGTTTGTTAAAAGCCCCTAATTTGCATGTTTAATATTTTGGCTTCGCGTCAACTCGGTTCAAACTAAATTTTGCGACGTGCCATCCCATACCATTATAATACTCCATTGTTTGACCTACTTCATTGAAACTATTTGGGATCCCAAATTGGGTTCATACAATAAGTTTGCCACGTATCTAGTTTGTATTACTTTTATTAATTACGTGAATTACCTTGAACAAGACAGAAAATAACTATATCCATACTAATATTATAAAAATGTAAAAGTAACTCTGTCTGTCTGTTTGTTACGTGTTCACGAAAAAACTGTGGAACCGATTTAGGTGAAAGGACAATGGGCAAATTTGTATGGGCACTGTCCCCCCCCCCACCAACAGTAACGGGATGCATGTCTATATGTTTATAAGGACCCAAAAAAAGACAAAATACTTATTTTAGTAGCAAAATCAATGGGATTTTTTTAATGAAAACAAGGGCCAAATAAGGCAAATCATCCATATATGTGTTCATTTTCAAACAAATTCCATACGATACGATTATGGTTTTCCAAGAAAACCCCATACATCTGGTGATAGTCTCCATAGTAAAAATACATAATGTTGCTGAGATCTATTAAATGAGACATGTTTCATTTCTGTTGGTGGGGGGGACATTTCTGCCCAAGGTCCTTTGGTATGGAGATTGCTTGAGTCTCGGGGAAGGACATAATTATGGTAATTTATATTTCGAAAAACTCTACGGTTTCAAAGGGAATAGCGATAAATGATTTCTATGCGGACGGGGTCGCGGGAAACAGCTAGTCAAATATATATGCAAACAACATACAATACTTACCTACAGACTTTTTTTTTTCCTAGACAACTAGCTCAGTACTTGTTTATTTTTCTCTTGCAATCATCTCCACAATGTAACCACATTACCTTCAGCTACCAAGGCCATAGCTCATTACGCGTGAATCCTAAAAAAACGCCAATTACTGCATCCGGAGTTACATCTCTTGAACAAATCGGAGTTTGAGAAGCAGAAAGGAGTAACTGTAGGTTCATGTCAAAGCATTAAGAGCACTATCTATTCCGCGTAAGATTGCAAATCCAAGTAATGTCAGAAGTGTTTTTTTAAGCTACAGAGGCTCTTGATCTGGCGTGGTCCCTCTTCTGTGGTTATATTAACAAGCAGATAAATTTGCTTGTTAAAGCATGCAATAGAAGAACAATCCCTACTAAGTATAAGAACACGGATCCATGGATGCCCTTAGGTGAACTAGGTACATTTACTTTTAAGTTGGCGAGTTATTCTAGACGCAACGAATGGCTGGGACTATATGTACTTATTTGGTCAAATGATATACATATAGTCAAGAGCAGTGAAAACGGGTCACTTAGTAATTTCCATTGAAAGTGACCCGTTTTCATTGACCCTGAGTGTATTTATAGCCTTAGATTTTCGGCTTTTGTATTATATCTCATCAAAATATTATCATCGCCAATGTAACGTGATCAAACTCGATGGGACTTCGTTAATGACAGCAAAAATCTGTATGACCACGTATAATACTACTACTCTGTACCCATTGTCACAGAGTTAACGAGCTTCTCTTTCGAAATGACCTTGAAAATGTAATCAATTAAACAATGAAAGTGTATTACGAGAACGCTCTTTTACCGAGGAAATTGTTGAATAATGGTTACATGTACAGATCAGGTAACGTTCCCACTTCTGATTGATTGCATGCGTCATAAAATTGTGATATGCGTGTTGTAATTTCTCTTCATGGTCGGTGAAATTAAATTGCCTGTTTAGATTGCGCTCAAAACAGCTTTTAGAAATCTATTTTTCTGTATGAAGTGTTATTTGCATATTATTAAAGATAATGTCAGTCTTTCTGACCATAATGAGTCCCCGGCCTAGGTTGTTGAACGGGTGATTTTAAAAAGTGAAGCGTGTTATTTAACTAGCAATTAGCCAACGCAACCGGCTTTTTGAGGCGGTCATTTAATCAATTTATATCTCGGAAGCTTAGCTTGCCTAGTTTTTAAATGTATTACCCAGTACTTATTTAAACTTTCCAGACCTTCCGTTAAGAATATGGAAGATTATTGGTGAATAATCGTAGGTGGATTAAGTCGGGCAATGTCCATCCTGTTTTCACGGCTTATTGATAAAATTAACCGAATCAAAGAAGTTATTACATTGTGCTCTGGCACAATAGGCTCTGGCCCGAGGCTATAAAAACTTAATAGAATGCTGGCAAAAAGAAACAACATTAATACTAAATTGACTTAACACCGATTATTACAGTTTGGCATAGATTGGATGGTCTATCATAGACAAAATAATTTGATTTCGCATATCGTTCAAGCCGATGTTACCACAGATCTTTCTAGATATCTCATTGTTCCCTCACCCAGTTGTGGTCTGATGGTAGGGTCACAGATTACGAAGAGTATTGTCCACGTAATGCCAGACAATGGCTCATTACCGCAGGCATTACGAAAAACGCCGTAATTTAGAAAAAAAACAAAGGCAGCCTACGTGGATGACATGATTTGATCATTGCATAGCTTAAATTGGTACACGTTCTTTCGTAATAGTTTGAGTGTCGTTGTTTTTTTCGTTTTACACACGTGATGATTAAAATACGAAACTAATCTTAGATGCGATGTATAAAGTCTTGATCTAGCTTTAGGTACCTGAAAAATATGTAAAATGCAATAGTTTTAATAGGTGTCAGAATGTTTGGTCTGTAATTTGAATAATTTTGTAATAAATATGCCATGAATGTTTAAATGTTCAAGTATTATGAAACCTCATTGTGGCTTAGAATTTCAGCTTTCCTTTACGGGAGATTTATTATTTTCCCACATAATTATTAAATAAGGTACGGGTTTTGTTACTAAGTAACTTCTTAAACCATCTCAGTCTATTTAATTTAAACATTGCCACGGAACTCCCCACTTAGATGGTATTATGGATTTTGTCTGGGCTCGAGGGAATTTCCGATAACATCCTCTAGGGATACTTTGTAAGAAATTTAATTTATCTTTCCAATAATGGCTTAAGACGGAGGAGGTATCGATGGTTTCGTATTAATTTAGGCTTTATTGAAGATCCTTTCTTAATTTTTTGTGGGTTTGGATTATGACCTCTGGCTCTGAATAAGACCCATTACATTTCAGTGTCTTTACCTATGAATGAAATATTGAAGAAAATTATAATAATTATTTGAATTCAAAATAATTTATTGCGTATCACATTTTGTTTAGAATATTTGGACCTATAGGCTGAAGATATGCACAGGACGCCCTGTAAGGGCACCGCAACATAAGATTTCATTTCCGCCAATCTAAATTAAGTCATTGCTGATGTTTTAAATTGTCAGTTCGAGTCACACAACTGTCAAAACTTCCACGACCTCGGTCAGGTCTTATTTCAGTCGAGGTTTGTTACTTCACACACATTTTCGATAAAACTCGGGGTCAAGTCGACTTCAATGCGGAGGTCATTCCCAAGTCCCAACTTTGCAAGTATTCACAAACGGTGACATAATACCTACTTATGTGATAGCTAGGTAAAGTGGGTATCTATACAATACAATGCAAACAATCTATCGTGGGAAGATTACGGGATAAGAAACTTTGTGGAACTTGGAATTATGTATAATTAGCAGATTTAAAATGGTGTCAAACGGTCAACGTCTTTGTTTAGTTTTTCCTTTACTTATCTATGCAAAACTTTTGCTTTTCTATTAGGCACACACTTGGCCAAAGACCTACTTGGACTTCCACTTTATTTATAAAATGAATCCTAAAAAAAAACAAATATTTCACCCTTACGGAAATCTGAAAGACGATAATTGTGTAGCTAACTAGGTACTTATCAAGCTAATTGCGTTATAGTGTTATTTACTAGTTATCTTTCACGAATAATTAATAGATACCATCCGTAATTTTTTGAATAAGGATGGTTGCTTACTTGAGAGCTACAAGCTACTAGGTATTTACCCCATTAAATAGGAGAAATATATTACATACATACATACATAACATCACGCCTTCATTCCCAGAGCGGGGTAGGCAGAGACACAGAAATGCCTATAACTCTAAAAAGACCTGTTGATAATTCTGTAACCACATTTTGCACAATCAGGGCAAGAAGCTTACTAGTGTTTTAGTGACAGGGTGCAAGCCCATCGCCTAACAGCACTACGAGCCTTTATTCCCTTAGTCGCCTTTTACGAAATCCACGGGAAGACATGGAGTGGCACTATTCTAACCCGGGAACCACACGGAAACAAAAAAAAACAAAACGGTAAAATATATTTTTTCCGAGAAATCAGCACCTACACCATGTGGATGGAGTTTCGACTAACTAGAGACTAGTAACTTATATTACTAAGAAGATCCATTATAGGGATGGATGTGCGTCATCACAATTCATAAAGTGCGCGAATGCGAACGAGTGGAGGCGGCTGATGACGCCGCTATTCAATTTCCTCGTGACACCCGGATGTAATGATAGTCATTTGTTATTATTATCGCTCACACATCACATACTTATGGAGGAATTAAGTAGGGATGATTTATGGGGTGTTCCTGGTAGTGGGAGGCGAAGGAGAAAAAACTTGATGCAATACGGAGTCGTAAATTCAAGTGCCAGAATTCTCTAGACACGCCGCGCTCAATGACATTATCCGCCGGTCTCTTGCCTCCGTCAACGTTCCCGCTTTACTGGAGCCAACCGGTATCGCTAGGGACGACGGCAAGAGACCTGACGGTATGTCTTTAATTCCGTGGAGTATGGGGCGAGTGCTGGTGTGGGACGCTACTTGTGTAGACACCCTAGCCTCGTCACACCTCCGCGGAACAGTAAGTAAACCAGGCGCGGCTGCTGAGGCGGCCGAAACAATGAAAAATAATAAGTACAAGGGTCTCGGCGCAGAATATAACTTTGTTCCTTTTGGCGTCGAGACCCTTGGTCCGTGGGGACCCGGTGCCATTAGCCTTTTTAAAGATATAAAAAAAAGGCTAATTGAAACAACCGGTGACCACAGAGCTGGCAGCTTCCTCGGACAGCGTATTAGCATTGCTATACAACGAGGAAATGCTGCCAGCATCTGTGGTACTTTGCCACGGGGGCCCTCACTTTTCTAGTTTTTATTTAGTTTTAATTGATTTGTATTTTTATTTAGTTTAGTTATTTAATTATTTAGTTTAGTTATATTTCACCTAATTAACGATATATGTAATGTTTTCATTTGAAGTAACATATACAAGTCAATAGTGCCAGATATTAAGGAATGTTTGAAAACTGGCGACTATTTCGCCGATGACTTAAGTAGAGAGGAAATGTATGTAGTCTTTATTGCACATCAAACCAATTACAAAGTACGTAAACGAACTGAAAAAAACGAAAAACACTAATTAGTTGATAACATGAAGCGCAAGCAATACCGCCGGAAACTCATAGTCATATTTCAACAAGTAAATATTCTTCGCTGTAGTCGCTCAACTATCTTAATCGAGATATCTTATCGCCACCCTTGAAAATGGTACCTTTGAGGAGTTCCGATGGCGATCTCTGGTCTTCATCATCAGTTCCACTTCCCGAAGTTATACTTTCTGAATGCAAATGCTAGACTTGTTAATAAAAATACTAAAATCGCTATATGTTTGCCTACCATATTTGAGGAGTTCCCTCAATTCCTCACTGATTCCTTCAACAGATTCAGGAGTATACTCTATCAAACCAAACAAAAAATTCAAAATCGGTCCACAATTGACGGAGTAATCGATGAACACACATAAAATAAAAATAAAACACCATGGAACGCATAACCTCCTCCTTTTTTTTTGAAAGTCGGTTAAAAAACAAACTGGGATGGGATTCTACACGGTAATAACGATATCGCCTTTGACATGTTTCCGTAATGTCAACATTTTGATAACTCTACAATATTGGCGACTGGTGACATAAAGGATTCTAAAACACGTCGAACGCGATATCGTTAAAACGCAGTAGAATAGAGGCCCTGAAATGTGTAGTGTAAGGGATAATTATACAATCGTCAAAGTTATTGGGCACTCTGGCAGTAATAATTTAGATTATACCCGTACAGTCACATACTCGTAGCAATAGAAAGGGAGAATACTTAAATCTAACTGACAGGTAGCTGTGCGAATCACAAATCACAATTGTCAAGTTATTGTGCCAAAACTCATTTGAAACATTTCTTTTTACTAGGACTTGGTTGTTAAGGAAACGTAAGTATAATTTAAGTTCTTACAGGTTATAATACTTACCATATACGACGAAATTTTCACCTTAAGTATGCATGAAGTCCTAAAATTCATTTTCAATATGCTAAGTGAGCTTGCTCGTGGTATAACTAGTTGCCAACATTTTACTGTAGTTGCCAACTGTTGCAGACTTACCGAAAGCTGAGCAAAACTTTTTCATTTTCCTCAAACTTGTAACTCGCTTTGAAAGAGCTTTACTTTTTATAAGTTTACGATGTACCAATTTAAAAGTTTAAATCCTGAAATCCTGTTTTCATTTAAATAAGTAAAATATTAATGTTGCTTTGTCAAGTCAATCCTTTGCTACCTAAAAATTAGACGGTAATTTAACTTTTGACATACATAACGTCACACCTTCATTCTCAGGCAGAACTAACGAATACCAACAACTTTAAACATGTTGATCACTCTGTAACCACATTTTGTACAATCAGGCTAAGATGTTTAATAGTGACAGGTTGCAAGCCCATCGCCTAACAGTACTACACGCCCTTATTCCCTTAGTCGCCTCTTACGATATCCACGGGAACTCATGGAGTGGCACTATTCTAACCCGGCAACCACACGGGGTTAACTTTTTAGATTCGTAATACACCATAATCATACGTATTGGGTTTAAACCCAAACTTGTAGTGTCATGGAATTAAGGATTTTTGCGTAAGACACCACCGTACACACTCCATCATTACATATTCCCCGTGTGGTTGCCGGGTTAGAATAGTGCCACTCCATGTCTTCCCGTGGATTTCGTAAGAGGCGACTAATGGAATAAGGTCTTGCAGTACTATTTGGCGATGGGCTTGCAACCTGTCAACTTCTTGGCCTGATTGTGCAAAATGTGGTTACAGAATTATAAACCAGACTTTTTAGAGTTGTTGGTATTTCTGTAGCTCTGCCTACCCCACTCTGGGAATGAAAGCGCGATGTTATTATATGTATTTAAAGTAACACGAACAAAATCTTACATTTCTTGTATATTTATTACTAAGATTAATAATTTCGTATCCTCATTCGAAAGTAACTCAATTTGTTATTCTGCAGATGAGCGTTATATGGATAAGTAGGCAGTCATATCCCACGCAATAATCCAAATTTACCAAGGGAATCAGAATATACAACGATAATAATTAATGTAAACTAAGTTCCTTTGGGTTAATCAGGTTGCGAAGTCGGTAATAGATTCAAAGCTTACATGTTTACCTCTTCCATTAGATTGTTAATTCTATCGGGTTCATTTTCAATGCAAATCGGGGCTTCTGCTTAATTGTTTAACAGGCACCCAGGCCCTTCGAAAGGAAAGCGCTGCCTATGGGCATTACGAACACTAGAGGCGCTGTTCCATGCGTTTCAGATCTTTAAGACTAATCATAATTAGTAAACTGATCTCGACTGTATGCTCGTCTCAAGACGCGTCAATAATGAGTTTTCTGTGGCTTAAAAATAAATATCAGGGGACAATCTCACACAAATTGACCTAGTCCCAAACTAAGCTCTAGGCTTGTACTATGGGTACTAGACAACGATAAACATACTTAAATAGAAAAAATACATACTTAAATTAAATATATATATAGAACACATTATTACTAATTATTTGTAAGTACAGGGAAAAAAACGTGCTCGACAGGAATTGAATGTTTTGTGAACTTTTTTATGTGTGTGACATATACATATGTGTTGTGTCTTTGTGGCCCACTAAGTTGTCATTTGTTTTCATTGGATAAGTTTAATAGGTTAAGTTGTATAAGAACTGAGCGCGTCTCGCCATCAAACGTAACAGTTTGGCGGGAATACATAATTATAGTAACTATGTAAGTTATCATTTGAAAAAAAAAAAAAAACTAATTAATTCTAACCTAATTATTATTGCATGAATAGCTTCCCCGTGCGATTGTACCTGCATGTCACCTCTTTTTAAGAGGACTGCGAAGCTAAAAAAAAACAAACCAAATGCGATAACGTCTTTCTCTCCTTAAACGTTGTCCGATTTTTCCGATTTTTTAATATGTTGTAATTATTATGAAAACCTAGGTAGGTATTTATTTATCAATATTGTATTCTAATAACTCTTGGTGAACCATAAATAAATAAATTGCGGCAATAGTAGGTATTTTTCATTTGTTGGAAATTTCATGTGTCTACCATTACGGTTCAAGAGATATAGCGATTGTTTAGCGTCTCCTTTTTTTGAAGTCGGTTAAAAAATAGAATACCTAGATCCAGAAAGATTACTCGGAGTACTGTTAAATTTTATTTACTAACACCGTCGGTATATGAATAAAATTAGTGGCTAGTAACTAAATGACATTCTCTTAACTGGCCAGTTATTGACGATTTATCCTAGTTTGTTTTTCCATCCTGGGGGGTTATTATGACCTAGCTATGCAGTTCATTTTACGGTGAGCGTAAAGGACAGAGCTATGGCAGTTATATAGCTCTGTCCTTTTCTCTGAGCGTAAACAGAACTGCATAGTTATGTCAAAATAACCCCCTGGGGGGGTTATCAGCAGCTAGCTTTGCAGTTCATTTTACGGTCAGCGTAAAGGACGGAGCTATGGCAGTTATATAGTTCTGTCCTTTTCTCTGAGCGTAAACAGAACTGCAAAGCTAGCTCATAATAACCCCCCTGTACATAATTACCATATGTATAGCAATCCAGAAAAATGACTGAATCTCGAGCTCAAAAATGTCAAGGCTTCGAGAGAAAGATGTGTACCAAACTTTTTTCAGAAGTCGAACTATACATGTTGGCTTCCTCAACAGCATCTTGGCTTTCCCCTTGTCTGAAGAAGCTGAGATGTTGTTTACAATGTGTGTAATAAAACGGGGCGATGTGGTCGCTCAGCGACAAAGTCCTTTTCAATAAATAAAAAAAAAAAAGTTTTTTTACATTAATTTGGAACTTATTCCCGTAAATAAACACACTATATTCAATGCAATGTTGAGATTCCTCTTATACAAACGTGATCAGTGTTCTCAGACAAGTTCCTACTCTATTATGTGCGTTTAGGTAAGAATTTCTCACCGTAATAATGGCTTGTTCGTGTCGTTAACAACCTGACTACGGATAATTATTAATTGGCTACGTAACACGGTGATCGTTATTAATTACTGCAACAACTGCAGCCTAGTTAGCATGGGGAGTAAACAGACAAAAACTTGATCCGATTGCATAATTAATGATGTGCAATAAATGTTATGCATGGTGTTTTTTGCATTATTTGACTTAGGTATTCTTAGTTTTTTTAGGGTTAGGTTAGGTTAGGTTAGGCTCAAAAGGAATAAACGGAACCCTTATAGGATCACTTTGTGGTCCGTTCGTTCGTCTGTAGGTATGTCAATGCCGTCCCGGGAACACGTAGAGTGATCGAGTTGAAATCAAAAACATTTACCTACTCAGATATACAGTCCCTTGAAGCTGTGAAAAAATCTAACTTCTAAGCTGTGAAAAGATACGGCCGTTTTTGCCGCAAAAAACGTATATTTTGATACTCTCAACGGAAACAAAATTTATAGGGTAGGTACCTAAAATCCTGAAATTTTGCAAGAAGGAAGGTCTAACAGCAAAAGTAAAGGAAAAAGTTCGAAAATAGTTAATTCGTTGCTACATCACAAAATAAACAATTTGATTGTATTCTTATTTGCAGTTGGTAAACTAATCGCGACCTAGGTAGACACAATAGTTTTTCAATGGCAAAGTCAAGTTTCTCCTCCAATACTTTTACATTCTTATAAGTTTGTACGGAACCCTTGGTGCGCGACTCCGACTCGCACTTAATCGGCTTTTTTTTTAAGTAACCCTACTTAATTGTTTGTTTGTTCAATCAATGCAAAATCGGTTCAGATCTAGGTTAACGTCCTAAAACGTTCGTACCTACAATAACTTCCCGATAAATAGAACATTCTAATAAAAATTACAGTAGTAGAAGGCTCAGGCCTGATATATGCGTTTTCCTAAAATGTACAATTGTCAAAACGTCTGCGTTCTTACAATGTTAGCACTTCTATTTTGTCAGCTTTCTCAAAATGACTGGTATTTAAAATGTGTACAGTCCCAGGAAGCCGTCTATTCATCATGTTTACATTCCTATAATATTAGCATTACCATAAGTTTTGCTTTTCCGTTATGTTCACTTTTGTAAATAGGCTATCGTCTTATTATGTTTGATTTCCTATCATGTCCGCTTTATTTCAATCAATGTTCTAAATTGAAAGGGTTAATTTCTTGGCATACGTACTCTTTGATAAATATCTATAATTACTGTGCAGTATTATTCATATTATTATGATAATTATTATTAAAAATGGCCCCTTTCTTGTTGTTGAAAAACCAAAAAGGAAAAGATTGGTAATGTGGCGTTCATGATTGCAGACATTTTGTGAATAAGGCAGATATTTTGAGGTTGCAGACATTTTGAGAACAAACACTTTCTGAAAAGCGAACATTATATGGAAACTGACATTCTTGGAGACAGACATTATAAGAAGCTAACATTTTGAGAAGCTGACATTATGCAAAAGACGTGCTGACATTATGGAAAACAGACATTTTGGGAAATATACATTTTAGGAAAACGCATATTTCAGGCCTGAGCCTAGTAGAACATACGAAATACTTCCAACAAAAATTGTTTTGAACACGATACGCTGTGTAGTTTTTGAGATTTTAATATAAAAAGAAAAAAAATGATTTTCAACCATGAACGTTCATCCCAGCTACGGAACCCTTCACTGTGCGTGGTCCGACATGCACTTGGCCGGTTTTTTTCTAATTTGATCGGAAATACCTTACTTACTTACTGTTGATGCAAAAGCAGTTGGGTACGGAAAGTTTTAAGTTTTAGTTCTACGTAAAAAAAAACATTATTATACAGTTATTTTATTTTATAAAACCAAGTTTGGGCTAAGACAACTAAAACAGCAAAAAAGTCTTACTTTAAAAAATAAAGCAGAAGGTACGACTTTAAGGTTGGAGATTTTCTTTCAAAATACTTAGAAATCATTTTAATGCACCAAGCAAAAGACTAATGCTATTTGCAATAACAGCATTGTGATAGACGTGAAGGACAAACCGTTCTCGAAATGCTATTATAGTGCACATAAATAACGTTAATGCATCTATTTGAAATAATTATCGATCGAGTGATCGACCGGAACGAAAATCCTCGCGTTACCCGTTTGACCGCCAGTCATTGTTTTTTTATCGCGTTTTGATGTGTTCGTGAAATAAAAGCCTGGGTCTCTATTCTAGTGGGAAAAACCATATCGCGATTGATATTATTGACATGATCCTAATCCCTGTGTGGTTGCCGGGTCAGAATAGTGCCACTCCATGTCTTCCCGTGGATGTCGTAAGAGGCTACTAAGGGAATAAGGGCTTGTAGTACTGTTAAGCGATGGGGTTGCAACCTGTACACTATACACTGGTGAACATCTTAGCCTGATTGTGCAAAATGCACAATCTTTTTACTGTTGTTGGTATTTCTGTAGCTCTGCCTACCCCACTCTGGAAATGATAGCGTTATGTCATGTATGTATGACATGATCTTGTAAGGGGGCTTCCTAACTTGCTGTAATTTGTGGCCGGCAACTATACGCATCTTGCTCTAACATACGAAGTACGATTAAGATAGCAATAGTAGTCGCAACAAATGTCAGCAAAACACGGCCCATTTAGAAGCCCCTTTATGTTTTTTACTCTTCTTTCTTCTTCTTTCTTTGCCCCCGCGGCGACTTGAACAGCTACTACCGCGGGGATATGGCGTTTCCACGTGAAGTGATTTCGCCAGTGTCAAGTAAGTATATATAATTATAAATCAATATAGCAATAAAACACAATCCAATCTTCTCTAGGAAGATTGGGGGCAACGTTGTACGGTGATTTGTAGGTCAGAGGTCAAGATAGTTTTAACCTCTGCACCACTGCGAGTCCACTTGAAACGAGAAGAAAGATGCCAGATACACGAAATAAGTCCAAGTCTTCAATCACTGTGCGACACAAAGGCATAAAAAGTACAAATCACTATCAGAAAAGAACTTTGAACACCTAATTACCCAAAAATTAAAGTCTAAAACAAATCACACGTCCGCCATCTTTTAACGTTGCAAATGGCCCCGTTTTTTACTCAAGTCAAGTAAATAAGAGTCATCGTAACGTTGACAATATGATAACATGTCAAAAGCATGGGTTGTACCGATTAGAATAGAGGGCCTAACTGCAGTTTCGAGTCATTAATAGAAAGATACGACTACAATAGTTCTATCCCTTAACTGAGTGGACATTGCCAGGTGTCAAAAGCACATAAAACGGCCTCGGAATTGTATTACAAATCCAAAAAAAAATCTATGTAAAGCGATACGACGAACCGGTCCCTTTAAAAAGTTACCTCACGCACGACGCCGACTTCCGTAAGCAGCATCGAAACTCAATAAAACATATACACTTAATCTAGATATTAAGTGGAGCAAGCAGTCCCATATAATAATTAAGTATTTATCGCCAATTGCCACAGCAAATTCACATGTTTATGATTTGACTGACATTCGTAACGCCGCCATATTGCCAAACCCGCTCCAATTTACGCCAATGCTTAGTTCGAGAAGTGCCGTGACACCTCGGTTTTATTCACATGGACTTTCTATTTCAACACGCACAACATTGTGTATACTCGTATTTATGTATTAGCTTTTCCCCGCGACTTCATCCGCGTAAACGTCGTTTGTCACTACTCCCTCAGGAACCAGGGAAAAGTACCCTAAGTCCTTCGTGGGGACTCAAAAGTATCTCCATACCAAATTTCATCAAAATCGTTTCAGCGGTTTATCCGTGAAAGCGTAGCAAATAGACAGGCAGACTAGCTTTATCATTAATAATATATGTATAATATAGTATGGATTCAAAAGGCCCAGGCTGTAGGGGAGAAGACAGGTCTTTTTTACCATGGAGGAAGCTTACAAGCACACAGGTCACTCTTGTAGGTGATTCTCTCGCTGTACTAGACGGGCGAATTATTAACCGGTGAGTTTAATTTCTCCCGTCAGAGCGTACAAACAACATTTTAAGGCGTGCATTCTCAAATAGGTGGTTTAAAACTCGCTGTATGACTTCTTGCTTGATCGACCGTTCAACAAGGAACCGTTTTTAACCGACTTCAAAAAAAGTGGAGGGATATGATCCATTTTTTTATGTAGGTACATGATTTCTCCGTGAATTGTAGACGAATTTGAAATCGTAGAAAGCGGACTAGGTATACGGGGAAAGAAACAGCGCGTTTCGTATGGAATTTTTCAGCTTCACAATCCTCTTCATAATTATGGACTAACTACATCATATTACTTAAACATTTATAGACCGAGAATTTTCATTATGGACAATGGGCAAAAATGTAAGGAATGTGGTATGTACCCGCTCCAATGGACATAACATATATCTATGGAAGGGATTTTTATGTAGAGCGAAGATAACCAGGGCGCATATCTCCATTTGCTGTTCCTATTTGTTTGACCTTTTCAACGACTCCACCATCATTGCTATTAAGCGGGTACCAAAATGGCCATTGTCCTTTCAATACAGATTTGCACTTAAAGTACAAGCGTAATTGGCTTGAAAAGGTTTTGGCAAAGTCAGAAAACTTTTAATTTTTAAATGTGAAGTGCTCAGCTTAAACCAGATTATGCGTAATGTTGCCAATTAACAACTGGCAATAAAATCATACGAATTGAAGTCAGTCCGATATTGAATTGCATTATCGAAATCGAATTTGTGTCCATCGAGGCGTTGAAAATTAACCAGGTAGAGATTGCCAAACCGCTGCATTTCAGTTTTTAGCGATTATTGTTCACACACTGTTAAATAATTGTATTATCTATTGTTTATTAAGTCATAATGCATCTTTGCACCAGTTTCTTTAAACTAAAACTACTTTACCGAACTTGCATAGCATAGAGATAAACATCTCTATGCTAAGTTTTTGGAATTAGGTTAATTGATTCTCTACGATCTTGCTCGATTTAACCTCGTAAGACCCGAGGCTCTAGAAGTTGCGTACGCTAGTTAGCGTTTCTATTCGTTTCATTTTAAAACCAATCGCGACACTGGCAGGTCACGTGACTTTTCGTATGACGCTATCTACCAGTGACGCGATTGGTTTAAAAACGAAACGAATAGAAACGCTAGTTACGCATCTTGGCTACGGCCTCCGGAGTGCTTAGGGGATTCATGATCAAGGCAATTTAATTTAATAAGGTTCATTTTTGTTTGTATCAAAGTTAAAAATGACATTTAAAAGCAAATGTAATTGAACTCAATTTCCATGCTGTTGGATTCAAATTTCCACTTACAAAAATCTCCCTGTTTGTAGTATAGTAGGCGTCACGAGGATAATCGGGGTGTTATAAGTGTGTATCTGTGTATCTGTATATAGCTCGTAAACTGAAGACTCGATTTTAAATATAACTTAGAGTTATAAAATACGCAAGATGGACAATACAATGTCGAAAAGAGGGCCAGGTCACGCTAAACTGTTGTTTTGTTTCACCAAAATGCGGTAAGCCATGACGAATGGTTTATAATTGGTCAATTCAAATTTCTTCCGCGCCGACTGAGTCAAGGACGACCAACGAACGCGGACGTTTGGCCTTACTAAATGATAATCAAGGTGTTATTATCATAAAATTGCTCGTGTTATACTTAAAATTACTGGGAATTGATACTTGACACGTGCGCTACAGCAAGCAGTTACCTAATACACTTACATATATAACATCACGCCTTCATTCCCAGAATGGGATAGGCAGAGCTACAGAAATACCAACAACTCTAAAAAGACTTGTTTATAATTCTGTAACTACGTTTTTATTTAAAATTTACCTCTTGGGTAATTCTACCAGCGTTTCAACCGCTTTGACTTCGGTGTCGCATTTTTAACCATTTCCCTGTACGAGTAGGATAACCATTTTCGGTTATTTTCTAGGAGTCCAGGCATTCTTCAAAATAACCGAAAATGGTTATCCTACTCGTACAGGGAAATGGTTACGTTCCTTATTAAATAAGTCTCTGTCAAACAAAAAACCATCATCTTTGTGATGAGCTTTTGTTGCCGACTGTACTTTCTTTTTATGTTTATTATTTGCTTAACATGATCAAACGATCGAGTTCCAAGTTAGTTAAACTTGACTCGTGGGTTTACGAGTACGTTAAGTATATCAAAGATCCTGTTGTCACCTCCAGAGTCCATTTAATCATAATTTGACGACACGCTAGCCTCGTTGGTAGTGACCCTGCCTTCGAAGCTAAGGGCTCTGGGTTCAAATCCCGGTAAGGGCAGATATTTGTGTGACAAGCACGATTAAGTATAAATTTCTCTACACAATTATGTGTCTGTACCCATAGTAGAAGCCCAGAGCTTAGTTTCGGACTAGATAAATTTGTGTGACATTGTCCTGTGATATTTATTTATTATTTATTACAAATAATCCTATGAAAAATTTAAATGTTTTTGCCTTATTATAAATAGTCCTAATAACTATAACCGAAACACGAAAATCATATTTAAAAACATGTAACTATTCAAAAAACCAAACAGCCAGCAACTTTACAGAAGGAATTATACAATGATATTGAATTTCGAAAGCAAAAGGCAACCAAGAGGCGAGTCACGCGTGGTAGACAAACGATAATGTACTGTTTCCTCACACTGGAAATAATGTTTATTACCCGCATAGTTGGATTAGTTACTTACAGGTTCCATGAACTTATAAAACGAATACTCATACCTACAGCGGTTTTATTTTTTCACTTCATAGTACAGTCCAACTGAAGTCGGCTTTTTTGGTGAAAATATTGTGGTAGCCGACTTCAGTTCGACTAAACTATTAGGTAGGTGCCTACAATTTTAAAAGAAGTTATTTCTTGCTTTATTGAAGGCGGTTTTTTGTTTTTTTTTTTAACATTTATTTTAAACTTTTTAGTGGTCATTACGCTGTTCCGTACTCCCACTTATTAGTTGATATGAAACTTTACGTTTCAAGCGCGCCGCAAGCAACGCCGCCGGAAAGTCATAGTCATATTTCAACAAGTAAATATTCTTCGTTGTAGTTGCTCAACTATCTTAATCGAGATATCTTATCGCCACCCTTGAAATAGGTACCGTTGAGGAGTTCCGATGGCCATATGTGGTCTTCATCACCAGTTCCACTTCCCAAAATGATACTTTCTGAATGCAAATCTTCTTACTAAAAATACTAAAATCGCAAATGTTTGTCTACTATATTTGAGGAGTTCCCTCAATTTCTCACTGATCCCCTCATCAGATTCAAATTTGTAACAATGACCACCTCAGAAGTATACTACTCTATCAAACCAAAAAAAATAATTCAAAATCGGTCCGCAATTGACGGAGTAATCGGTGAACATACATAAAAAAAATGCATAAGTACAATGGAACGTATTACCTCCTCCTTTTTTTGAAGTCGGTTAAAAACAGTCGCTTCCCGCTGTCCGTCTGTCCCTATGTATGCTTAGATCTTTAAAACTACGCAACGGATTTAAATCCAGATTTTTAAATAAATAGAGTGATTCAAGAGGAAGGTTTACATGTATAATATAACCCGGAGCAAAGCGAGGGCGGGTCACTAGTTAGGTACTTTATAATCTAGAATTATTTAAGTGTTTTGGCAATAGGTTGTCAAATGTATGCCTGTTTTGAATCTGATATTTGAATAATAGATAGATAGCGTGTCTAACTACAAACGGCACTTCCGTTGTAATTGAGACTAGTAATCATATAATTAACTATAAAAAAAAGAGATCCAATATGTGTCATAAGTTTTGAGATTAGTAAAGGAAAGAAAGATTTTTTTTTATTTACATACATCTAACAAACGGAAGAAACAAACATAAAACCGTCTGAACTTGTGTCAGACAGATGGTGCGAAATGGTCCCCCTCAGCATTTAAATTAAACGTAGAGGCAACAAACACCAGAGATATGTTATCGAAAGATTTCGACCGACCATAAAACCTCCGCCAAGCCAAGTGCGAGTCGGACTGGCGCACGAAGGGTTCCGTACCACAACTTTAGATAACTATATTGAACCCTTTTTTAGGGTTCCGTAGCCAAAGGGCAAAAAACTGAACCCTTATGGATTCGTCATGTTTGTCTGTCTGTCCGTCCGAATGTCACAGTCACTTTTTTCCGAAACTAAAAGAACTACACTGTTGAAACTTGGTAAGTAGATGTATTCTGTGAACCGCATTAAGATTTTCACACAAAAATAGAAAAAAAAAAAAACATAAATTTTGAGGGTTCCCCATACTTAGAACTGAAACTCAATTTTTTTTTCATCAAACCCCTATGGATAGGTCTTCAAAAATGATATTGAGGTTACATAATTTTTTTCTAAACTGAACAGTTTGCGCGAAAGACACTTCCAAAGTGTTGAAATGTGTGTCCCCCCCCTGTAACTTCTAAAATAAGAGAATGATAGAACTAAAAAAAATATATTATGTACATTACCATGCAAACTTCCACCGAAAGTTGGTTTGAGCGAGATCTAGTAAGTAGTTTTTTTTTTTAATACGTCATAAAAACATTGATCAAAGCTACAACGAACTTTTATATTATGTTACTTGCTGCTACGGAACCCTTCATGGGCGAGTCCGACTCGCACTTGGCCGCTTTTTTTTGTTTGCTGTAACCACGGTGTCTGTCTGTAACCAAATCTTGCAAATACGAAAAAACAAAACGTTTGTTGTAAGGGAGCCCCACTTATCTTTTTTCTTAACGTCAATATACAACTATTATATCGCACTTTTAGAATTATAGTGACCTAATTCAAACAATTTCGAGTCGTTAATATAGTATTATAGAGACCTAAGTCGTAATTCAAAATATGTGGATTATGTCACTATAATTCTAAAGATAAATAAATCACAGGACATTGTCACACAAATTGACCTAGTCCCAAACTAAGCTCTAGCTTGTACTATGGGTACTAGACAACGATAAACTTACATATATACACCGTGTTTTTTTTGATTTACGATAACTTTAAGGGCACGTTCTTCAAGTCAAATTAAGCTAATTTCCCGAAGACAGACATATGATAACTCGTACGGTTATCAAGATATTAAATTATTAAAATTAATCAGTTAATCACGTTAAACTAATGTAAAAGGCTCTTAATTGATACCTAACAATTTTCTTTTAATTACCTATTATGAGTAAAGAGTTTTCAATTGTTAGGTCGTGCACCTGTCAAGTGTTATCTTTACTTGTGTGTGTGTATGTCACGCTGACTTGACGTATTTGACACTAACTATGAGTTAACTCTAAAGACCCTTTTAGAATGATTGAAGACACAACATTTAATTACTTTGTTCTAAATTTTTTTTTTTTTTTTGCAATATTTTAAAATCTAATGTACCACGTAGTTTCTATACGTGTACCTAACAATATCAAAAAAAACACGGTGTATAGAAATATATACTTAAATAGATAGAAAACATCCAAGACTCAGGAACAAATACTCGTGCTCATCACACCAATATCTGCCCTTACCGGGATTTGAACCCAGGTCCCCTAGCTTCGAAGGCAGGGATATTTCAATATTATTAACGAGCAAACAACGGTAAAAAAATACGTTTTTTGTATGGGAGCCCTACTTAAATATAAATTTTAAAAAACATTCCCATTTTAAATATTGCTGACGTGATATTCAATCAGCATTTAAGATGCAGCCGGCGCGAAAGCAGCGAACCTTCAGAATGCCTTTTATTTTTATGATGCTGACATCACTAGATGTTTATATTGGGTTTACAAATGAAGTCCTAAATATTTGTTAGTTCTAACCCTAATGCATTGTTAGTCCGAAACATTGTTTATCCTTTAGCAATTTCCGCTTGAATGCATTAAATTAACCTAACCGCAGGTTTTGCGAAGTACCTACTTGGCTAAAAATCTATTTAGGACAAATGAAAATTCTATCCGGTGACACATTAGGACAAAAATGTTAGAACAAAGAAGGTTCTACTTCAGGTCAAGAAGGTATACTTCGTTTCAGTCAAGCCAATATTATTTGTAATTAAAACGTGCGGGTCGTGTATTAATCGGATCACTCAAACAGAAATTTGATCTAAGAAGCTCTACGGGGCAATGCTTTGGTTAGGCCAGACTAACATGACCTCTCAAGTCCATACAAACGTCCTAAATTAATAGGATTTCTGTAAACTACTAAGCTCTTCTTAAATGGTGAGTTTTGGGTCGTATCCTATTACAGGGTAATATCCGCCCGTCACTTAAAGGTTTCTCAGTTGTTTGCATATCATGACGTCTTCATCGAAGGCGTATTGTCTGACCCTTTCATTTTAGATGAATGTGACAGAGACAGAAGTGACATATTCTGTGCCACGCTATCTGATTTGCATGCAAAATAGGCTCGTTATTAGGTTCTTAGCACTGAATATGTCTTGGATGTAATTTATCATCGTACAGCAGGAGGACAATGGCCTAACCTCTTTGAACTGATGCCAACTCTCAGTTTTGCTTCGTCACCCGTCACTATTCAAATTTGCTGTTTGTTCTGTCAATAGTTTTTCTATATAGGTATCTAAAATGACGCAAAATGTTTTTGAAATAAATGGCGATTGCGAAGGGGTTTTATGATTAGTTTCAAACCAAGGAATTCCAATAACACTACAATTATTATCAGTATTCCTATGACTACAGAGCTCTTCTAATAACTAAGTAAGTGAGAACTCGTACTTATATTATAACTTGGTGAGTTTTTCGTCACCTATACTCGTATCTACCTGGGCCAAATAGTCTGTTTCGGCTCGTCAAGACAAGGAAGTCAAAAGACGTGTCGTAAATGCCTGAAAGAGCTTTTGGTCTATGAAAGAGCTCATGAAGGGACAACTTCCATTGTCTCTGAAACGCAAGCTCATGGACATGTCCATTCTCCCCATTCTTACCTACGGATCTAAACCTGGTCTTTGACTGAAGCGCAAAGGTTCAAACTCGGGGTTTGTCAGAGAACATGGAGCGCAGCATTCTCGGTGTTCAGCTTTTAGACCGGATTCGGAATACTGAGCTGCGTTCCCAGACAAAAATAATGAATGTAGCTCAGAAGGCTGCCCAACTAAAGTGGGACTGGGCCGGCCACGTTGCTCGAATGCAGCCTAATTGTTGGGCCAAGAGAGCCACAGACTGGCTCCCAGAAAATGCTAAGAGAAATCGTGGCCGCCCCAGGAAGAGATGGAGTGATGATTTGGGATCATGGGACAAGAAATGAAGGGAAACCGCTCAAAATCGGATAAAGTGGAAGAGGGGGGAGAGGCCCCAGCAGTGGAATATTATGGGCTCATAATAAATAATACTCGTATAGACGATAAATATAAAGAGATGCGCTTGCTGAGGTTCAGGGCATAGAAGAGGACTCAGTTGGCTAGGTTTCCGCGCAAAATTAAGTTAAATTAATTATCTAATTAATCCTCCCCCTCTAGTTCTCTACAATTTTCGAAATTCATGTTGATAAATACATAAGTAAGTTTTATTATTATCGGTTGACGGTCGTAATTACTTTATTGTTGCTTAACATTTGCTGGTTCGATTGAGTTTTACAATTCCTTACATTATTTTCCAAGGTTAAGCGACTTATTGTGAGATATACCTACGAGTTGTCTTATTTCCGCGTTACATTTTAGTCAAGCAAGACTCCCGGTGAAACCGAATTCGATTAGTTTCGTAACATGCACAAAAGCTAGAACCTGATGCTGCCTCACGCCTGACGTGACACGATTTTTCATTAATCGTGTCGTGGTCGTGATGCTAAAGTAACGATCGCATTGTTTGGACGTTGCGCAATAGAAAGATCTGACATGTTTCTGATTTATTGCTCGAAAGCATCCATAGATGCTATGGAATACATCTGGCGTTTCACTTCAAAGGCGGTTCAACTTTAAACGATCAAACTGCATGAAAGATTCATTCAATTTGTCTGATGCAAATAGCTTTGCCTAACTAGGAAGCTGCATCAAGTTTTTTTAAGACTTTATCATGTATAATCATAGTGTTCGTGGCCATAACTTTTTTGAGACACTGGCAGGAAAATGAAATCTAGATTTAGACTTAGGTTCAGTTTAGTTGTGTCAAAATGTATCCAGACTTTTGGCAATGCGCGATTGAAATTTACTTTTAAGTAGCCATTAGATCCATTTGTTCTGCTATGACCTTGTGTTTACATATTTCTTTATTTTTATAGGATTGTGTGACCCTGGAATTCCTTTCTGTATACTACTTATGATACATTATTCAATGACATTCTACCGATTATTCACACACAACTATGTAGTTGGGGTTGAAGCGAAGGGCAATAGTAATGAAGTTACATGGCAGACACTGATGCTGTTGGCATTTCATTTAGAATCTAAGTAATACTCGTAACTGAATTAATTTTCCCAAGCATGGAAATTTTAATTGAATGCAAAAGAAGAAAAATGAGAATAATTAGAAAGAGTCTTAAAATATGTTTGCTAACTTTAAGCATGCCTAATTCCCAAAACATTTCCACGTCGTTGAAATTTAGGCATTTTACAAATTAAAGAGAGCCAAGAAAAGACACGACGGGTCGAGTAGAATAAATTAGCAGACTCAAGAAAATGGCGCCTGAAATCATCCCTTTTTACGTTTCGTCGCTGAATTAAAAAAGGGATGAATGGTGAAAATTCTTACAAAATGTTTTAACAAGACAAAGTTTGATATATTTTTGAAGAAAGTATTTCTTTTTTCATTTTATGGAATGGAATTCGAAGAATTTGAAGCTATTCTAAGCAATAACTTTGTTACGATAATGGCTTTCGCATTCAGATGCGATGCTTGAGCTCGAGGCGCGTATCGGAGGCAGGAAGTGTAGAAACGTTTGTATTGTTAGAATTTGTATTAAACGAGGTAATGGCATTATGTTTCATAACTGCAACTCAACAAATTTTTTTAATTTTTTTATGTTGAGGAGAAGGCACACTAGCACTCAGGCCGCCTGATTTCGTAGCGATCCGGACGGACCCTGCACAGGGTCCTACCACCACTAATCTTCTCAACTTTTATTCAAAACATTTCGCACACTTATTGATTGGCATTTTTTGATACGTAATTATTTTAGAAACCTTATTTGTATAATTATTTTAAAGAAAATTTTATTCGTTTCTTTGTAGTCTAAAGAATATTAAATTTTAACTTGAAATGGGTCATGGGTCTTTCCTGTGGACACGCCGGAAGTTAACATTTTTAATGCATTTCCGCATAAACAGCGTCAGGACAGCTTTGGACCTATCATATAAAAACATAACTTGTATGCACACAAGCTTTTAACTATTGACCACAGGAAAGACAACTTTTGTTTTTAAGAGTGTGTATGACCCAAGTATCAAAATCATCTGATAGCGCACTCAGCGACAATCGCATCTTCTGTCATGAGTTTTGTTCCTTCAGTTAAAAGGTACCCCCCCTTACGAGTACAAAGACGACACAAAAATTCAAAATAAATTTCACGATCTGTTTAACAAAACACTTTCCATCGCTGCGCACATTAGAGAAGACAATTAAACATGAATTAAGAGGAGAAATGGATGTTATCTTTTGATCTCCACGAATCTTTATGATGAAGAGGGCGATAAAGCTTTAATAAAGAACAGTGGTTCACTTTTACTTTAGGGTGCATTGTGTGGAAAAAAAGGTCCGTTCTTGATACATTTATAGCAGAAGACTGGGCAATTTGTTGCTGTGGCTGTCAGATGTTGACAACCAATAAATTGGGTTTTGTTTTTTTTTAGAAAAGAGGTCCTAGATTCTAGTAAATTGGGCAATAGACTATCGGCAGTAGTCGGAGCGTGGCGGAGCGAATGTTATGTAAAATACCAGGAAACGGATACTGTTATAACAGTATCTACTAAAAAAAGCCGACCGCCAGTTGTTATGTAAACACCGTTAATATGTTTAAATGTTTTATAGTGATAAGGTGGTGATTAATACGGTCTGAAAAACACTAGGGTGAACTGTTGCATTGTTTTTTATTTGACATAGAAAACTCAATTGCACGCACCAACGTGCCAGTACTCTTATTACCACAGATTATAAGAAAATAAAGGCGAGCAATTTATTAACTAACATAAAATAGCAAATGACTACAAATAGAGATTGGAAAAGAGAAACTATTTTAATAAGGCCGTGATCAGAACCCTAATAATAAATAAATAAATCACAGAACATTGTCACACAAATTGACCTAGTCCCAAACTAAGCTCTATTAGGCTTGTACTATGGGTACTAGACAACGATAAACTTACTTATATATAGAAATATATACTTAAATACATAGAAAACATCCAAGACTCAGGAACAAATACTCGTGCTCATCACACAAATATCTGCCCTTACCGGGATTTGAACCCAGGACCCCTAGCTTCGAAGGCAGGGTCACTACCAACTAGGCTAGCGTGTCGTCAATAGTATTATATATTCATTAAGAGGCCGTATACGAAATATTGCCGATTTCGCAGATTTACCTGATTTTACAGACGTGATTTTACTGTTGAAATACTTTACTTCTACAAAATTTAATGCGCAACCCGAAAGATAATTTCAGTTTTCAACGAATGTATGAGCTACTTTTTTGTTTTTATTATTTTATATTGATTAATCGACCTGAAACCGGCAACGGTTTTGTGAATTTTGACGTAAGAGGTTTAGAATATCGCATATTCACGAATCGTTTTGACGTCTAAAATATGAAAAAAATACAATTTATTGCTGTAAAAGTTGTTAAAAAAATGTATGAATTACTTATAACCTTCATATATTTTTTTTCTGTAAAAAAATGATTAACTTGGTAAAGTTTTATAGAAAATGGGCAAAACATTGTTTTTTATTTTGACTACTTAAAACTCTTATTCATGAAATTAAAACAACAGTAATAAATTTCAGTTCAAAATCAATCCATTACCTTAAGAAAACATCCAAAAAATGAAAAAAAAAAACAGCAATATACAATGTTTTAAAATAACCTAAATCTTGCATTATAAAATTCGACAAATGTAAAAAAGTACCTCATTTATTTACAACTCATTTATTCGATCAGAACTGAAATGATATTTCACGATGTGCAGTCAAACTTATAGAAGAGCAGTATTTTAAGTGTAAAATCTCAAAAAGAAGCAAAACCACCAAAATTTCGTGTACGGCCTCTTAAATCTAAAAATACTTAGGTGACATAAACTGAAAAACGTATGCAATGACCCCTTTTACGTATGCAATGACGTAAAAGCGGTTAATAAAATTTTGTTGAGTGTATTTCAAGTGTGATTTTGTAATTGATTTTTTCAAATGAGTCATTATAAAAAAAAATATATGACATTTTAGCGATTAAAATACCCAAACTGAGATCCTTGTACTGAATTATAACTGGAATATTATTAACACCGCCAAGTTAAGATCACTTCCAAAAATAACTCAATTAGCTACTTTCATTGTGTTCAGTTAAAAGCTTTTTGCTGTGGAATTTAATACCGTTGGCGAGTGCTCGAATTGCTGCGCCGGCGCGGCGACTCTTGTAACCATTGCGCAGTCTATCTCTTTCCCGCATTGTCTTACTAAAGCAAAATAAATGCTTTTTGTAGTTGGTCTATCTCAGTGTATAAGTAACAAAAACGGGGCGATCTCGCACAAATGGCCCTAGTCCCAAACTAAGCCCTACGTTGTACTATGGGTACTAGACATCGATAAACATACTTATATAGAGAAATACATACGTAAATACATAGAAAACATCCAAGACTCAGGAACAAATAGTCATGCACATCACACAAATATTTGCCCTTACCGGGATTTGAACCCAGGACCTCTAACTTCGAAGGCAAGGTCACTACCAACGAGGCTAGCATGTCGTCAATAAGTAAGTATATTATTAAGTAAGCTAACCGTTTTGTCAACCTCGTGAGACCCGGTGTGCTATATGAGGTACATAATAAAGGTAATTTAGTTTAAACTATATGTCAGTGAAAATAAAGTTCAAAATTATTGGTTTCAAAATTGAAAATGGCATTTAAGAGCAAAGTTATTTGCTTGCTGATAGATTCAAATTCCCACTTACAAAATTCTCCCTATTTGTAGTATAAATTATCCCTATATGAACCCAATATTCAAACTAAACTAATTAAACTTAAATTACTCAACTAAGTATAGAAAGAAAAGAAAGAAAAGAAAAATACATTTATTCACTACACACATAAGAAACACAAAAGAAAGAGAAAACAGCAATAAAAAAAGTAGTGAGTGTGTCTTCGCGGCAGTGAATCGGACACTGGCTCAGCATAAGGCTGCGGTGTTCAACACCTACAGCACTGATTTTCAGCCAGCTCCGTTTGTGACAGACGGACGGTACGATAAACGAATAAATATAATAAAAAATACTGTTAAACAAATATCTACTAACAAGGAACCTTACAAAAACACAATTAACAAAATTCGAAAGAAAAACAAAGAAAACTAAACGAAATTTGTAGACAAAGTGCTGGTTGGGAAATTATAATTTTTGGACGCTTACAGCGCTTACGCGTATATGGGTAAATAATTTGTACCAAATCGCTGTCGCTGCTGATGGTGCCCAGAAAGCTGGCCGCTTTAATTAAATTCAATCCTCAATTCATCATGAATAGCAACACTATCTTAAGCTGGGTACGAATCTGAGCGGCTCAGCCTAAGGCAAGCTCGCCCCGCGAGGCGATCTGCTCGCTAGTCAAATTGTTGCACATTAACGTGCGCGGGTGAAAATGAAAATGGCGTCGGACACGATGACAGCCGCGGCTGCGTTTATCATACTTCACCGAATTATTAACAAAAAGAAGAAGAAAATGCCTCGGTGGTAAAATGGCTCAGCAACTTTATCGAATTTGTACGAGCCTCGCCCACAGACAAGCTAGAAATTTTCTTTCTACCCGCGGCTCGCTCGGATACACGTTCAAATTACGCGAGGCACGCACACCGAAGCGCCTTTGAGCACGGTCAAAAGACCGACTCGACGGCTCGCCGCGCGCCGCTCGCCCGCTGCTCACGCACAGCGCGTGAGCGCCTACGAATTTGAGCAAAATAGGCGAGCCGTACGTGCCTCAACCAGAGGCAGCTCTGATTCGTACACACCTTAGGTTTGCAAATGTATGAGTTCAGAGCCTTCTTACCATCAGGTCGCCTGTGAGCTCGTTTTCCTGTTCCATGCCATGAAATAACGTTACCAAGTTGATTCATCAGAAACGCTACATCACAAAATAGGGAACATGCATTTTTCTTCTTACTCTCTCTGGAAAGTGCTATGAACGAGAGAAATAACTGTATACGCGAAATAATTGTCGTGTATATTTTTCATAAGATATTATTATGAAGCTTTAAAAAGTCATAGTTCAGACCCCTGCAAAAACACTCTATACAAAATCGACGACAGGATTGACGTCACTGTTGTTCCATGTTTAAAATATAAAGACCTTATAAAGAAATTTGCAAACACACACAACATCACGCCCTCATTCGCAGAGTGGGGTAGGCAGAGCTACAGAAATTCCAACAACTCTAAGAATACTTCTTGATAATTCTGTCACCACATTTTGCACAAACAGGCTAAGATGTTTACTAGTGTATTAGTGATACAAGTGTTATTTTTTTCTATTTAAAAGAAATTATTAACTGTAGAATGTAATATTTAATAAGAGATTTTGAGTAGTGATTTTAAGTTGTGGTAGGACCCTGTGCAGGGTCCGTCCGGATCGCTACCACCATCTTATCCATTAACCACCCGCCAAGCAACAGTGTTCGCATTGTTGTGTTCCGGTGTGGGGATAAGACGACCGGTGAAATTACTAGCATAGAGGCATTCCATCTTGGGTTGGCAACGCATTTGAGGTCTTAGGATTGTAGTCTTGAGAATTGAAATGTCTATGGGTCTCTGATTCTACTTACCATCAGGTGGCCTAAGTGCTCGTGTGCATTCTCCTTAACATAAAAAAAGAGTATGACGAGAGTTTTAATGTTAATGACGACTTCATATCTCTCTTTAGCCTTACCGCTCAATGAAAACTCCGAACCTTATATGTGTATGTACAGAACCGTTTATTTAATCGAGTCTAGAATCGATTCCGAGCACGTGTCAAGTTAATCGAATGGTAACTCCTGTTTACCGGTTCCGCTAATCGACTACCATTGTTAACACGATAATTAGCAGTTTCATAATGCATTAGAGAACAGTTAGCGGTGTGTTACCTGTGTTGTTCCACAACAATGGAGAATTCTTTGACGCCTGGGACCTACCTTGTCTCTTTTAGGTTTCCGTTGCCAAAAATAGCAAAAACGGAACCCTTATAGTGTCGTCATGTCCGTCCGTCCGTTTG
Organism: Acleris holmiana; assembly: GCA_949316455.1. Classification (NCBI taxonomy): domain Eukaryota; kingdom Metazoa; phylum Arthropoda; class Insecta; order Lepidoptera; family Tortricidae; genus Acleris; species Acleris holmiana. Next base: position 4,180,860 of record OX438764.1, read on the forward strand.
TTACGGGCATTTACTCAAAAATATCTTAGTTTTTTATTTGGTGGTTAAATAATATTTCTAGGGTCGCTCCATTCATGTAACAAAAGCTGAGTTTTTTTTTAGCAAACATCAACGTGTGGTGCGTACTTCGACAGTTCTTTTAAAAGGTTTCTAAGCATTTTTTTCGGTAAAATATATTCTGTGTAATGTAATGTAAACAAGTGTTTCCTAAAACTGCTTCATAAATAGTTTGAACGATTTTTTTTTCATTGTCATATTTTGTTCTTGAGTTATTACCGAAAAACTGCGCTTCTCAACAAAAGACGTCAGTGCCATGAAGATAGCTCTTTTGCTGGTGAACTTTTTGTGGAAGTAGTAACGGCTTTGGAACCCTACCCTGATTAAGCATGGTCGGACATGCACTTGCCCGGTTGGTCATACTTCAGATTGGACCTTTCGGATAGTTTGTGAAATTACTCCTTCCTTCATTTTCAATTGCATTCACAATAACTCATTTAATCCTAACATAGAAAAGTTATGCTACATGGTGACCGTTGCCATAAAAAGCCAAATTTATATAATTAGACTTTGAAGTATTATGAGATACTTCACAGACTTATGGAGCTAACTCCATGTGCTTCTATTTGGTCCACTAGAGAAACTAGTCTTTTACCGAATAATAAAATTGTGTCCTCGCGAGTGTCTATAAATAGCTTGACATTGGCTAAAAACACCTTAACAGGAATGAAAGAAAGAAAGAAAGAAAAGAAAGAAAAAACTTGTACTGTCACAAAAACGACACGGTTTAAAACAAAAAAAAGAAAAGACATAAATTTCTGTGCCGTTGCGTCAATAAGGGACCCACTCAGCACGATGCCGAGGCAAGCCGGGGCGCTGATTTTCAGTGGGGCCCTTTACCACGGACGTTAGCACGAATGAAGCCATGAATTTAATAAATAATAATAAAAGTATTACGAAACTGGCTACTCAGCAAAAATCTTATTATTAATACGGCCCTTAGGATTGCTCTTGCCACAGAATAGATAACAGTACACTCTTGCTTAAGTCTTTGGCCTGTGTACTCTTTTGCCTAACACATCCAGTAATAGAATTTAATTAACAATTAATACATTGATGATGTAGTTAATAAGGAAGCAATGAAAGTATAATAGGAAATCGGCCCGCTAGTTAACTATTATCGGAGTCCACTGGAGCGGGTCTCACATGCTTCGATTATTTTGTGTAACAAACCCGTTCTGTACTTACATATGATGCGTATTATGTTTGAGCTGCAATTATAATTTAACAATACCATATACATACTCTTTATTAAACACCAAAAAACAAAACACGGGAACAATACATTTTAATTATCTTTATCTTTCTTTGACAACCTTGGACAGAGAAATGGCTAAGGACAAACACATGGCGGAGTAAACTAATTCCTTTAGAACTTAACTAAAAAAACTAAACTCTAAGAAACACCTAAAGTTTCTATTTTGAAATTAAATCTACATACAAACTAACACATATCATTATACCGACATCTATATAACATATGCAACTTGATTTTATTGCTCTAACTAGATTTCTGAATAGGGGACATGCATTTGTTTTCTTACGCTCTCTGGAAAGTGCCATGAAAGAGAGGAATAACTGTATACGCGAAATAATTGTCATGTAATTTTTTCATAAGATATGAAGCGTTAAAAAGTCATAGTTCAGACCCCTGGAAAAACACTACAAAATCGACGACAGGAATGACGCCACAGTTGTTGTTCCATGCTTAAAATATAAAGACTTTCTAAAGAAATTTGCATTTAATTCGTAAATGACTATGTTTAACCCAATATCGTTAATCTTAAATCGTATCAATGAAACTCAATTCTAGCATTTAATTCTTCTCAGTTAGAGGTAAGACTGTACTTCCCAGAGAATTCCCGTTATTACTGTACATTTTAATAAGTTTCTGTCAGAAAGACTGTGTTTTTTTATGAATTAAGGGTGAGTATCCACCAGTGCTGTGCGAGGTAGCGGAGCGATGAGTAAGGAAAAAATCCACCAATGGGAATACTTCATTTTGCTAACCTCGCTGAGCGCAGCTCTCCTATTGGTGAATGTTTCCTCGCATATCGCTCCGCTACCTCATAGACAATGGAGCAGTCACCTTTCGACTTCATCCTCGGAATCCTTAGACTCTATAATAGGTCGGGGAAAAAGTCTTTTCGCATTTAGTATGTATAAACTTGTAATAAAATCTCTTTGGCTGTACTATTTGTATCTGGCTGGTTTTGATGACATTAAAAAGTTTATATTTGAAAAAGAAACATATTAGTAAAATGTTGTTTCCCGCTATTTTTCATTTGTTTTTCTTTCTGTCAAAATGGGTGAATCAGATGAAGAAACTCGATACATTTTAAATTTATATTACAAAAAAAGAAATAATGCAATGCAAGCCGCGAAACAAAATTGTTATGTGATATAAAATTTTAATATGTAATTACAACTAGGTCGCAATTGTCTTGCGAAGTTTGAACTCATACTAACAAACAAACAAACCGACTAAAGTTACAAAAAGCTTGCGGGTGGACCTTGTGCAGGGTCCGTCCGGATCGCTACCACCATTTTATCCATTAACCTACCGCCAAACAGCAGTGTTCGCATTGTTGTGTTCCGGTTTGAGGATAAGACAGCCGGTGAAATAACTAGCATAGGCATTCCATCTTAGTCCTCAGGATTGGCAACGCATTTACAGTCTTAAGATTGCAGTCTAGTGAATGCGAATGTCTATGGGTCACAGTTTAGACTTACCATCAGGTGGCCTGTGTGCTCGTTTGCCTTCTCGATGCCATAAAAAAAAAAAAAAAACTTTAAAAAATATACGTAACGCTATTACACACAGATTTGGCTTCAACATAGTACCTTCTGTTTCTGAAAGTTAACTAAATACTTTGATACCAGCAAAAACTTCGCTTGCCTAAAAGTCCGGGTACATTTTAAACAATGTACATATAATTCCTCAAATTTCGGGAAGGTTTGGGACAAATATTTTTTGTGACTGCGCATGAACCAAACAACAAATCAAATCAAGTGAAGTAAATTAATGTTGCAAGTATTAGATTAGGACAACGCAATTAATTCACAACAAAGGATGTGGTAAGAGATCTAAAAGTCTAAAGCGATGCAATTGTACGCAATGCAATAGATGCAAAATAAGTATGAAACAACTGCGACGCTTCGGAAGACAATAATAAACATTGGCCAAGTGATATTAAACACCCTACTACAGAAAAATGACACGCCAAACATGTATAGATATTGGCAGCAGGTACCATCTCGCTTTATTAGTGTCTTGATCAAATCCCAATGTTTTGGCATTGATTACAACTTCCTTCGTTCCAACGTTCATACTATCTCAGGCGAAAATATTAAAATATACCTACTCGTAATTCCAGTTGAGCTCGCTAATGTTTAACTAGGTTCTTCCCGCGACTTGTCTACACAGATTTCGATTAATTATCGTAAATTTTTAAATCTTCCGGGATGAAAGTTTTACCCAAATCCGTCCAGCTTTTTCAGCGGGAAAGAGTAACAAACTAACACACACGTAAACTTTCGCATTTATATTATTAGTGGGTCTTTTTAGAACTCGCAGCGCAAAGCTGTCTTTTTGCAAAAATAGTCCTAAAACGCGATTCACCGGAACAAATTGCTAGCGTCGAAAAAAAGTTTAGTGCTAGGTCAGGTAGTGTGAAATAGCGATCCATCCAGGTCAGGTCAGGGACGAATGCTGGAGCTTGCCTCCAAAAACTTCTATAAATCGATGTAGGTACTGCACGGAGCCGTCGCTAACAAATCACTAAGGCTAGAATACCGTGCTGGATTTTCAGAAATATCAATCAATGTTTAGTCTTCATACCTCAAAAAGTGGAAAAGTTGGGGAATTGACTCCTTAACTCACACTAGGTTGTTAAAGAACTATTGTCAAACCACACCGAGTAAGATAGTTGCTATCCTTAGGGACATCTACGGAGAACTATAGAAGTGAAGTGTCATAAAACATGATTTATTTAGACTAAAAAGCTATACTGTGCTAGTGAAATCAAGTTTATTTAAGCGAAGAAAATTTTGTTGTCTTCATAAACATAGGTTAGTAACATAACAATACACAATTACATCCGTCTATTATTGAGAAACATGAGCGCATTAGCTCTTGTAATAGTATAACTTCTAGTGAGGTATGTATTATTCCTATACGCAATGACGGTTATTCCAACTTCTTATTACCACTGAATCGTCATTAATTACTAGGTAGGGATACCCTCACTTTCAGATTTGTAGCAACGGAATGACTTGAGTTATCTAATTGAAAGGAACTAGGTACTAAATAAATTCGCAATGAAGCTAATGTCTCTATAAACGGTGAATATAGAATATATTATGCGATCGCAAGCTTCCGCCGGCGCCATTAACATGTTTGCCAATGGACAGTTCATTAGAATTAATTTCGCTTTCCGTTGTCCACATTAACACGCTCAGAGATTCTTACGTGCAATCCATTACGGCTACACTTTGCAATGTTTTATCACCAGTTGTAACAGAAGAAGTAATGGATGATTCGCGTGGTTTGCAGTCGTCGTTCTTATTTATTGGTACATGCTTACCGGGCAAACCTGCCCGTTGTGGTTTCAGCTCAGTCGCCGATTGGCGCGCAAACGTGTCGGTCGTGTGCTTGCGCTCGACGCCATATTGACTCATTGACTTTCGTTTATTCCCGGTCCCGCTCGGATTTCCCTTAATATCCAGTGTTTCCGTGAATGTATCGTTATCCAGAAAAATCTGAAAACTGAGTGTTGTGTAAAGTTTAGTTAACTCGTACCTACCTGTTGGTTTACCGCAGTTTGGAAGTCGTCGCATACAAGGTAAATTAGTGTTTTACTATCCAACTTTAGCTTAAGCAGTTTAATTTTCGTTAATTTTGGCGTAACGTTAAACATTGCGCCAAAAAAGTTTACTTTAACGTGTTGGTTGCGGATAAACTAGGATTGTTCAATATTTAGATCGTATAAGTGTACTGCTATCATATAATGTAAGTAAATCTGACTTCGCACATTTATGATAGGCTTAGGTCCCTAATAAGTTCGGTAGATTTGTTGTAATCGGTCTCGGATTTATCTTAAGACTGTGGATTATCCCACTGTTTCTGAAAATTGTTCGATAAACAAGTAAGGTACCTATCTGTTGAGCATGGGAGAAGTTCACAACAATATTTATGACAGTTAATGCCTTGGAACTCTGCAAATTAATGTCCGCCTATTTGTCATATTTACTCAAGTGAGTTAATTGCATTTTCCTTTCTTTTTGTGCTTCTTAAGACTCATGGAACGGAGTAGTACCTATTACTGCTACAATTGAAGTATTTACCTACCGAATTTTGCTTTTGCATTAGTAATGCAAAATGCCCGTGTAGGTATTTTATTTACAGCGGGGTTACTACGGCGCGCTACTGTTATTTTCAAAATGCTTTAGCCAAAATGTGCCCAATTTTCAGAATAGTAAGCATTAAATTACAAGTAAACTAACATCATAAACCTCTCTAATATTTTTTGATAATGTCGAATAATAAGGTACAAATTTCAAAAATCGAAACAAAAAATCTTATTTTAAAGCCAAGCCACTCGAGCCATATAATCACATCTTATTTTAAATCCAAGCCACTAGAGCCATATAATCACGATAACATGGCTCTAAATGTCTATGACAGTCGATTTATTGCAACGTCTGTGGGATGTCAAAGGAGACAAGGAGGAGGAGGAGCTATGCTAACCATTGCAAGACCGGCAAGCTCGTCCACAACGTGTCCAGATGAGATTTTATCAAATACCTAATGTAAAATAGTAATCTTCTAAGTAAATATATAAAACAGTACCGTGACTGAGTGACTGACAGACAATGCACAGCCGAAACCGCTGGAACAAGGGACTTGACATTTGGAGGGAATATTCCTTGGATATCCTAAGGTTGCACTAAGAAGGGATTTTTGGAAATTCACCCCCTTCCTCATCCTCAAAATTCTACGCGTACTCGGCGGCCGTCCTCTAGTCATTATTATACAATTTAGTAATTATATTATTTTGTATCGTCTGTGACCATTCCCCTAATAGGTACATTTTCTTTGATATCTGATTTAGCAAAAGGCTTTATGTTCGCTCGGGCGGAAAACATTCGGTTCAAGGTTAGGTTTTTTGGCTCTGGTCTCTAAAACTAATCGGTATATAGCCAAACTTTTGTGGATTTACGATGGCATACAAGAGTGGAACAAAATAAAATATGCATTTGAATAAAACGTTGTCTTTGCCCTACAGCTGCCTAACTTTGGCAGTTTAGTCACGTCACGTTCATCACTAGATAAAATTGAAGAAAACTAAAATGTTGCATAGACATTCATAATATAATATCCTGGTCCTGACTATTATTGCGGCTTAAAAGATTTCCTTGTGAAATACGTGCTGATGCTTTATACAGCTTACCTACCTAATTACTATTGCACCCTATGGTTTACTGGTTTTGTTGTAAAATAATATTTGGCTGAAATTTAAATGCTTTTTATTTGTTTTCCAAAGATGTGAAAGATGATGTTATGAGTAAACTAGTAGGCCTAATTTTTCATTCCTTCAAGCCCATGTCCTCGCACACTAAGAGTTTAGAGGACTTTCTAGTTCACAACTGAACCTGCCCGCACTTCACTAATGGCAATTCCTCCTAGAATATACATTCTGCATGACAAGCGCACGAAGCTCTTAATAATGTATGCGGGATAGTCCGATTAACATAATTTTCTTAGGGCTGTATGTTTAGGGCCAATTCAATTTGGCGAAACATCGGCACACCAGATGCTGTTTAATTTGCGGTTCCAGAAAAAGATCTGAAAGACCTGTATGTAAAAAGCATTTTTCTGAGCTAAGTCAACGTGCCTAAGTAAATAATGGAGTTAATGAAGTAAAAAGGTTGAGATCAAAGTCGTAGGACTGCGGGAATAGTAATTGCTCTAATACGGTGGTGTTAGTATTACGTTCGTTTTAACTTTTGATTTGAATGATATACCTATTTGTATAATGAAGAATTTCGCATTAATGGAAAAATTTATAGAAGATGTAAAAAATATATTAAAAGTAAATAAGACTACATCAATATTCTTACCAAGTTGTCCAATGACTAAATGTGTCATTCTCGATTTAAGTTAACGACTCGACTAAGTTAAGTAGGTATTTATTAGAATCAGACCTTTCAATGTTTCTAGTTAAAGAGCATTTAAAACTACTAAAATGTAAATGGAACGATTTACACGCAGTCTTGGAGGTGAAAAGATTTATACCGCACTTGTGTTACAAGCTTACCCTTTTCATGTGGAGGTGGAGCCACTCTTTCTGACCCGGTTTTTGCTAAATTAACAGTTTTTTTGCATTTACATTTTTCCTTTTAGTTAAGCTTTTAGGTAATTGGGGACACAATGTTTACAAAAATTACAAAAAATCTATTCCGGGTGGAGGTCAGAAGGCGCAAGTTCCATTGTCGCTACCGGCCCTTCCAATTTTAGTGTCATGGTCAAAGTATAATACAAAATACGGAAGGAAACAATAAGAGTACCTAAGGGGAATGTAATGGGTCAACGGACTATGCAAACTAGGAGTAAGTATCTAATATTCGGACACTAGTAGTCAGTGAGAATAGTCCCGTCATTTGTAACCAAGTCGTAATGTTGCAAGTCTCATAAAGATCAAAGATTAGTTTTAATTAAAACTAAGATTGGCATTGGCTATGTCTTGATGATTAAAAAACTAGGAGCTACAAATGTCAACTTTATTGTTTTTGCACCGGGAAAACGTTCAATTGTTTTTACATCCGCTCTTTTTTGTTCATCGATTTCAATTAGTCACTCTTTTGTTTTTAAACAATTTATCATCGATAAGAACTAGAAAGTGGTACAATGTCAATAAAGCTGGTATTGACGAGCCTATCGACCTTGTGGCGAGGAACTAGAGCACCATTGGAGACCTTCACTAATATAAAACCAATTTTATCTACGAGTACATCACTTGACTCAACAGAGTAGTAGTGAAACCTTCGTTCCTTGTTTATGAAGAATCGTCACTATCTTTATTAACTGACTTTGAGTACGGCCGTAAGTGAAATAAAGCTTAAGTAACAAAGTTGTAGCGAGCATGTTACGTTTGCCCCTTTATTTCGTTATTATTAGGATACGCGTTGGCTTCCTCATACGCTAAGCATTTTATTTTTACTCCCTGGGGAGATTTGGCTTGCGGAAAGTCTTTTAGTTCACCATTATATATGTTTACATCTTCATTAATGAAATAAGGGCCTGTAGTACTGTTAGGCGATGGGCTTGCAACCTGTCACTAATACACTGATAAACATCTTAGCCTACTTGTGCAAATTATGGTTACAGAATTGTCAACAAGTCTTTTTAGAGTTGTTGGTATTTCTGTAGCTGGGTCACGCACACTCTTAAAAACAAAAATTGGGTCTCCTGTGGCCAATAGTTAAAAGCTTGTGTGCATATATGTTATGTTTTTATATGATAGGTCTAAAACAGTCCTGACGGCGTGTTTGCGGGTATGGGCTTAGCCAGAAAATTAGGCCTTAAAAACGTTTACTTTCGGTGTGTCCAGAGGAAAGACGGTAACCTAAATCTGTGTATGACCCAGCTCTGCCTACCCCACTCTGGGAATGAAGGCGTGATGTTATGTATGTATGTATGTCTTCATTAATTTAGGCTTTTTGTATGTTTCGCTATTATTACCATAAGCACCCAGCTTTAAGAATAGTAGGGCCTCATAACACTGATGTACTATTAGTTAGCTATGCTCGTCTGATAGTCTCTCACAACACTCGCAACCGTTAACGGAAGTTGGACAGACTTATTGCGAACTGACTGCAGCTTGTTATTCTCCGTATAATTGGCAAGTCTTTAAACAAGCTTTAACTGTGTTAAAATTGTTACATTCTAAATTGATAATTCATTTCTTCATCGTCTCCTTGCTTTGGTTGATTTGATTTGTCATGCCAGAACATTTTAAAAAAAATATTGTCAAAAACTTATTTATTTTAATTTTACACTAATTTTGACTCTTTGTTATTTAGTGTCATGATGGTACGTTATTAAATGCTTTGTGTTCGTTCTACTTTTACTGTTTTACAAGCGATAATAATATTATAAATGCGAAAGTAACTCTGTTTGTCTGTTAAGCCATCACAGCTAAACCGCTGTACCGATTTCGATTAAATTTGAGGAACGATATAGGGTACTTTTATCCGCTAGTAACTTACTTATATGAAGATTGGCTTAAAGGTAGTTTGGCATCTTATGATGAACATACTTAATCAAAAAAAAAACAACGAAGAACGTTTTCCAGTTTCTAGATTTTATAAGATGTCATTTTCTGGAAACTTCTCGCGCATAAAAGAAATCTTACTTATATCAAAAAACATGTATCTCTAACAACCGGAAGGCTTGTTTATTTATAGTTCACGTTCTAACAAGGCTTCTCCAACGTCAAGCATTTTCTCGCTCAGAAGAGGAAAAGAAACGCTAATTGTCTTTCTTAGGCATATTACATGTAGACCGTGTCATTGGATGGCACAATACGGTCCGTCTGTATGTCGAGACAAGGGAATTCGGCCTTCGCCTCCATTGTTCTGATATTCTTCCTACCTACATAATTCACATACTCGAACACACGACAGTTTAAGTTACTGCTTTCTATTTGTTGCTGTATTCCAGAGTTTTGGCGTAAATTCTGCTTTGGAAACGATATTCGCAACAAAATTTACGAAACGGTCCTCAAGCATAGGAATAGCAACTGTACAACCGGGTTAAAGTGAATAAAGAAAGATAGCGAACACCAAACTGATGCCGTAAGTAAACTTTTTTAAGAGTTTGAGAAGGTACGGAAGTGTAAAGATTGCGTTATCTCTTAGCCACAGCTTATGGCGGACAATCTCTCGCAGATCGACCGAGTTGCTTAAGCCACCGCCTTTTCCACACCTTCTGTAAGATGTAATTTGATCCGTATCAGAATCGTCATATGTGGCAACATTCACCTTGTGACTGGCTGACTATATCAACGTCTGGATTGCTGAATTCAAGGTCAAATATATTTTAAAACAAATTGACAAGATTTGACAATGTTCTAAATTTAGTCAACAAGCCTTTGCACCTACATCGATGATGTGTTGTTAAGGAAACTTGCTCCGATATGTTAGGCAAAGTTTCATCTCACATTATTACACTCTGATATCGTATATCAAGATGAGGTAAGAAAGCTGCTACGTTAAAAAATAACAATCTCGTTATTTTTATGAATATAATTTTTAGCAATAGTACGTGTCTCAACAGTGAAACAAGATCTTCTCTGGATAAATTACAAATATTCTAGACTTGTTCGAATACTTTTGGAAACAAATTTCTTGTTTACCCTTGATTTGGTCAATAATTGGTTTGTTTATGGTCTATAACCACAATTACTACATCATCGTCACATCCCCCAGTAATATTCCAATTTCGTCAAAAATTTAGGCAAATTGTTTTTGCCGTAAAACTCAACCTGAGAGTTCCATGTGCCAAAATCTTTTGCTTTCATCTTTTGATTTTTTTTTCTTTCAGTTCAGATCCAGATCATTACATACCAAGTAACAATCATACCGATGACCTCGCAACCATTAGGTAACTGTCTCGTTCTGTTCAGTTCACTTGTCATATTATATAGAACAACCGTCTATATAGCATCTAATTACAAACAATATCTATCATCTTGGCCAGCATAATGTTTCTTATTTCTACCATTACGAAATCGTTTTCTAGCTATACTTATCAAATGTCACATCTGATCTCCATCTGTCTCCATTACAGAATTGTCGTCCATTTCTCATTAACACGCTTCATTTTTGTTCCAAATACATAATGAACAATTCACACATCATATTTCATTTCATTAGCCAATGAGAATATTGCAAGTTTAACGTGACAGCTAAATAGACCAATCAGAAGGCGTAGCTAAGGACCATTTTCTAAACATTTACGTCTAACTTTGCTGTTACGGAGTCTGAATTAAACAATTCGTTACGCACTGGATGCTCGAACGACGGTCGTCCTACCTACTGGCATAATTACAATCTTGGTTAATACTTGATGAAGACATATTTAATTTTATTATAAAAAAACATTTTAGCTCTTTGTTGATAAGTCTCCTTTTGACAACGATATTGCTCCTAAAAACGTAAGAAAAATCTTGAAACCTTGCAAATTAAATTAAACCTAACATCGTAATGTACGTTAAACTAAATGACTCCTTTTAAGTTTTTATCCTTAAGCATTTTAACTCGGACGTTACATCAAAATCTTGGTTAAATATTTGAAAACTTTGGTTTTTATCAAGGTAACGAAAACTGGCATTTTCAATAACCTTATCCTTTCCAATAACAAAATGTATTACAAGTTAATTGTATCCTACTAATTTAAAATGACAGATCTTGAACTTTACCCGAATTATTAATGCCATTATAGGTCGGTAGGGGAAAGACAATTATTTATTATCATTTCCCGTACCAAGTTCTGTTATGACCTACAATTTACTGTCAGGTAAAACTCTTAAGGTTGACCTACTTTTCTAAGAGCTTGGGTTTTAAATTACTAACAGCAGTGAAACTTAAGTAATTATTAAACATAATTCGATTCTAGAGCTGATGGAATATTGTTGTCCTGGACGCTTTTCAAACATTAAATCTAATAACTAACCTAACCGACGCACACTCTACGCTAATCTTGCTGTTATAAATAAAATAAAATATTTTACCTTTTTGAGGCACCAAAATTTCAAGATTTGATTTTACAACTTTGCTGGCGTATTGTAACTATGCCAAATTACAGCTTTTTAATTTTGAGACTCTCTGCGTTAAACCGCGGACAAACGGACAGACGTTCATGGCGAAACTAGAATGGTTTCGAACAGGAAGAAAGAGAATATCGGGAAACAAATTCTACGAGTACATACTGGGCGTCCTCTAGTGAGTAGTATTGTAGTAATCATAATCATCTAATAGCGTAAAAAATGATCCATCCTTAGGTCATAAACCACTTTGTGGGTCATCACAGCGTGGCCGGTGTCATTGACTCCGCAAGTGAAGGCGGTGCGTCGAACTGCCAAATGCCAGGAGCGTAGGCGTACGCGCATCGATTCCTCGCAAAGATATGCTCTAGTTGCGTGTGCTGCATCAATATAAAAGGGTAGTGTTTTGACTCGGAAGTTTATTTTGCAGCTTGTACACGTATGCATTTAGTGGTGGTAGGACCCTGTGCAGGACCCGTCCGGATCGCTACCACCATCTTATCCATTAACTACCCGCCAAACAAAAGTGTTCGCATTGTTGTGTTCCGGTGTGGGGATAAGACAACCGGTGAAATTACTAGCATAAAGGCATTCATCGTAGCCGTCAGGGTTGGCAACGCATTTGAGGTCTTAGGATTATAGTCTTGAGAATTCAAATGTCTATGGGTCTCAGATTCCACTTGCCATCAGGTCGCCTGAGTGCTAGTGTGCCTACTCTTCAACAGAAAATAACAACACTAGCAGAATCATAGAACTGATCTTGGTTCAGTTCTTCTTCTCAAGACATGTCAGAAATTACAGTTTTCTGTAACTTGACGGTTACTTTGACATATCTTGAGACGGGGATCTCAGACATAAGTTTATAAGTAGGCCCCTCAATTGCCTTATTACTGAACGAACCAAACCTCAATCAATCAATGCTGATAATTTAACAGCAACACGAAAGTCGAAATGTAACTACACACGCCCTATTGTATGTTTGACGACACGCTAGCCTAGTTGGTAGTGTAGCCTTCGAAGCTAGAGGGTCCTGGGATTAAATACCGGTAAGGGCAGAGATATTTGTGTGATGATCACGATTATTTATTCTTGACTCTTCGATGTTTTATATGTATTTATGTATATATTCCCCATAGTACCCATAGTACAAGCCTAGAGCTTAGTTTGGGACTAGGTCAATTTGTGTGACATTGTCCTGTGTTTTTTTTAACTACTATTCAGTATAAAACATAATTCATGTGATTACATTATTTTATCAGACATAGACCCATTTCCGAGTGACAGGGTACAAACACAATTAAATTTTCAAAGACCCTAAATGGCGACTCTGGACAAGCACCCCAGTTAAACTAATTTAATCAGAATCCTCTATGAATTTTAGCAGAAAAGGTACGTAGGTGGCTCTTTAGTAAATTAAGTTATGTAAATTTAATAGCATGGAGGATTTTATTCCATTCGATATACGGGTTACAATACAATACATATATTCTTGATTGAACACCACATACCAATACAGCATGAAATGTAAAATACAAATAAAAAGTTACTAAGTGAGTCGATAGGCGGTCTTCCAGACAACCATACAAAGAATAGAAGTTATAAAGAAACAGAAATAAATTGGTAGGCGGTGCAAACTAAACTAACAAAAGAAAGAAATATATAAAAAAGTAAAAAATAAACAAGTAAAAATAAAAATAACACCAAACATTCAAACGACATATACGTATAATGTACATAAAATATTAATATATAAACATAAATAGATAAATAAAAAAATAAAAAATATAATACTACGTATCTTATACGTATCTTTCCGTTTCATTTATATGTAGTAAGCCTAGTGAGTCGCTCCTTATTATTATTTTAATGGCATGCAAGTTAAATATAATAATAAGGTATGTATAACATGCGTTTGTAATAAATTAGTGTGTTGAATTGAATCAGATGATTTGATATTATAATATGATTTCTCTTTCAATATTGCCAAGTATCATCAAAAAATATATTTTACAAGCTGTTCAAAAACGCCTCCAGAAACACTGTATGTATACTTATTGTTGAAATTTCTAATCGGTTCTCTACCAAAATTTCTGGAAATTTGTCGACGAATTTTACGTATCTTACCAAATACTCTTTATTAGATCTGAATCTAATCTGTGCACCAGAGTATTTTTTATACCGGCTCGTTTTTTTTTCTTCACAATAGCCACGCTTATGCCGTTACCTGTGGACCTAACACGCTGCCACGGGACAAGATTTGACTCGGGTCTTTAATTCGTCTATCCCATATTCCAACGTAAGAATCAAGACTTAAGGTTTAAAATAATAGTGTGTTTTGTGTGACTTGAGTCCTTTTATTATTAAGCAACTTAAACCCCAGGTCACTTTAATAATTTAATAATGATATTTGACACTAGTTCCCATTTGACGTATTTGACTCTAGTTCCAGTGGCAGCGTGCTAAGCCCACTGTTTTGTAAACTCATGTTATTTTCAAGTTTAAACCGAAACATTGACTTCGAAAGCATTGAAAAATTCCAGTTCTCATGTTGCTAGTTCTAATATTGGTAAATATTCATTTTATCAACATCATTATGCTTTAGAAGTACTTATTTTGCACACGTCGCTCAAATATGCACTTGGTACCTACTATATCATTTTATATGGACGCGCTTTGTAAACCTTGATGTTTGTTAAACATAGTTAATGCGTATTTAAATGTTTAATGTCCTCACGACCATCCATTAAATAATCAATGCCAACAACTAAGTCATACGGAGTCGTTACTCGTTACTGAATAAAGACGTTACAAAATAAACTAACTTAGGAACAAAAGTTCCTGGCTCCTAAGGTGTAGGTTACACAACTACGACATCTCGTTGTCTATGACAAATGGATTTGCTGACAGATGACCTTTTCATGGTGAAATTGTGTTTTTTGACAAATATTATGGTTTTTATTGTTAGGGTGCCTATCCACCAGAGTATGTGAAAGCTACCAGTTTCCACGAGCGCTATACTGAGTGATTTTGGGGTCATGATCCAGAATGGCCAAAAGTGAATAAGACGGTTGAACAACCTTTCCGATGGAACCAACCACGAAATCGCCAAAAAAAAAAACCAGCTGTTCCATACATTAACTCTCAATTGATTCACCGTTAATGTATGGAACAGCTGTTTTGATGATGATTGGTGGATATCAAACGCATCCATAGCAATGTAGCATAGCGCACTCTGGTGGAAAGGCACCCTTATTCTTAAAGTTAACGAGGAACATAATCGTGCGTTCTCGTCTTAGTACGTTTATCATGCTCCCAGAACTTATGTGCAGCTGTGAATTGTGCTTGGATCAAAATTTCAGAAATGACAATATTTTAAGGCTGGTTTATGAAATACGAACTATATGTTGAAGGTTATCAAACGGTTTAATTGTAACAATAGCCTTATCTGTAACGTGAGTGAAACTGCAACTAATGTCCGTGACTACAACTTCTAACTTAAAGGCTATTTCAATGTAATGAAAGACATTATTTACAGACGTGTTTGTGATAGTGAAGTTCTAACATTATATAATGTAATTTTGCCCTTTCGGCGCCTACGACATGCCATACTATTCGTTTGTTTTGCGTGCGAATGTGCTCGGGATTGCACCCCTTATAGAAAGGGGCGATTCTTTATGTCCTACTTACTATGCATAGCTACAGTCCCCTACAGTACTCGTATTTTGGTGGCCAATGTCATTTATTATATACATACATACATAACATCACGCCTTCATTCCCAGAGTGGGGGAGGCAGAGCTACAGAATACCAACAACTTAAAACTTGGTGATAATTCTGTAACCACATTTTGCACAGTCAGGCTAAGATGTTTATCAGTGTATTAGTGACATGTTGCAAACCCATCGCCTAACAGTACTAAAAGCCTTTATTCCCTTAGTCGCCTCCCACGACGTCCACGGGAAGACATGGAGTGGCACTATTCTAACCCGGCAACCACACGAGAAACTAACTTATTATATCTTTCCCGAAAAACACCCCAGTAGGGCATAATCATTCGACATCGTATTTTATCGGACCAGTTCGTTTTCGTCTTGCTTTCTCAAGTACCTTATGGATAGGGAGGCGGTGTCTACATTGCTATCAAAATTAAAAGGTTAGAGTGTAAAAATATTAGCTGGATAAATGATTATTAGGATAGCATTTTTGAGTTCTGCGGTATAGATATCTCCAAAAAAATATGTTAATAATATGCTTAAACAGACTAGCCTATGGAAGTGTATTTTGTAAAAGTTTTTAACCATCTACCAAACGATATCAAAAGGTTGGTTTTCTGGAAATTTAAAACCAAACTCATTGATTTTTGTGTATTATGTAATGCGTTTTATAGTAATAGTTATTGACTTTTATGAGTGTCTGACATGTTATTATTTCGATGACTGCAAAGTTTTGACACTCCAACTTTTTTTATTAAACTTAAGTGTTAATAAATTTTATTCTATTTTTATGGACCGTTGGGATCAGAAAATTTTATACTTTGCCTGAAATATTTATACCCGTCATAAAAAACCTGATTTGACATAGGCAATTGCAAGTTTATTTTCTTTCCGTCTATAAAATATACGTATATTATTGCAACAATTGCTCTAAGGGATTATACTGGTGTCAATTTTAGTTACATCAATCAAAGGACTGGCTTAGTACCTGCTTATGAATATAGTGTCTGAAATCGAAACAAACAATTTTAGCTAAGGGTTTCATTCAACGGCAAATCAAGAGTTGTGGACTGCTAAAAGCGATAAAGGCAATTACTGAAACCGTAAATCATTTTGCTTTCACGATATTACTCGTATATGCATAAATTAAGTTATAAAGTGTCCGCGAATTGCCAACGATAGCTATTCAAAATTCGTCTCGCGTAAATGCATAAAGCTAGTGATCTGAGGGTGATTAAGAAGAACTGGGACGCCCCTCAACTCGAATTCTAAACGCTTCTGGACTGTTTTCATGTAAGACTTGAGGCGTTAGCAAAGGTTTAAATTGCTACCTACTTAGTTTATTACTTTTTCGTTTGCATGGAATGGTGCAGTCCGCATAAACTGGACTTGCCTCTTCATTCGAGTTTCCAGAAGTTGCCCAGTTATATCTATCATGACGAAAAATATAAAGGTCTTTCGGGAAATCGCTTGGATGTAGTTTGTAGGCCCATACAATTATGATTCAGAACAAAATTGACACACATTCGCACACGTCACAGTGCTTGCGTGGGTTTGACGAGTAATTGCATTGCATTGCAGTTGTGCTTGTATAAGGATTGTTACATGAGGGATGCTTTTACGATTTCAATAAAACGATTGATTGATTGATTGATTGATTGATTTTTACTTATTCTTTCTCTTACTAATTCTTACATGCTAATTGCTAACACAACTTACGCAAACGGTAGCCTAAAGCGATTTAACTATTCCATTGTCACCTTGTCTTTGTTCAAAAAGTTTTTGTGAATTAACTCACTTATTGTTCAAATGATTTTCGCCCAAACACTCATACATTTCCTTGTCGGCTTAATGTCCTCTGTTAAAATTTACATTGCGAACCTCTCGGTCGT
This sequence comes from Acleris holmiana, assembly GCA_949316455.1. Classification (NCBI taxonomy): domain Eukaryota; kingdom Metazoa; phylum Arthropoda; class Insecta; order Lepidoptera; family Tortricidae; genus Acleris; species Acleris holmiana. Next base: position 4,198,351 of record OX438764.1, read on the forward strand.
TATCGACCATAACGTTCTCTTGCCATTTCAAAGCCGTTGGTCTTTAACTTCGCATTTCTACGGATTTGTGTGCGGTTATAATCTTAATAGTCCACGATTTAACAACAGTGGCCGGGCTTAATATTAGACTTATGATTGCTTTTTTAATGTCTTCTGCGTCATTTTCGCATTTACTAAGAACTTGTTTAATGGCGTTGTGTTTACCTGACATTGCCAAGTAACTACTAGTAGTTGTTTCTTTAACGGCTTATGTAATTTAGTTTCTTTGTACCTTTCAAGTGATAAATAGCATTCGATTTCAATACAAGAAATAACCTTGATCATGCGAACGACAACAAATATGACTAGGTATAATGAACGATTTGCAGACAGTGGTGGCAGGACCACCATCTTATCCATTAATCAACCGCCAAGCAACAGTATTCGCATTATTGTGTTCCGGAAATTACTAGCATAGAGGAATTCCATTTTGGTCCTCAGGGTTAGCAAAGCATCTGGGGTCTTAGGATTGCAGTCTCATGATTAATTATAGTCTTGAGAATTCAAATGACTATGGGTCTCATATTCCACTTACCATCAGAAGGCCTGAGTGCTCGTGTGCCTTCTCCTTATGATAAAAAAGACGTAAAGAAACTGCTGATTGCAGGTGAAAATTGTCGTTTGTTAATTAATGACGACACGTTGGCCTAGTTGGCGGTGACCCTGCCTACGAAGCTTGCAGTCCTGGGTTCAAATCCAGATATTTGTGTGATGAGTAAGCATTTGCTCATCTATCTTGGATGTTTTCGATGTGTTTAAGCATATACTTCTTTATATAAATAACTTTATCGTTGTCTAGTACCCACAGTACAAGCCTAGAGTTTAGTTTGGGACTAGATCAATTGGTTGGACATTGTCCTATGATACTTATTTATTTACGTACGCTTTATTTGAAATCCGCTTTTTTAGAGTCCCTAACGATTTGCACCAGCTCGTTTCAATGTTATTGCCGTTAGTATTGGCACTGACGTCAGCATTGAAATTTTATTGCCCAACCTCATCCGAATTATGAATAGTCGGAGTATCCAGTCCGTGACTCAACTCAACGTACACTCAGCCAACCATTAGCATATCGCCCTCCTAAGCCAATAAGCAGTATCTCAAATTCAATGGCCAAAGCAGATTCAATCCTATCCCGTTGGTAATAAGGTTGCATTTGATACAGGAATTTGTCTGAGATACTGCCATTTGTGTTAGCAGAACAGCATATGCTACTCAACCTGTGGGTCTAGAGACAAGTTGCATTCGTCAATCGTTAGCAATTATGTTTCGATGGAAAAATGTATGGAATTGACGTAATCCATCCAGATAGTCACGTGGTACTATCTCGGTGTCTTACGTCAATTCCGTTCATTTGTCTCGAAACATAATCGTTACCGATTGCCGAATGCAAATTACTAGCGTATTGTTTTCGTTTAGTTTACGCTCGTTTTAGCTCTCACTGTTAATAGGTATCCTGGTCATCAACAATATAAATTATACAACATTGCGCTTAAAAATATCTGACAAGCTCTTATGCATCCATTAATAAAGACTTGTCAGATATTTTTGAGGCCAATGTTGGATAATGTGGATGGAGTTGGATAGACTGTGATGTACAGGGTCAAAATATCAAAGCAATGTAGGTATACTTTATTGGTAACCATATTCAATTTAAAATACTAAGTTAACTGATGATGGTGATGGTATGTATTTGCTGAGAGAAAAGGACAGAGCTATGTAACTGCTATAGCTTTGTCCTTTACGCTCGCCGTAAAATGAACGTCATAGCCTTGTCATAATAACCCCCCTGAGCCTTTATTACATTTTGGTTGCCATAGTTTTCTTTCCGATAACGTCAAACGGACAACTTATTTAAAATACAAAAAACAAGCCTTACAAACCAAACTGCATTTTTTAATATTGTCGTCTATGTATACGTTTTATGTTTTTAAACCCGCCATTTCGGGTTAAATTACCTAGTGACACTTGCGAAGACATCACGCTTATCGGGTCATCCGTTTTGCCTTTACACTTACATAAGTACCTACTTAGTAGACGTTTCCTTTGGCAGCGGGGTAAAAAGCTAAACAATACGATAGCGGTATGGTTTAGAGCCAAGTGAAATAGTCCTTTCAATTTAGACGGCGACTTAATTGCATCATTTGAGTGTCATCGTGACTTGCACCCACGGTTTGAACTGAATAAGGCACGAACGAAGGTTATTCAAAAGTGAGTTTTAATGACCAGTCACTGGCCTTCTTTTTGTTTGTAATTGCGAATACAGTTACGTTGCCTATAAATGGAATTAAGAACAATATTGGTAATGTTGCAATTGTATTAAGTACATTGCCCTATTTATGAAATTGGGATGCTGCTTTTATTTTGCGTGAATATAAGCGGTGAATGTAGATAGTAAGTACCATTACACTTGCATAAAAACGTATTTTTTTAGTTTTAATAGTACTTTTTGCAAGAGATACTATATATTTCCTATTTACCCGTCTGCGACAGGAGGAGGGTTATGTATTTAGTGGGTATGTATGTTCATTTGAGCGGCATCTCTGCAGCTTAAACGGCTTGATACATTTTAATATAATTATAAGGTGTCGTTAGATTCTACTTGGTTGATATAATATTTTAGTGAAAGAGATGAGGGGTGGATTGTATTTGTAATATAATATTTATGTATTGGTTGATAGCAATGTAAAATGTGCTCAATATCCTAGCATTTAGGACAATAATTTGACAGATTATTGTCCCCCGCTTTCCGCTATCAAGTTAGCGTCCGCTATCTTTTCGGTGTCTCTCATCTACTGTTGGTTTTTGTTATGTTGTATATTTAAATAACCCACTTATGTTAGTATTAGTGCTTCTCGAATTATAACAGTTACATACATAAATCACGCCTGTTTCCCAGAGGGGTAGGCAGAGACCACTTCTTTCTACCTGCTACGATCCTGGCATAGCTCTTTCGCTTCTTCCACATTCATACATCGATTCATGCATGCACGTCGGTTTCGGGTACTTAAGATTCGGCCCTTTTCCAGTATTTCCCCGATTTGATTCAAAAAAGTTCGAATAGGGCGTCCCCTTCCGACCCTTCCACTCACTTTAGCACTGTATATTTCTTTCGTCAATCGTTTTTCATCCATCTTTTCCAAATGACCGAACCTTCGAAGCATGCCTTTTTCAATTTTAGTCACTCTTCATCTTCTTTCAGACCACACTTCTCTCTGATGTTTATAACAGTTAATCGTACCTAAAAAGTGTTTATTTACAATAGCTGACAGTATAAATAAATGCTGTCGGGTTTTTGTTCCCTTGCTAGCTGCACCTAGCTCTGCTGTAAATGAGTTCCTTCTTAATTACGTTTCGTATAAATTAACCTCCGTGGAACGACATAACTATAGTCCTAGCGTGTAACAATAGTCTGATTTTCATCCTTACATCATGCTTAAAATATGATAGCTATATGGCATCATGCTTAAAATATGATAGTTTACTAGCATAGAGGCATTCCATCTTAGTCCTCAGGGTTGGCAACGCATTTGAGATCTTAGGATTATAGTCTTGAGAATTCAAATGTCTATGGGTCTCAGATTCCACTTTCCATCAGGTGGCCTGTGTGCTCGGGTGCCTTCTCGGGTTCATTCCAATAAATATTTTCTAGAAAAGGAAAACGTACAGACATAGTTTTTCATAATATCTGTAACATATTCAAAAATCGGAAAAATCGGACAACGTTTAAGGGGAGAAAATCGTTACCGCGTTTTGTGTGGTATTTTTTTGCGTCACAGTTAATGTAAGGAAGAAAATTGGCCTATTGTTGCAGCCTAGGACTATAGTTGTGGTTTAAGGTATCGGTTGTTCTAAAAAGTGGAAGTTGATTAGTCTTAGTTGGTACTTTTTTCAAGAGAGTATGCTATATGTTTAATTTACTTTGCTATTTAACTTAAATTGTTACTAACTTTGTTCTAGCAGTTTCGTCTAAAACAAAACACCACCAACATCTTAGTTTATTAATAATCTCGTACTCGCTGATAAACTTAGCCTGTTGAGGCTGTTGATGACTAGTTGCGTTAGCCTAGTTGGAAGTGACCCTGCCTCCGAAGCTTGTGATCTTGGTTTTAAATCCCGGTAAGGGCAGATATTTGTCTGATGAGCGCGAATATTTGTTCCAGAGTCTTGGATGTTTTCTATGCATTTAAGTATGTATTTCTCTATATAAGTATGTTTATCGTTGTCTAGTTCACATAGTACAAGTCTAGAGCTTAGTTTGGGACTAGGTCAATTTGTGTAAGATTTTACCTTGATATTTATTTATTTTATCTATTCTAAACTTGCTAGAAATATTAACAAACACAGTAATACGATAATATATCGGTTATCGGTTTGTTAGTTTCCACTAAGAGCTGTCAGTTTATCGCCGTGATACTTTATCTGTGGCAATCTTGCTAGTATTATGAGAGCCGTGTGATTGTGGTCAAACCTTGATGAATCATTGGACGCGGGTTTGCTTATGCTGACTCACTGAGTTAGTGATGTTAGTGGTATGAAATCTATTGCATCAGCTGTTATCTTGCTTTCAGTGTTATTGTTACAGCTACGAAATGTTTACCGACCTTACCGAAAAAGTTTTACCGGTTATTTACCGAACCGTGAATATATTTGATTTATTTATTAAGTTCCCAGTATTAAAAGTAACAGTCTACCTACACGTTTTAAAAGGAGATATATAATGATTTAAAGTTGTTAATGATTTTATATATTTACAACTGTTACCGAGTACCTACATATTTGCAACCAATTCTAAGCATTTCCTAGTGGACTCGGGGCGCAATACACTCCCAAGTTATTACAATATATTAGGATAATAGATCGGAATATGACGATTCTAGGTGCACTTTAACCGTGTTTGATAGAGCCAGTTTAGTCACTAATTGCATTCCCTAGTTTTTATTTTTAGTTTGCATTTACAGCATGTGCAAGTTACATTTTTTTATATGACATCAGTCCGTCCGGATAGCTGGATAGCGGACCACCATTTTATTAATTAACCTAACGCCAAGCATCAGTGTTCGCATTATTGTGTTCCGGTGTGGAGATAAGACAACCGGTGAAATTACTAGCATAGAGGCATTCCATCTAAGTCATCAGATATGGCAACGCATTTGAGGTTTTAGAATTGCAGTCTCGAGATTATCGTCTTAAGAATTCAAATGTTAATGGGCTTCAGATTCCTTACCATCAGGTGGCCTGAGTGCTCGTGTGCCTTCTCCCTATTATAAAAAATCATTTTGTGGTAAAATAAAGTAATAAACAAATATGTTCACGACACCACATACGAATATTATCCACAAACGCTAGAATAGCCGTAGGTAATGACAGGATGAAATTTTATCTCTTAACATTTATAGGCTATAAATTATAGCTATTCGTGAAAGCGCAATTTCTTTCTTATGACTGGCAGCTAAGAAAACTATTCCTCCGTCCTTTGTTACCCGTTGACCTCACACAAGTTTTTTCTGTGTACAAGCCACCGCTCTTATATCTTTACATTAGAGTCTCATTTCATTGTGCGCCACTGTAAAATATGAATCCGTACGTATCATATTCACTGCCAGACTCTGTGACATCTAAGGCAAATAGACGCCATTAGGAGTTACTGGTATTGTGATACTGTCATAACACATCTGCAGGAACAATACGCGATCTCGACACGGTACGAAGGGTCTTGTAATGGAGTCACGGACTAAAGAGCTACAGGGACTTGAACTAGCACGTTTGCTATTTAAGATGCTTTAAGAACCCTTCATTATATGAGTTTTGAGACAACTCTAGATAATTACTTGCTGTAATGAGGTTTTATATGTGGTTAGAAGCTCCAACGCTCCCTCGATTAAGGCACGTGTAGAGTGAAATGAATGGGAATCGACTGAAAATTGCAGGTTTTAAAACCGCACTTATAGTTTGAAACCGCAGTGTTTGGGTGAAGGACGGAAATATACTGAATTATGACTTGTTTTAAAATGAAGGCTATAGCCGTTAAAAAACGCTAAACGGAATGTGTTTCTCCAGTTCGGTCATGGCCAAGTTTTTTGTATTCCGGTTTACCGCAAATAATAATTGATTATGTAGTTTTTTTGTCGTAGGCCAACAAATGGTTAGACTGACCCTCTCCAAGCTTTTAGGTTACATTTAACAAAGTACGCTAACTATTCTAAAGTCCAGAATGAATCTAGAATATGAATAAAACCCTGTGAAACGAACGCATCGGACGCTAATTTAAGAGGCCGCATATGCTGCCACGCCCACACATGAATGAAAAGATATAGCCTTATGTGCTTCCGCGCGAAGAAATGAGATGGATATAGTTTGCGTGCGCCTTGATGAAATGCAAATACAAGTTATTTTCTATTTACTAACCAAAACATTTATTAAAGGAATGGATTACTAGGATCAAGAAGTCACAACTACTCAACTATTCAATCAAAAATCATCGTTAAAAATCAAAGGGTTTCGAAGATTTTTGAAGATTTAACCAAAAACATGCGAAAAATGTGTCGTTTGAGAAATAAAACTATCGAGGCTTTGTTTCTAATCATGTTTTCACGTTTAACAGTCTCAAGGAAACATTATTAAGTTAAATATATCCAAAGAACAGAGATAAATACGCGTTGGTTATTGACATGATAGTGGAACACTCCCGATTATATGTGATCTCAAGAATGATTATGTTCTTAAAGTTGAATTATCCAAATATAGCATTGCATTGTTCGCATTGTGGTGTTCCGGTGTGTGGATAGGACAACCGGTGAAATTACTAGCATCGTACTTCCATCGTATTCCTCAGGGTTGGCAACGCATTTGAGGTCTTAGGATTATAGTCTTGAGAATTCAAATGTCTATGGGTCTCAGATTCCACTTACCATCAGGTGGCCTGAGTGCTCGTGTGCCTTCTATTTAACAAAAAAAAAAGCGTCTGTATTTTTATTTATTACATTAGTGTCCTACTGGTGGGCAAAGGCCTCCCATCTCATGCGCCATTCGTCCCTATTAAGTGTATGCTCCCGCCATTCGCTTTTAACCCGTTCAAGACATACCGCGTTCTCCTCTTTGGTCTGCCTGGCTCCGGTGGACATCTAGCCACTTAAAATGACACAAAGTAAAAATTACGCGTTGGTAAAGATCATACCTCTTTGAATGCAATTGTTTAACTCATCTTGTTTATACATCCTTGAGTTATCGTTCTGACTGCATCCTGATGCAATATCACCCCAATTATCAGCTCTTATTACCTTCACAATAAGGTCCTATTTAGAGCATCACTGCAACGACTTCACGCTGCACCTACCAATTGTGCAAGAGCGGTCATGCATGTGCACTAAACGAGAAGTTCAACTGGCCATTGCAGATATGTGACTGCTACGGACAAACAATGCTCTTTGTCTCTTCAATTGGAGAAAGTTTAATATCAGCTAAAACAAGGAAAGGAATAATGACGATGGTATCCTATACTTATTGTGCTCGTGTTTATCCATGTGGAAAAGTGTAGATGAAATATCTGTCTCCTTCTGACCAGTATGTAAGTGAGTAAAGTGTGACAATGTCGAATGCTTCTGCATTATGTTTACATAAGATGGGGATTGTAGGTAAATGGACCAACAGCTTTAAAGCCAAAAACTAACTACAAAAAAAAGAAGTAAAACTAGTTATAAATAGATCTGCGTTGGCTTTACATACAGTTCAAATCATTTTTTGTTTACGTCTAATGATGACAAAGTAATTTTAACTGATAGATACTTTTATTTCGCGTTTGAAAACTTACTCGGGAAATCAATTGCAATTAATATTGGTTAGGATGATAAATAAGAGATTGATTTATAAATGAAAATAATCATTTATTATATTATTTACTAGGAGAGTCGTGTTCTCAACAAAACTGTGCGATCGATACGGGGTGGCCCGGAGAACTAACTGTTAGCAAACATATTGCTTTTAAAGAAACCCTAATAAAAACAGGGTACACTTGATATTATTCTCCATATGTGTGAAAGAGAACTTCTAGCTAACTACTGGTTTGAGTAGGACGGATTTATTTATGTGAATTCCAACAATTAACCCAATAAAAACAATTGAATAATATAGAATTTGGTCCCTACAAACCTTACTATCGCAGCAAACCACTTTCTGCCTAATTTTTATAAAATTCACAGCAAAAGCTTCCACGTCCATCCATTTGTCAACCCTTTGTAAATTTTCACCCATTCAGTTAAACAAACAAACAAAGTTTCAACAGTAGTTAGTCAGTAGCAAATCAAATAGATGATGGCGAGCTTCGCAATCGATTCGGCCGAAGGCCACACAAACAAAGCCCGTCGAAACTGCCCAACCAGCCGTTAAGCGTATAAATTATCCATAGAAAATAGTTTCAAAATGAAAGGTCTTTAGAATAGATAAAAATAGTAGAATATGTCGATCGAATAGAATTTGAAAGTGGTTATTTTTCAAAAACAACAAAGGAGAAGAGTCTACTAACAACAGCGAAACCACATCATTGAAGAATCAGTAGCAAAACCGACATAAGAAAGAAAAATAGCTGACGGATAAGGAGAGAGGTAAAACGGGCACATTGCTTTTAAAATATCACAGATAAAATATATCCTAACAAAGATATTCTTCATAAAGGTTCTGCCATTGTTGTGCCCGTCAATGCTTACTAAAAACAGAAACCGGCTGTTTCGTTACTCTGCCTCTGCTAATTTTGATTACCATTTAACTAAAACTGCTCTAAGAAAACACTGTCGTCTTTACGATTTTTAATTTTTGTTAGTTAATTATTGAGATGCTCTGTTATTGAAAGTCACTGAGCAAGCACTGCTCATAATTAGTCCACCTCTTACCATGCTCTCGCCAAAGAAAGGCCGAAGATAAGAGGCCTAACAAAAGAGAGTCCAAAAGGCTCTTGATGTGCCTATTGTGTGCCTACCATTAGAAAACTCAGGAAAACCATTAGTACGAAAGAGCTTTGTCCGAATTAAGAATTTCTCGAAGCCACGCTCAGTGAATCGAAAATCTTACGCGATAAAAATAAAATCGTCAGGACGAAAATATGTCGGCACGATAGTCTCGGGAATCTAGCTTTTTGCTGAAACCTTTTAGTGCAGAAATTGTCGGGAATAATGCTTTTTTATTTTTGAACATGATTTAAATCAGAATATGTTGAAATATTTCCCGTGCTGATTCGAATTGTTTCAGTTTCTTAGTTCTTTCCTGTAGAAAAATAGTTTCTATGACACACGATTTGTCTATTTCAATTCTTATGATGATGATGTAGAACGAGAGTTTTGTGCATTTATCATATACATTCAAGCATGGCTTTCGTCCAAAAACCTCATTCTTTGACACATCAATCACTGACAGCGCGGTGAGCCTCAAAGTTATTCACTGGAATGGAAACAGAATGGAATGGTTCTAATACTACCTACGCACGTCACCTTGGCTGATAGGACGCTCTAGTTCTCAGGGTTTGTTCAAGCCAATCGACATATGTATTGTAAGATATCAGATAGTAAAGTTCTATTTATGTAACTTGTGTTTGTCTTCCAGTACCTAGGTACTTTGAAGCTTCCACGTTTCCTCTATGGCCGAATGTTTACAATAGGTACACAAGTATTGAAAGCTGAAAACTGCCCTCCACCCCACAGAACCTGAAATATTTTTCTCGCTTCGTCAATGGCGCTAAAATAAATACATTATGTGTTAAACTTTTTCCAATTTCTCGCTGAAGGAGCTCAAAGAATCTTCAACAGAAGAATACGAAAGTCAAGGCATAAAAATTGACTGCACGCTGGATAGTGATCAATATCTATTAATTTTATATTGTGACATTTATGATACTAGCTGTTGCCCTACCCTAAATTTCATCGAAATCAGGTCAGCGGTTTAAACGCGAAAGCTTAACAGACAGAAAAACAAATAGTACCACCATGATTAAAATATTTTTTGTCAAAAGTGGAAGAACATCGCGTTTATTACACTTTTTCCTACCGCAGTAAGAAGCCGTTTATCATTAGTAGTCTCAACCTTATTTAATGTTAAACCAAATGAAAAGTTAATGATGTACCTACATGCGTGATTATCTAACCATTCGATCTCCGAGTTCATCTCTCGTTTATTACGAACGTTTTCTCGGTAATAGTAATTGCTCATAGATTGAATCATCATTTAGTTTAGTTTCTGAGACGTGTATGAAATATTTATGCAAATTGCTGTCCTAACTACCTACACTTATTGACTTTCTTAAAAGTCCCTTTTGATTTTCTTAAAAGTATTATTGAGTCATACACAGATTTAGGTTACGGTCTTTCCTTCGGACACACCGAAAGTTAACGTTTTTAAGGTCTAATTTTCTGGCTAAGCCCATTCCCGCAAAAACACCGTCTGGACTGCTTTAGACCTATCATATAAAACATAACTTAAATATGCACACAAGCTCTTAACTATTGACCACAGGAGAGACAACTTTTGTTTTTATGAGTGTGTATTACCCTATTATTTCTGAACTAGATATTGTTAAAAAAAGATAAACATTCTGAATAATGATAAAGTTTTAACAGTTTTGTTCCTCTAACGTGATATTAGACTTGCTTGCTATTGTGCCAGCTCAATATTTATAAAAGTTAATTTTATTTTCACATCATTACTTCAGAATACTATTCAAAATCTCATCAGGGGTGCGATTTTATAATATCACCGACGCAAAATGACAACCTTTAAAATCAATTTGTGTAGCGATTTTAACTACAAGTGGGCCCCCCTTTTGGATTTGATATGATAAAGGCCTTAAGACATCAAATCCAAAAGGAGGGCCCGCTCGTATATAAAATTGCTGCATTAATTGATTCTGTATTTAGTCACTTTTCGTCGGTGAGATTCAAGATCGCACCCCTGTGTTTAATAAATTCAATGTGTTTTATATTTAACTGTACAGGATATTTTAAAACCGCTTATTCACTGATTTATCTCAAACCTTTCCTTTGATTATAAAAATCTCCAAAAGTGTAGGTTAAATAGTCAGTGTTCGATTTATTTCGAAAAGTATTTTGAGCCCACCAACAGACATGCCAATGCTGTTTATAAATTCATCATCACGAACAAAAGCTTCTACTCCACCAAATAAATATGACCAAAAAACGTCTAATCAAAGCCAATAATGTAAATTCGATGTCATTCCCCAGCAGAGTATAAAAACAATCGTGATTAGCACTTTCCAAGAACCAAGAACTCCAAATCGAACACAATTCCTATAGGAATTCACGCGTCAGGCATTGAATTTACGTTCTCATTCTGCGCCTGTGATTGTCATTTATATAGATTTTTGACGCTCCGTGGCGCCATGGGCACCATGTATGAAAATAAAAGTGGTCACGCACTTGTTTGTAAAAAGGCAGAGATGAGTCATTTACACCTTGCTCGGTAATTAGCGATATTTTTTTTACAATTTTACTGTTGATTTATGTTCACTTGCGGTCGTGCGGAATGAAATTAGATTTATTTTAATGACCATGAATGTTTTCCTTTTCATGTTTAAAACAATACCTTTTGTACGAAACTACGTCAGCTATTAAGTTTCCTGGGATTAAATGTATTCTATGCCGTAATTTTACTAATAATCTACTCTCTTAATCTAACTTTTTAATTTGTTTTTGAAGTATTAAGCAGCAAAACATTATTTTTATGGCATTTAGAAGGTAAATGAGCACTGCATTTATTAACGCCCATTCTCTTTTGCCATTAATCCAATTACACGCACGACATATATATTGACGACGCGTTGGCCTAGTTGGTAGTGACCCTGTCTACGAAGGTAGTGGTCCTGAGTTCGAGTCGTTGTCAAATATTTGTGTAATGTATTTATTTCTTAGTCTTTGATGTTTTCTATGTATTTAAGTATTTATTACTCTATATAAGTATTTTCAAGCGCCTAGAGCTTGGTTTGTGTGAGATTGTCCCTTAATATTGGGAATCCCTAATCGTCATTTATCCTAATGCATCGTTACACCGAATACTTATTTAATTATCCTAAAGCCATTATTTCATTTTTTTTATTGTGGTTTTATCACAACCCTAACGTAATCTAACCGCTAGATTAGGTTAAAGTTTAGTCAATCTAAATCTAGTTTAGGACAGACGATAATTCGGACGAGTGTTAGGACAAACGTTATTATGGATTGCGATTGACACCATCCAATTATCATCTCATTACGAATACATTTACTCACATTAGTAGGAGAATATACTTAGTCGGGTAAACTTGTGAAGAACCAATGAAGCGTAATGTATGATGATCCAGTAACTGTAACTATACTATAGACTAGATGAGTTTTCGAACTTGGTTAATGGCGGGTAAGGCTACTGAAGTTTGTGACTTCGTGGAGCTCGGTTGAATATTATATTAAATTAGTGAAGTCGTGAGGAGTCTCAGAGAATTCAAACCTATCGTAAGGCTATTTCATTTTGTATCATTATTACGAGCAAAAAGATTTTATAAATTTTCTTACAATCATAGAACCAATAAAGGTCATAGGGCCGCATTAATAAAGAGACCTATTGCTAAGATCCCTGTCTTGAGATTTTTCTAGGACATGATATTAATATGATCTCAACTTAAATAAATTTTAAAATACACACACTTATCTGAATACAGAAATGAAATTAAAATAAATTCCAATTCATAAAATTTGTTTGGCAAAAACACTGCAACACCACAGACATAGTATACGAAAAATAAAACAACATAAAGACCAGATTAGATTAGAGAAAATTTTGAAATTTTGCATCGTAGTGTGAAGTCACACAGGACTCAGCTCAGTATGTGCTGCAGCTGGAGCCACAGCGCTGGGTTTCAGCTTAACCCTGGTATTCGTAGCCGAACGCAGACGCGTGACGGTAGAAAAATAAAATGTTAAGAGTCGGTGTCTCTTTGCATTTATAATCGGTCACCAAATGCAATCCGCTCCTGGTAGTTAAATTGAAAATAAAATGACATCTCTACGTTAGGGTTAATTAGTTTCTATCCGCCTCTAACCTCACGGACCGCGATAACCGCAGTACGACCTTAGTTAATCCATTATATCTTGCCGTATAACACGTATAACATAAATTCATTAAAGGGATTTTTTAACCTAGAAAAAGATGTGAATTCCACTTCGCCTTCCCTTGGGTTAGACAGGCAAATATCTTTAGACGGTATGGCGCCATGTATTGGTCAACTAAGTATAGTGAAGTCGATACAGGTCACCGAAATTGCCGCAAGACTTAAAAGTCATATAGAAGGCATTTAATGACACGATACACTATGAACAATAAGAACATTAAAATAATTGTTTATTTACTCGTAGCTCTCAACTTCTCGGTCAGAGTCACGGGCAAAAGCTAGTAGATTACAAATTACAATGAGATGAGTGATGACTTATCTTTCTGTCTTTGATCCAGTATATAAGTGTCGTGTTGTGGGTCTGACTGAATATTTAATTAATAAATATGCCTATGAACAACTTAATGATTCCGATTAATTATTATTATCGCGTCTCGTATCTGAAAAGTATTATAGATGCCACACGTGCAATACATATTAATTAACTTACTTCTGACGACAAACTGGAAGTCTGGAAGGCTGCCACAATAGATCAGTAAATATTCGAGATGGCTTGTAAAAGAGCCAACAAAAACACAATTTTAGTTTTAAGATTTTATTGTATTACTTCTCCCGTTACTTAAAGCCTTATAAAGTCATAAGGCATAAAGGACATTGGCTCAAACGTCATAAAAATATAACTGCGGTACTCGATTTAACCAACCCCGTCACAGTCGAGATTTCTTCTTTTGCCGAAGGTATTTTAATGACTCTTACGCCCTTGAAAAACACTCGTAACATAAAACAAACAAATTATGATAACAATTGAATATAAAATATTAATTAGATTAGCTTGACATCAACAACTTTTGCAAGTAATTTTTAAGTAGGTACTTACTGAATTTGGTAACCTAAAACCCAAGTATGTTCGTCGGGTAATTTATAATAGAATTCATAAATTATTTCTAATGGCAATTTTATATTTATTTCTGGTAGTAAAATTATGTATTGATAAATAATCTTGGTTCTTAATAAATAAAAGGAACGCTTAAGGAACCACGGAAGCTTAAATTTTATATAGAACGAATGGCCCTGTGTATTGACATACCCAGATTGTCCACTCAAACCAGAAGCACCTCAAACATGCTCCTAACACTATAATCATTGACAGTGTGTCGCCACACTCGCCATTGACCTCCGAGCTCCGATCGAAGGCATCGCGCCGCATAACCATTTTGATGTTGACCCAGCGGCCGGGATTCTGTCGTTTATCTCGTGTTTGTGTTGACAGTATCGTCCGCAACGCTTCGTTTATTATATGATGGAAGGTTAAAATATGTATGTATTACCCAGATAGATGTAAGGCCAAACCATTGATCTTTTCGGGATAAAAACAAACGAACAAATGAACGATGTCGAAGTATTTCTGAATGTAACTGGCATTTTCAGATTCAGCGAGCATTTTATAGATTCCAATTTATAATATTAGTATGCGTTCTTGTACAATGAAGAGTATACATACTTACATACTTATACGCTGTATTACGCTTTGTTGGGACTATTTCTTGACTAAGAACATTCTTCTTGAGCGTATTTCTGTTATTTGTTGTTGTTTGTGGCGAATGGTTTTCTTTCTTTCATTCTTCACTTTTTGCATACTTTGCTCTTTAGTGGAATCAATGTAAATTTAGTTTGCCTTGAATTTTAACTTTATTAAATATATCAAAGGTAATTTGAACCTAGCCCCGTGTTGGAAAATGTTTGTCGAGAAATTGAAAATTTAAGATTTTTTTGTTTGTTCTCTCGCACTTTACACTCTCAAGTACAGATTGTTATTAAAATTTATTTCAAAACTGTTGATACTTTCTAGAGAAGAAGTATCGATCAATCAAAAGTAACTTAAATTTGCACACAATACCATCCTTTTTTAGTTAATATAGAGTGACTGGCAGAAGAGACTACCTACTGAAGATAGTAACATCAATTTGAAATATTTTTACTAAAACAAACCACCAAATAAGTATTCATAAAAACAAACCCCTAAATAAAGGTCCAAAGAACAAAGACGTGGGCCATTTAGCAAACGGGTCACCCTAAAAACGTTACTCGCCATATGTTACCGGTCACGGCAGAAATAGCCAAGCGTGACTTACCGTTTAGGCAACAGGTTTCAAACGATTTACATATTCGTAGCCTCCAGTTTCAACATTGTCTTGTGTATATCCTACATTATTCAACAAGCAGCTCTTGTATGTTGACTAATATTTAATAGAAATGTCAACGCGTTCCCGTGAAGTCGATAGATATTTCGAAAAACTCTGTGACTGTGTTTATGGAGTCTAATAAAAACAAGAAATGGACTTTCGGATTACTCTAAATAATTGTTTACCATTTACCACCTAAGTTTTTTACCCGTGATTCCGTCCACGCAAAATTTCTTTATCGCTATTCTTTAGGAAACTATTTTTTTTGGGATAAAAAGTAAACCCATATCGGGGCTGTAAACTGTATTTGTAGTAAAACTCATTTGGAACATAAATACAACACAGTCAAACTTGAATAAAATTTAATAATATTAGTTAATATTTAATCAGCAACATATTGAATATATAAAAATTTCAGTAATTCAACCCTTTAATTAGCAACTCCAAACCGCTTTAAAATGATGACAATAAACTAACCTAATTGCTCGCCCACTATGTTGACCTTTGCTCGAACCATCGGTTCCAACATATAGCCATAGATAGATATAACAAACGATTGTGTCGAACTGTTTCATGGAAATGAAATGGGTAGGGTTTGTTATGTGAATGAAAATCGGACTGCGTGGGCGATTTTATTCTGTACCGATCGTTCCCAAATATTCAATGTATCTCTTGTTGTCCCTATTGACAGTTAGTATTTCTACCAACTTTTTCCCTTTTTACTCGAACGTTTTTAACTTTTAAATTTTTGAAGTTTTTAACTACTTATCGAGACTAAGCATTAGGCATTGAGACCATCACCTGTACCTGTTTTGGAGTGCAAACTCAGTGTCTTCTTAAGTCTGTCGAAGATTCTGTTGCCTTCCGACTCCATCATCAATCAGCCCAAGGCGTATTTCATTGTCATCGGGTTTACGTGTCTTACAAAATTTTTAGAGGTCTAGTACAGTAATTGAGGATTTTTCTACATAGGTGCCTCGCTTTAACGTAAGATTTGAATTCCATGCAAAGTGCTTTCAAAGTAAAAAGACAAGGTCCAACAGAAATACCTCAATTACTCATGACGTTGACTATTATCTCGTCTGTGGTTTTCCAAAAAATAAACGATAGAGAATACCCATACATAGGTCGTTGCGTAGGTATATGACGCACGCACGTGGGTAGCAGAATCTGCGAAACAGGGAAGCTGTTTAATAACATGTCCAAAAAGCTGAGGAAGCCTTTTGAAATGTTATTTAAAGACACAATACTGTGGAACTATTAAAAGGCATAGTGAATTGTATATTGAATTGAAAAATAACATTCATTCAACAATGCCTGTGCTTAATGAAATTGAATATTGGAATGTAATAAATGAAAGAGCTGTGTTTAAATAGATAAAAGATGTTGATCATTGAAATTGACAGAGAGACACAATACAAGGGTACGGCGGAGTTTGTTCATGCATGTAATGTATTACTAAAAAGCCCCTGTAGTGATGTCATTACAATAAAACAGACATGGTAGTATTGGTTTAAAAATTTAAAATATAATATATAATTCAAGCGATAAGTGAATTAGCGGCGCCAACAATGATATTGATACAGACTGAAATTGACTTGCGTATGTTACTGTGCTTTTGTGAGATTTTATTTAAATTGCAACTGACATATGTTTGTACAGGGGCACTAAATAGTAATCACTCAGTAACGGCGGCTGAGTTAAAAAAAAGAACGCAATACAGTTTTACCAAGTAGAATACAGCCCCAGGCTAACAACTTATGCAAATGCAAAGATAAAAAGAAATAGATAGCTTCTATGAATAAAGAAAACCCTTTTCCCAAAGTATGAACTTAACTTAACTTTTAACTTAAGAGGCGACTAAGTGAATAAAAGCTTATAGTATTGTTAGGCGGTAGGCTTGCAACCTGCTACTAAAATACACTGGTAAACATCTTAGCATGAGTGTGCAAAAGGTGGTTACAGAATTACCAACAAGTCTTTTTAGAGTTGTTGGTATTTCTGTAGCTCTGCCTACCTCACTCTGGGAATGAAGGCGTGATGTCATGTATGAACTTAAAGGAAAAACTTAAGAAAATGATACTGTTTTTATCTTACAAAGACAAACATAAACCTAAATCTAATCTTAAACAAAACAACTCCATAGACCGCTTTCAAGGTCTAATCTAAGAAATCAGATGTGCAACAAAGTTTCTCCCTTTCAACAAAAGCGCGTCAAATTGACCGATTGACAAAGAAGCCGCTTTACAACAACGTCACAACTGACAATAAAGTGCTATTCGGATTAGCGTCGTAATCTTGTACATTAAATATCAAACTGCAACTGGTATTTTTTGGACTTGTGGCATTACCGACAGGCAGCGCATCTCAGCTCTTGAAATTGTTTAATCGCAACCTTGATGATTCGCGCACGGATTTTGCTGAATTGCTTTCTTTGATGTCAGTCGAGCAAGCCCGAGTAGCATATTTGGTGCCCATTTTTTTTATCGGTTTTGTTAAGAATTGGACTCTGTAGGCATGAGCACTGAAGTAGTGAAGAACATCAAACAAAGTTAAAAGCTTGCCAATACAATATGTAGAGAGTTAATAAAAACTATCAAAAATATTTATCTTTGCATATTTACTAATATTCAGTTCAGACCGCTGACGAGCTCTACATATTATCAGAGTGCTTGCGTAAGCATAAATAATATGAATATACCGCTCAGATACCTATCTGCTCTCATATATCTGATACGGGCGTCTCCCGTTTCTTCTGCCTGCACTTAGAGGCACAGAATAGCTACCTATCTTTAGTCCGGATTCTCGAAACTTCGGACTTCCGATTGTTGGTTTTTTTTTGTAAACATTAACAGTACTCGAGAGCGAAATAAGCTGGTCATGTGGATACTTTTAATGCCACTTCTATAAGCAAAGTAAACAAACACATAATCCCCGTAAGCCGGTCTATTGTTTCTAGTATCATTATCCTACAATGGGTCGGTATTAACTTCATATAACTATTTTAAGTATAGAGATTGTGGCGACCAATACCCCTTACCTTTTAATCCCAGATTAATACGGCACGTGGGTTTTGCCAGCGACGTTATCACGTTTGCTTTTCTTCCGTTCGTTCCGTTTTAGTTAAGTAAGTAGGTTAATTGAAATAGGATTTAATAGGCTTAAGCGTAAAATAATTATGATGCAACTGATTATTATCATCATGTTAGTTGATAAATGCAAACTGTTCGACTTAGGTTTACCCCAAGGGTCACTACTCGGTCCTGTACTGCTAAAATTAGCTATAATGGACGCTCAAAGTACCTACTCTAATTTAAGCCTGTTTGTGAATAGGATAGTTGATAGCATGCACTCAGTACCATTAATTATTAGCGAGATGGTTATAGCTTGCCTGAAATACTCGGATCCATATTCGTTGCAAATTTAATTTGGACGTCAAATGTTCACAATTATTCGTAAAATAGAAGCCGCTAGCGCTAGATATTTAAAGTACCTTTAAATTAAGAAGGCACAAATGTTTTAATGAGCTTATGAATACTGCGTGCCAGCTCTTCCTAACCTCAGTTGGTGATCTCGCGTACCTACTAAGTAATATAATATTTAACTCGCATATGCAGCGCAACTACGATATACTCGTAATTACGATTAAATTGGATACACTTGAACAAGTATCAATTGATTATTGTTAGTTAGGTAATTATAGTACTTAAATTTTCATATATCTCAGTATTGTATGTACATTCACCCAACAAAAATGTTGAGTATACTTAGAAAGGGGACAATCTCACACAAATTTACCTATTCCCAAACTAAGGTCTAGGATTGTACTGTGGGTACTAGACAACGATAAACATACTTATATAGAGAAATACATAGAATACATCCAAGACTTAGGAACAAATATTCGCGCTCATCACACAAATATCTGCCCTTACCGAGATTTGAACCCACGACCGCCGCTGGCTTCGGAGTCGGGACTGATTTAAACTTCAAATCTTTAAATGTTTTTATTTATAAGTAATTGATTATTAATGTGTAAATATTTATTTCTTTTCAGGTACGTCTCGAAACAAAAATGATTGAGTGAAACCCCGCGGTTGTTTGATTGAAGTAAGTACGAGTCAAATGGGATAATTTGGCACTCGCATCGGTATGCAAATTTGATTAGATAACTTTAGCTTGTAACGCGATATCTGGCCTGTTCAACCACCTTATCAATCCATTGTTCATGTCGATAATAAGTTCGTCAGCCTTGCAACTATGTGAGAATTGTGTTATACGAAATCGTTACCTTGCTTAATAATTCAAAAATGGCAAATTTTTAAGTGAATTATTTATGTTATTTATTTGTTTTAGTTAAAACAAATTATGTTCATCCCTTATCATTTTCTATAATTTCATGAAGACCGACAACATATTTGCAACGTATATGTATTTTGGATTTAGATTCAGCTTTTTTTTATTTAAATGGGATAATTAATCACTTTTATCGGTATGCAAATTTGATTAGATATGGTGCCTCTTTCCCCGTGTGGTTGCCAGGTTAGAATAGTGCCACTCCATGTCTTTCCGTGGATGTCGTAAGAGGAGACTGAGGGAATAAAGGCTTCTAGTATTGTTAGGCGATGGGCTTGCAAACTGTCACTAATACACTGGTAAACATGTGCCTGATTGTGCAAAATGTGGTTACAGAATTATCAACAAGTTTTTTAGAGTTGTTGGTAATTCTGTAGCTCTGCCTACCCCATTCTGGGAATGAAGGCGTGACTTTACGTATGTATGTATGTAAGATTTACGTTAACATGATTTAAAGAAGACACTATTTGTATACCTATCTTAAAAGTTATATATAACTGAGTTGATACATAAAAACATATGTGCTATGCACCAATGCCACCATCAGGTTAGGTGTTTAATTTGAACCATTTTAGAAATACTAGCTGTTGCCCGAAACTCCCGAGACCGCGTAGAAGTTATTTATCGCTATTCCCTTGAGAACTGTCCAATTTTCGGGATAAAAAGTAAAAGTTGTCTATTTTCTATTCCAGACTATACTTTAATAGTTCATAAATATCACGGGGCAGTGTCACACCAATTGACCTAGTCCCAAACTATGCTCTATGCTTGTATAGATAATTTATTAGCATGGAATTGCATATGTAGTAGTATTGTATGTTTACAGGCATTCTCTATTTGAATTTTCTATTTACTCGTACTATCAGCATAAAAAGAGGTTTGTTATATATTGAAGAAAATACCAAAATAATGTCATTGTCAAAATGTGAATATTGTTTACGTTGGGCATATATTTTTATGTCTGATTTTATTGTATTCTCACAATTATCAGAATAATTTTGTGTCAGCCCGTACGACTAATAGTAAGTTACATAATTTTCAAAAAATATGGCAGTGAGTAATTTTGTTCCGATTGAGGGTCAAAGTAAGCAAATTATTTTTAAATGGTATAAATATTTTGAACATGAACTGAAGAAAAAATTAAATTCCCCTCAAACGGCTGCCCAGTTAGTTGAAAATAAAGAGCGGTTTCGTGAGTACCACATAGATGCAATTTTAAAAGAACATGGCCACTCCGTTTTACGATTGCCACCGTATCACCCGACATTCAATCCGATCGAAAATATTTGGTCCATGGTAAAAGGATACCTATGTAGCGAAAAGAAACGTTTCTTTAAACATGCAAGGCATTACGAGTTTAGCAACTGAACGAATGAATACTATTACTGCTGAGGACTGGGAAAATATTGGTCGCCATGTCGAAAGTGAAGAAAATAAATATCGATGTCAGCAAGGGGAAATGGATCGAATTTCAAACAATCTTATTATCAATACTTGTGACAGCTCAGATGAAGAACATGATAGCGACTAAAAGCAAAAAACAGAGGGCTACTACTTATTCCATTTCTTAAGGGTATGTAATTTTATTAAATTAAGAGATAATTATTCTCCTTTTCTTGCAAACGGTACAACCACTACAAATGCAATTCCATGTTTTCGATAATTCATCTATACTATGGGTACTAGACAACGAAATACTTACTTATACATATATAGATAAATATATACTTAAATACTCAGGAATAAATACTCGTAATAAATACTATAATATATCTCTGTGATCCGTTAAGTTGTTCTAGCGTGATTAAATAGCAACAAACATCCAAACTTTAGCATTTACTATATTAGCAAGAGATAGATAGAGTATTTATATCGCAGAGGGTATCCAAAACCACAAAAAAATATCGTCAAAATTATACCGTTTCTGCGAGGTTGTATTGTATCGAGATTTAACAATTTAGCTGTGACAATACCACAATCGAGTCAAATACACTCCCCTACAGATTTAAACCGCCCTCACAAATTCACAGATTCCGGTAGTGTTTGCCCGTTTCCGTGGAGAGCCTCATCAAGCGCAGAATCCCGGATATCGCGTCCGGATCAACCCGGTTCAAAGGTTAATCCGGAAAACCCACACGGCTCTCTAATAAACCACGAATCCGCTCCTTGGAGGATATCTTTATTTGTAGGCATTTCCCTTGGATTAAAGTGAAAAATATCTGCAAGTTTACGTGAATATTCTTCAGGGATATATGTAACTTTTTCTGCAGAGTTTTCTCACGATCATGAAATATTAATGCCGAAATGCCTTTGTGCCGTACGCGCTTTAGGGTAAGCTGTACGCATTTCTTTCCTCGAATATCATCTCGCGTGGCTGTCTGCATGTTGGAAATCGGATTTTTTGAGAATTTACTCGTGTGATGTAACTTGATGTTACGTTTGAACTACGTTAAAACATAAAAACATAAGATAATAGTAGATTATACACCGAGGGGATAAAGCACAGTTTTATGTCACGGGCGCGATATTGAATCCTGAACGTAACGAAGGACTCCAGATTTAACTCCCGAGCGCAGCGAGGGTGTTACGAGTTAATTCCCGAGCGAAGCGAGGGAATTAACAAGAGTCCTGAGCGCAGTGAGGGGTTCAAGCGCGCCCAAGACGAAAACAGCTTTATCCCCGAGGAGTGTACTCTACTTTTCTCACCTTATGCGAGACAATAAAAAGCGAGTCTACTAAAAACAGCGTTTTATTTTAGTAAATTAAAATTAAAAGTGAAAATTGATATTTGAGACATTAGTCCAGTTGTGGAAAGACAATATTTATTTAAAACTTTGCAGTTATCACCAATGTATTTTATTGCAGCGTCTTACAATACTCGCGGCTTTTGTTTAATTTCAAATGTGTTCCATTCAGCTTGCCGTGGCCAGCTCGATTTTAGAAAATGTTCGATTTTCAAATTAGGTTCGACGCGGCGGTGGCGGCGGCGCCGCGCCCGGCCTTCGAGTATTAGTTGATCTTTTATTACGAAATTAGACTTTAAGGCCATTGTAATAAGAACTATGAAAAGTGAAAATATTACAACCCAGCGGGTTATAATGAGATTCAGTACAACATTACACCCCGGCTAAAGCCAAGGGCTTTAATGAGTTGGTTTGCGTAAGGTTTGCATGATATGTAATTTGGCATTGTCGAGCAGGTGGTGTGAAAAAGACGTTTATTCAAAAATCTACCAGTGCTCCCCAAGAGAAGAAGCGCCGCCATAAATTCAGCAGTCAGTCATTTTTTAAATATAGCTTGTATCAATTATAATACTTAACCTAGCATTATATAAAACAATTAATATAAAATTAATATCATGCGTAGTTGAGCAGGAAAAAGTATCAAAACTTAGAATTATAAGAAGAGCAACTCAAAAAAACAAATATTAGTGGTGGTAAGACCCTGTGCAGGGTGCGTCCGGATCGCTACCACCATCTTATCCATAAACCACCCGCCAAGCAACAGTGTTCGCATTGTTGTGTTCCGGTGTGGGGATAAGACAACCGGTGAAATTACTATTCCATCTTAGTCCTCAGGGTTGGCAACGCATTTGAGGTCTTAGGATTACAGTCTTGAGAATTCAAATGTCTATGGGTCTCAGATTCCACTTACCATCAGGCGGCCTGAGTGCTCGTGTGCCTTCTCATTAACATTAAAAAAATATGAGCAAATAGTTTTCCTAGATGTCTTGGCAGGAATCTTGTGAGGCAGAGCAAAAAGAAAACGCTTCCA
Organism: Acleris holmiana; assembly: GCA_949316455.1. Taxonomy (NCBI): domain Eukaryota; kingdom Metazoa; phylum Arthropoda; class Insecta; order Lepidoptera; family Tortricidae; genus Acleris; species Acleris holmiana. The sequence continues at coordinate 4,221,844 of OX438764.1, forward strand.
ACGTTTTTCTTTTCTACCGCTCACAATATATCCCATGACTGTTGAACACGTGGTTTATCGTAACGCACGAGAATGTCATCCCATACATTTTGAGTGATAGAAAAGAAAAACGTTAGAAGCGTTTGCATCTTGGCTAGGGCCCTGGGCTCTATTCTACTCGTACTCAGGATAAACCATATTGCTTTTGACATGTAATCGTATTGTCAACGTTATGACAGCTTTTATTTACATGGCAGTAATGGCGGCGGATTTAAAAACAATACGGTAAAAATGGGTTATTCCCATCTTCCAACCAATCCAACCCAGGTATATGGATAATTTGCTATATATCTGGGTTGGATAGGTTGGAAGATGGGAGTAACTCGTAACAATACGTTTTGAGACAAAGAAAAATAAAGCCCAGCACTGAATTGTTAAAATATTTTTTTATTTTTTTATGTATGGTTTCGTCATTCATTATTCGATTAAATGATATTACCGTTAAGTAATTGACTTTAAGTAGCTTGCGATCGCAGGAATTCTCTAAAAATTTCTGCCAAATTCATTATTGGGACAAGCTTTTGCTGCTGACTCTACTTTTTTAGGGTTCCGTAGTCAAACTAGGAACCCTTATAGCTTCGCCATGTCCGTCCGTCCGTCCGCAGAGACTCTTAGTAGTAGTAAACTGTAATTTAGCATGAGTATGCATATTAGTCACGCCAACAAAGTGGTACAATAAAATGTAAAAAAAATACTTTTTTGGGGTACCTCCCTTACACGTAACGTGGGGATGTATTTTTTTTTCTCGTCTACCCTATAGTGTGGGGTGTCGTTGGATAGGTCTTTTAATATGATGGGTTTGTTAAAACAGTTTTTTGATTAAATAATCCGTTTATGAAATATTAAGCTTTAAAGCGCTAATTTTGGTTAGACTCTAGTGTCCCCCCCTTACAGCCAAAACTACAAATACTAAAAATGTGAAGAAAAACTTATTTGAAAGCCCATAACGAATTTTAAAGGAAAATTATAACAACTAATTAGACATCATTGGTTCTTGAGATACAGGCGATTAAAGTGTTTCTTGTTGATTTTTATGGTTGTAGTACTTAACGGCCTCGGAACCCTACACTGAGCATGGTCCGACATACTCTTGCCCGGTTTTTAAAGTTATTTAAATATCTGCTTACCAATACCAAACTAATGAGTCCCAACATAGTGGGTCTACGTTAAGTATATCAGGGGACAATCTCACACAAATTGACCTAGTCCCAAACTAAGTTCTAGGCTTGTACTATGAGAACTAGACAACGATAAACATACTTATATAGAGCAACTAGCGACCCAGCCAGCGGCTTCGCCCGCTGCAATTTTTTTTTTACACCACTTAGGGGTATGAAAAATAGATGTTGGCCGATTCTCAGACCTACCCGATACATACACAAAATTTTATTAAAATCGGTCCAGCCGTTTCGGAGGAGTTCAATAACGTACACCGTGACACGAGAATTGTATATCTCGAATTATGTTATCACTTATTGGACACTTGTTCTTTACTATTTTGTTTTCGTTATATGTATTGTGTCATATATTACCAATTAATTCATTTTCATACCTTCTATTTCTTTTTTCAAGTCCCAGTATTTCATTTGCCACTCGTATATATTCCCTTTTCATGTAACTCTCATTCCAGACGTGGCGTCTCAAAGACTAGGTAGAGTACTCTTGTTTACCGTCCGCGGTATTCAGAAGTGAAGGATTTATTCCTGTCTCTTTGACATTATACACCAAGTTTTAATGAGACGAGAAGCTGTTTTTAAAAGCCTTTTGATTATATTAACTGATGGTTAAGTTTATGCGTTATGAGTATGTGAAATTGGCGTGGTTTTGTACGGTCGAATGGATTGATCACTACTATCATTAAAATCTTGTTGGCTAACAACAACAAATATTTTTACTGTAGTCTTAAGATTTAAAAAAAAACCGGGCAAGAGCATGTCGGACCATGCTCAGTGTAGGGTCCCAAAGCCGTTAAGTACTACAAGAAAAGAAAAGAACCAAAGATGAGATCAACAAGTAATAAATGATTTTAGTAGGTATACACAATTTAATCGCCTGTATCTCAAGAACCACGATGTCTACTTAGTAGGGGGACACTTGGATCTAAAAAAAATTAGCGCTTTAAAGCTTAATATTTCATAAACGTATACATTAATTGAAAAAAAAAATCACGAACCCCTAATATTTTTTAAACACCCATCCTACGACACCTTACCCCCACGTTACGTGTAGGGAAGGTACACATTTTTATTTTTACTTTTTTTTTTATTACATTTTTGGCGTGACTAATATTATATTCATGCCAAATTACAGCTTTCTAGTACTAAGAGTCTCTGAGCTAGGCTGCAGACGGATGGACATGGCAAAACTATAAGGTTCCTAGTTTGACTACGGAACCCTATAAATGTGCTCGTTTGTCTTTTCAATGCCATAAACATTACCTTTTCTATTCTTAATCTTATGGTCAACAAAAGCGAGCCTTTTTGCAGTAGTATAATGTGAGGTTGCGTCCAACGAATGATGTGAACCAAATGGAAAATCAAGTTGGCCATCATGCAAGTATGTCCCGGCTGCGTTCAAGGGCACTCCGACCTCTTCGGACAATAGCCTATTGTGCCAAGTGCCGGTGCCTTTTCGGACATAATAAAATTGTACACGAACTCTATTCCCATTTGGGACCTCCTTTACTAAAACTGGCCACCGATAAAGTAGAACATGGCGCGCAACAAAATAGAATTGTGATTTCTGAAACCACTTATTGGACGAGCCATTTCTAACAATAGTTTTTGTGGTGAAGGAAAGATAACCCTTTATTACGTGAGTTCATGTGCTTGAAAACAAGTGCCTAGCGGAAAAAGGCCTATATTTATATATATATGATTTTCCTTCTGATATAAACCAAGTAAAATGTGATGCAAATACTTAAAGAATTAAATATGAAGTTGCGACGACCTCCCTTACCCGGCTAGATGAAGGGAACACGTCGTAAACAAAATGAAAACGAAATGTCGAAAAATAATAAAACAAAACTAATGTCCGGCGTGACCTTTGGACTAAGAGTGGGTCTATCCTATGGAGCTGAAAGAAACCAGTTAGTAAGTTTAACACATTCTTTATTTCTACGTTTTCTTTACAACCATTAAATACTTAATTGTAAACCTTGAAGTCCTGAACGACCACACATTTGATTCTAAATTAATTAACAGCTCGGTAAAGCATGGGTCGTGTTTAAAACAATATGGTTCTTAAGATAGGTTCACAATAATCTATTCCAAAGTTGGTTAGTCCCTAAGGAACCTAATGCCATCAATTCCAATACTTAATTTGCTCTTAAATCCTACTTCCCTAACTAGTAATTAATTCACAGACCTCGTTCTGAAGAAACCTTCCTGCAAAGGGCTGTCCGGCTGCAGACTGGATCTGGGCAGTGTGAGTCGAGACGCGATGCTCTGGGCGTCGACTCTATGCAAGCTCCATTTGCAAGCCACACAGTAAGCGCGTGAAGATAATAGAAAGGTCCTCTAATATTTGAGGGCTTTAAGAAGCTTGGTGCAGAAGGCTTTATAAAGAGACAGTCATGGGCTTGCAACACAAAATGGCGGCTGGTGAAAGGTACCTAGCCCGCACTACTAAATTACACAAAATAAAGCAAGCCTTAACTTAATCATTCACAAACTAAATCTCTAGTGGAAAGTGAAATTTACTGAACATATGCTTAATTCTTTCAGGGTCAAAGAAAGGAAGCCAAATATCAAGATTGGACCCTAAAATAGAAGGTCTATATCTAAATGTGTTTTCTAAATCCCCTTCTAAATTATATTCGAATGAAATTGCTTTAACTTCTTCCAAATTCTATTCCTAAACTATTTAAATTCTTTAAATTTCCAAACTATATTAATCTTTCCAAATTATATTAATCTTTTCCAAATTCCCATCCAGCTGGAAAGAAGCAAATTGCCTCGATTAGGATATGCACATGGCAGAAATTACGCGAAGAGCAGAGTGTAACAGATCAAGAGAGCTTACCGGAGACCATCTAATAAAGATTATCTCAAACGCTGTATTTCCCTCCGTCCCGGCATAAAGAACCCTCTGGTTTCAAATAATTTGAGTTTGAAGAGCTGAAAGTTAACCACGAGGTTAAGAAACCAGTCTACATGATGCACATGTCTTATTCAGACGGAATATCTACTTACGGTTTTGTTACTGCCACAAAATAATTCTTAAATCGGCTGCTACTTTGCCACATAAGCCACTGGAGACTTCTATCAAAACTAGGACCTCCGTCCTGCACAAGATGTTCAAAGCTTCTGCTCGCACTCAACTTGGAGCTGCAGTTGTAAGCAACCTCTAACCAATATGGCTGACGAACGGAGCACCCTGGAGCACCCTCGGATGAAGAAATTCTCCCACAATATTTACCCCAGAATTTACCCCGAAAGTATTGACTTTCAAAATGTGAAATTTGTAATTTAGAAAACAATTAAACAGTTTATTATCGTAGAAGACATTCACTGTTCCTCCTGAAACCTAAATTCCTACAAAACCTTGTTTCAGCAAAAGCTTCCTATACATTTTTCCTAATAAACATACAGTAATAAATCATGAAGTTGAATTTTATTTCCCTACATACGAGTAGAAAATCTAGGGCTGACAACCCTATGCAAATCGATACCGAATGTCAATCTAGTGACCAGCCTTTAAATATATTAAAGATTGTTGCCAGTACTCAGAGTTTGGGTTTGTTCCAGTCAATGATAAAAGCGCAACGTTACAATACTCCCCTCCCCAATGAAAAGGTTCAACGTAGATGAACCGTACGCTGCCCTCAGCGTCATATCCACCAATGCCAAATGAAACCCAAGCTCTGACACTTATCAAACTTTGACATTACCTAAATATTAAAAGAATGTGCTCAACCTTTTTTTAGAAACAGCGAGAGACAACCATGTAACACTCTGTTCACAAAACTTCCTCAATATCCAAAATATATTTAATAAAAAAAAATCTGTGTCTTACATATTATAAAAAAAAAACTCTCCTACCCCAAGCCTATATATCCAACCATAACGAAAACCAATTCCATTTACCTTTCCAGCACAACGGCAATGTTGTGCTGAAGAGGTAATTGCCAGCAGCCAGGACCGATGATCAGCATTCCCCAATATATACCCTCCTTGTCCGGGCGAAACCTACAAAACAACCATTTCAGTGTCGTTACTGAACGAAATCTTACCAACCTATATTAGTAACGAAACCGCAAAGCAAAAAAAAAAAAAAAACCTTTCACCAAGTTATACTTAACTAAACACGTCTCTGATACATTTACAATGTCTCTGAGGAATGCAAAACTAATATCCTAGACAGCGTTGTCTGAGGAATTATAATGTATCTCTTACCTAGAATGGAGATAACCAAAACTAAACGAAGCATAAAACACTGTGCAACATAACATCGCATCCACACATGAACCTAACTCGGCTTGTTGAATGCGAAACACAGGAGTACATAATAATGTAACTTAATAATCATAACTTGGCGGGTAACTAAAAAAAGCTAAGTTACTTGAAGTCATATCAGAGATTGCTCATGGTGGTATTGAGACATGAATGAGTAACCCTACATTCTTCAACATTCATTATTCTTTCATACTTCACGCACATAATACAAGTAGTGAGACAGTTGTTCCTGTTCACCACACCAAATAGTTTGTGATTGAATATATTCGAATATTCAACACTAAATGCTAACCCAATCATGTGGTTCTGTAGTGATAAGTAGTCAACAGTAGCGGCGCGGCGAGCAATGACCAGCATTACGGGGCGCGCGTCCACTGATCACCAGCTCAATCTACAACTTTAGATCTTTAATATGCCAAGAACCTATTGGATGTCCATCCATCCTCTCCAGTTCATAAACAAGAGGTGACAAAACTTTCTTAACCTTGCACTTTTCATACTTTGGCGCGAGCTTAGCCATCCTAAATTTATCAGCATCGCTTTGTATGTACGAGCGCTTCCAAACTACATCGCCTTCAGAAAACTTGGCAGGACGACGTCTCAAATTATAATATTTTGTGTTTGTGGCATGTGCCTTCAAAAGAGAAGATCGAACTTGTTCAAAAATATTCGCTAAACAACCAAATTCGCCTGCATACTCTTCCCTAGGTATACCTACAGTATACTCCTCATCGGTATTGCGGTAAAAGGAGCCGTTTATGACTGGTTCTCTAGCATGTACCAAAAAGAAAGGAGAAAACCCCGTTGATTCGTTAACTGCACTGTTTAACGCAAACTGAATACGGTGCAGTTGCTCGTCCCAAGATCGGTGGTTTTCTTCCACGTACGATGCTACAGCAGTCATAACCGTTTTATTATACCGCTCGACTAAATTTACTTGAGCAGTATACCGTGGTCCATAATGTACCCGAGGAATATTGTACTTTTTAGGGTTCCGTAGCCAAATGGCAAAAAACGGAACCCTTATAGATTCGTCATGTCTGTCCGTCTGTCCGTCCGTATGTCACAGCCACTTTATTCCGTAACTATAAGAGCTATACTGTGGAAACTTGGTAAGTAGATGTATTCGGTGAACCGCATTAAGATTTTCATACAAAAATAGAAAAAAAACAATAAATTTTTGGGGTTCCCCATACTTAGAACTGAAACTCAAAAATTTTTTTTTCATCAAACTCATACGTGTGGGGTATCTATGGATAGGTATTCAAAAATGATATTGAGGTTTCTATTATAATTTTTTTCTAAACTGAATAGTTTGCGCGAGAGACGCTTCCAAAGTGGAAAAATGTGTGTCCCCCCCCCGTAACTTCTAAAATAAGGGAATGATAAATGTAAAAATAATATATGATGTACATTACCATGCAAACTTCCACCGAAAATTGGTTTGAACGAGATCTAGTAAGTAGTTTTTTTTTAATACGTCATAAAAACATTGATCAAAGCTACAACGAACTTTTATATTATGTTACTTGCTGCTACGGAACCCTTCATGGGCGAGTCCGACTCGCACTTGGCCGCTTTTTTAATAGTTGTCTAAATTGTAATCCCGTAAATTGAACCCCATTGTCGGTAATTACGGTTTCTGGTACACCATGTGCCAATATTACATGGTTCTAAAATTCTTTTGCAACTAAAGCGCTGGTTGCGCGGCGAAGTGGAAACAGCAAGGTATATTTTGAAAAACAGCATGTCACAACAAACAAAAACGTGTAACCCGACCGAGAACGTGGTAGAGGACCTACTAAATCAATAGATACTACTTGGAATGGTCTATGACATACCTTTGGCTGACCCATCAACCCTGGAGTGCGATTTTGTGAATGCTTGTAAGCCGAACAGACGTCACAAGCCTTCACAAAATCGACTACGTCCTTATGCATGCCTGGCCAAAAGTATGTCAAAGATAACCGCCGGTGAGTTTTAAATACACCGAGATGTGCAGCTGTTGATTCACAATGACATTCCTTCATTATCTTAATACGGTCACTCTTTGGAACTACCACTTTCCAATCGAATTCGCTTAGTAAGCTATACTTACTCTTACTAAATCGGTAAAGCTTTCCCTCCTTAAAACTGAAATTTGGAAAATTAGCGGGGAAAGATTTACAACCGTTCACAATCCTTTCATACCATAAATCTTTCTCCACATCGTTTGTGACGTTCACTGCGTCAACCGTCATAAGCCTGGACAACGCATCCGGTACCACATTATCGGTGCCTTTCCTGTGCTCAACATCAAATTCATATTGAGACAGTCTGCAACCCCAACGTGCTAACCTACCAGATGGGTTTTCCAGGTTCATAAACCACTTAAGTGACGCGTGATCTGTTATCACCTTAAAGCGACGTGAGCCTAAATACGGCTGAAACTTCTCGACAGAGAACAAAACAGCTAGAGCCTCCCTCTCGGTCGCGCTATAGTTTCGCTCGTTTTTGTTAAGGGAACGACTAACGTATGCGATCGGGTGCTCGTGGCCATCGATAGTCTGACTTAGCATTCCACCCAATCCATATGAAGACGCATCGCAATGCACAGAGAAAGGCTTTCTCAAAGTCTGGCACTGCCAAAATAGGAGCACAAACTAATGCATTCTTCAATGAATTGAATGCAACTTCAGCTTCCTCAGACCACCGAAAGGCAGGAACATTCTTCCCTTTCGCTGTCAATTTATTTAAAGGGGCGGCTATTGTTGAAAAGTTTCGTATAAAACGACGATACCACGAGCACGTCCCTAAAAATATCTTAACCTCCCGAGAAGTTGTTGGTATGGGAAAATTCAAAATGGCCGCGACCTTTTCAGGATCAGTGCGCAACCCGAACTCGTCTACGACGTAACCAAGGTACTTGAGCGACTGCCTGAAGAACTTAGATTTCGAAAAATTTATCGTAAGTTTGGCCATTTTCAATTTTTCCAACACACGGTTAAGTAGCACTAAATGCGTCTGAAAATCTGAAGAACTGATGACTATGTCATCGATATAACAAAATGCTAAACCGTTTTCGATGTCGCTGGTTATATTGTGGTCAATAAGGCTATCCATGAGCCGCTGCTGTCTAGCAGGTGCTCCGCACAATCCGAATGGCATAACCTTAAATTTATACAACCCGCGACCCGGCACAGTAAAGCTTGTCTTTTCTTGAGACGTCTCACTCAATGGTATTTGCCAAAATGAGGAGCTTAAATCGATTGACGTAAGGTACTTCGCCTCCTTCAAACTATCTAAAATCTGTGGAATGTACGGAATGGAGTACGAGTCTCCCTTAGTAATCGAATTAAGTTTCCTGCAATCTAAACAAAAACGCCAGTCACCATTTGCTTTACGCACTAATAAGGCAGGATTATTCCATGGGCTTTCGCAAGGAGCAACTACGTCCAATTTAAGCATTCTATCGAGCTCGGCGCTTAAGGCTGCTCGCTTCTCCGGTGAGAGCGGATATTGCCTTGTCTTAATGGGATAAGCATCGCCTGTGTCAATAGAATGCTCAATCAAAGCAGTTCTACCTAAACCTATCTCCTCAAATGAAATGGTCTTAAATTTGTCTACCATAGCGTCAGCAAGCTCTTTCTGCGTTAAAGTTAAATGGTCGTAAGACTGAATCGTGTGTACCTGTTCTCCATTTACACCGTTGCAAGTCGTAAAATAATTATCCGGTGTCGGTGTATACTCAATGCTGTCGAATATTTCCGGCGCCAGCCTAAACGATTGCCAAAAATCTACTCCTAAAATCACGTCCGTAACAATATCGGGAACAACAAAAAACTTAATAACATGTGTTACGTTATTAAATGTTAACGGAACGAAAATATTCCCTATTGTCTGGACTTTAACGCCATTCGCAACATTGCATGTTGTTGGTTGCATATTTAGTAAGTCAAAACCGAATTTTACAAAATTTAAATGAGCATTGTTGCCTAAAATTGAAACGGATGCTCCTGAATCCAATAATCCATAAATTTCAAAATCACAAACATTAAATTTTAAATACGGCCTAATATCTTCCTTATTCGGTGCAAAAAGAACTGTAGCAATTGAATTGTAACTATTAAATTTCGAAATGGATTGTTTACATTCAACATTATTTTTAATCTCGCTACAGTCCAAACCTATTAGTTTTTTGGATTATTACGATAGTGTGAATTAGGCCCTTTATTGTTACCATTCCTCGTACACTTCGGACAATTGGCAATCCTGACACCTGTCATTCCACAACCGAAACAGCTAAATTGTTTGTTGTTGTTCGGCTTTGCCTTGCAAAATCTAAAATTATGTCGAGTCCCGCCACATTTATAACAAATGGGAATTTGTTCATGTGTGGATGAAACAGCTGTGTGCTTCTTAACATTCGATGTACTTGGTCGGTGTGAAAATGCAGAACACGGCTTCGAATTATTATCGGAACCCTTGGCAGAGCTAACTGAAAGTGAATTTACATTCTTCGACCTTCCTTTGTACATAAAGTCACTGCCCAAAATGTTTGATGTCGACTTTGGTTCCGAAAAGTTCTCGGTACGCTGCCGAGCTGCTTCAATATTCCGACAATGTTGCTTTAATTCAGCTACTGAAGATACACTAACTAACGCTAGCTGTTGTGAGAAATGAGGACGAATATTATGCTGTAGGATATCTAACTTATCCTCCTCAGACAACGGTGAACTACGACGCTCGAACATACAACTCATAACAGCAAAATAGATATGAATTGGCTCATCAATTCCTTGTGTACGCGACCTTATTTCACTCAATAACCTATAATCATAATCTGTGGGATCAAACTCTTGCAATAGAATTGCTTTTAATTCACTCCATGAAGACACCTGGTGTTTGATACCGCGAAACCATAATAAACCTTTATCGACAAAAAGTTGTGCCGCAGAATTGAATAATTTAGTATCAGAAACGCCAAATGCCAACCTAAGTTCATCTACACGCTCCAAAAATGATCTGGGATCAGTGGTGCCGTTGAATTTCAACCCCCACTTTGAAATATTCTTATCACCTGAACACTCAATTTGTGTATCATCATGAGAAGCCTGTAAACCCAAAAAATGTGCCTGTTTGTTGTCAACCAAACCAGAAGAAAGCTCAGAAGCTTCAATTTTTGCTAAAAGTGTCTCAAGCTGTAACATAAGTTCTGCCTTAATTGCATATTTAGCCGTGTCAACCTGAACTTGGATTCGAGTCAATCTGTGAAATAAATGATACCCCAGTGCTTTTGATCTATTAAATGAGTACCTGTCTTGTGTCTTAGTGTATTTATCTACAACTGTACCCAGTTCAGTTAACTTATTTTTCACAACCTTAAATTCAGAGTCTACCGACAGCTCTGTGTCCAGAATAGCTTCCGAGGGGCATTCCTCACATAAAATTCTAAGTTGTTTCCTTAAAGCATCAACTGTATTTGACGGTGTTTCAGATCTTATGGTTACCTCATAAATCAATTCATCTTTCCAAAGTGAGTGAAATTGTATTTGTCTCTCCATAATTGCAAATATTCTTAATTTTAAATTGGAATTAATGGCTCACAAAACTCTTAATATTACTCTTTTACACTCTTTTTTTTTCTTTTCTCTGTATCACAAAATGCAACAATTGTAAATGTACAGTATTGTAAATGTACAACTGTTACCTATCTACTGTTTTTTCTTAATAGTATCTTAATAGTAATATACCAGTATGTATTTTTAATTGTAATTGTCTAAATTTGTCAAGTTTTTAATTTTTACTGTATCTATATAAGACAAGTTAAGTTATTAAATTACTATAATATCACTTAATCCTTGAGTAGTGTTTTATTTTATGTGCAACAACCTTGTAATTATATTACCACTATAAACAATATTCGCGCTTGAATAATTAATGATTGATTAATTTGATTACTAAACTTTTCTGCTGCTTATTAAGTGAATTTAGTGACATCAATACTTTGCAACTTATAGAAGTGTATATTTATTTACTAGGGCATTAGTATTTAAAGCTTTTTAGTACCTAAAGCAAAACAATTCAAAACGTCCAAATTACTATATTGTAATGCATAATAGTTTATTCCTTTTTTTTTTTATTATCACTTTCCAAATAAATACGATGGTAAGTATGAAAGATTGCACAAGATGCCAATAATATGCACAAGGTTTAACAGTCTCAACACAATCTGACAAGTACACAATTAGGTATATACAGTTATATTCACCCTGTAAATTCAAATATCAACGGTGAAATGTAATGTCACTTTCACTTGCTTGTCACTCAAAACCGAAAGTACTAGTTAGCAGTGTTGCCAGGTCTCCTGTTTTTACAGGAGATCTACTGGATTCGGGGTGTGTCTACTGTTCTACTGTTTTTTCCATAAAATGTACTGGATTTTAGAATTTCCCCTGTCGTAAAAAAAAATTTACTCATAACTGGTCAATGTTCTTGATGCGAGTGTATGGCAGCCTTAAATTCTATCGTAGAGTGTAACATCTAATGCCAATTTCTGAACGAAAGGAAATGAGCGATGTGATGTGAAATGAATCTGTGTGTGGTCTAGGTCTATGGTTTGTTTGTTGGTCGAATCTTGAATTGAATCTCTAACTAACTTTTCTAAGTCTAACCAACCGAGTGATACTGAAACTTAAGTTAAAGTTGGATGGATATTAAAGTTACTCCTAAGTAGAGATTTTGTATACTTAAGCAATCATTAAATGTCAGCAGAGTGTGGCAGTTAGTTCTTATTTTTTATATTATCACTTTAAATAAATTAACTATATCAGGTCCAGTTCTGAGTGGTTTGATAAGAGTAAATCCAAGTAAATAAATACCTACAACATAAAACACAATATTCATCCTTTGTAGTAAATGAAAATGAAGATTATAAATCAGAAAATGAATAAACCGAGGAAAAACATGAGAAAGACATATATTTAGGTGAGTTTTATGGAATCAATTTTGTCTACTGTTTTTTTTCCAAATCTCCTGTTTTTTAGGGCATATGTCTACTGTTTTTTTCAGTTTGGACCTGGCAACACTGCTAGTTAGAGTTAGAGGTTATAAATTGTCTTCTTACTTTCTTTTACTGTAAATATCAAAAATATAGTTCGCAACTGAAGTGAAATTGTAGAAATGAACGTGAAATTGTCTAAAAAGGCTAAATTACACTACAATCAGGCAAAATACAGTGTCTACGTGGCAAAAAGACACGGAAAAAATGGACTTTGATGGCATAAGATTATGTGTATAAAACAGACCCAATTTCCACCCAAAAGTCACTCTAAATCATCCAAAATTACTCAAAATTAGTTGGGCGCCATTGCGACGACCTCCCTTACCCGGCTAGATGAAGGGAACACGTCGTAAACAAAATGAAAACGAAATGTCGAAAAATAATAAAACAAAACTAATGTCCGGCGTGACCTTTGGACTAAGAGTGGGTCTATCCTATGGAGCTGAAAGAAACCAGTTAGTAAGTTTAACACATTCTTTATTTCTACGTTTTCTTTACAACCATTAAATACTTAATTGTAAACCTTGAAGTCCTGAACGACCACACATTTGATTCTAAATTAATTAACAGCTCAGTAAAGCATGGGTCGTGTTTAAAACAATATGGTTCTTAAGATAGGTTCACAATAATCTATTCCAAAGTTGGTTAGTCCCTAAGGAACCTAATGCCATCAATTCCAATACTTAATTTGCTCTTAAATCCTACTTCCCTAACTAGTAATTAATTCACAGACCTCGTTCTGAAGAAACCTTCCTGCAAAGGGCTGTCCGGCTGCAGACTGGATCTGGGCAGTGTGAGTCGAGACGCGATGCTCTGGGCGTCGACTCTATGCAAGCTCCATTTGCAAGCCACACAGTAAGCGCGTGAAGATAATAGAAAGGTCCTCTAATATTTGAGGGCTTTAAGAAGCTTGGTGCAGAAGGCTTTGTAAAGAGACAGTCATGGGCTTGCAACACAAAATGGCGGCTGGTGAAAGGTACCTAGCCCGCACTACTAAATTACACAAAATAAAGCAAGCCTTAACTTAATCATTCACAAACTAAATCTCTAGTGGAAAGTGAAATTTACTGAACATATGCTTAATTCTTTCAGGGTCAAAGAAAGGAAGCCAAATATCAAGATTGGACCCTAAAATAGAAGGTCTATATCTAAATGTGTTTTCTAAATCCCCTTCTAAATTATATTCGAAAGAAATTGCTTTAACTTCTTCCAAATTCTATTCCTAAACTATTTAAATTCTTTAAATTTCCAAACTATATTAATCTTTCCAAATTATATTAATCTTTTCCAAATTCCCATCCAGCTGGAAAGAAGCAAATTGCCTCGATTAGGATATGCACATGGCAGAAATTACGCGAAGAGCAGAGTGTAACAGATCAAGAGAGCTTACCGGAGACCATCTAATAAAGATTATCTCAAACGCTGTATTTCCCTCCGTCCCGGCATAAAGAACCCTCTGGTTTCAAATAATTTGAGTTTGAAGAGCTGAAAGTTAACCACGAGGTTAAGAAACCAGTCTACATGATGCACATGTCTTATTCAGACGGAATATCTACTTACGGTTTTGTTACTGCCACAAAATAATTCTTAAATCGGCTGCTACTTTGCCACATAAGCCACTGGAGACTTCTATCAAAACTAGGACCTCCGTCCTGCACAAGATGTTCAAAGCTTCTGCTCGCACTCAACTTGGAGCTGCAGTTGTAAGCAACCTCTAACCAATATGGCTGACGAACGGAGCACCCTGGAGCACCCTCGGATGAAGAAATTCTCCCACAATATTTACCCCAGAATTTACCCCGAAAGTATTGACTTTCAAAATGTGAAATTTGTAATTTAGAAAACAATTAAACAGTTTATTATCGTAGAAGACATTCACTGTTCCTCCTGAAACCTAAATTCCTACAAAACCTTGTTTCAGCAAAAGCTTCCTATACATTTTTCCTAATAAACATACAGTAATAAATCATGAAGTTGAATTTTATTTCCCTACATACGAGTAGAAAATCTAGGGCTGACAACCCTATGCAAATCGATACCGAATGTCAATCTAGTGACCAGCCTTTAAATATATTAAAGATTGTTGCCAGTACTCAGAGTTTGGGTTTGTTCCAGTCAATGATAAAAGCGCAACGTTACAAAGTCTTAGAGGAAAATATTTTCATAGAAACCTCACCTCAACTGTTAGTTAAGTGTTAAGTAGAAGGAACTCCAGTGGAGGAAAACCACATAAAAACTATTTACTCTGTAATTTCCGTTTGCCAGCTTAATTAAAATTTCCGCTTTATCGAACACCTTTTATTTAATTAGTTCTGCCGTCGCCTGCGAACAGTTTTTAGTGTTTACAAAATCATAGTTCCACAAAATTGGAAAGTTTTGTTTATTCATTTAATCGATATTGCACCCAAAAAGTACGTACGGCTGAATTTCACACAGCACCATTATGTTTTATGCGTAGGCCTGTGTGGTAATTTTCGGCATTATATCATAATGTTGCAAGCTCGAATTTGGCAATTTGCCGCAAGTCGATCGAGCCCGTAAATAACATGGTAGGTACTCCAAAGCCTTGTCGCTGGAATTTTAGTTTATTTTGAGTCTAAAAACAGGTCACATCGGAAACATCTATCGTATCGTAGCTTAAAGAAGATGGTGGTAGCGATCCGGACAAACCCTGCATAAGGTCCTACCACCATTGAAACCATCGGCAATTTTGTTTTTTTTATGAAGAAGAATCTAACGCGCTGCCTCCTTTTGCCGCGCATATAAAATAAACACCGCAGGCGCAGCATTGATTGATCGTAGAGGTTGATGAATGTAGAGGAATCTATGTTAGTTTAGACTGTGCACCTGGCGTTCCATAGTCTCTGCCTAATCCATATAGGAGTCAAGGAATGTATTTATAAAATTGACTTATGTTACTAGAAACTCACGTATTGAAACCCAGGTGTTATGTCAGTTTTCTGATCTGGTAACCCTAGATGCCATCTATTTATACATGCTTATGCAAACGTAAAGCTGAAACGTCTGAAACCAAGCTATTAAAGCCACTGCGGCTCTCATAATATGAATAATTGTTGTATAATTATGTCTTTCGCTCTTTCCCACCTATAATATTTCAAATTCATAACTGTATATTTATGAAGTCCCTACGTTACTGTGAAAGCATATCTTTATTTCAATTATAGATATACCACATGGCTTATGATAACCCATGAATATGTATTATGAAAGTGGAGACGGTTATACGGTCATGGAATTAGGCGTACAAGAGAAACCACTTTGTGTTGGCCATTGCAGACTGTTGTGAGGTATGAAATATGATTCGAGTTATTATCGTCCGAACGAAGTTAGGCCAACTCGGTAGGCATTTATGTTTGTATGTTTGTTTGACAATAACTTCAGAATCGTTGATTGGATATTGATGAATGGCATGTCTACCTAAACTTACCTGGCGTGAGTTTTCACCGCGTCTAGACTTGATTTAATGGTTATTAAATACAAATTTCAAGTTTAAATTGGGCAGGATCGGTCAGGGTGTTACAGACATGTGGGGTGGACCGTGAGGTCTGTGTTTTAGGCGTACAATTTTAGTATTAAATAAATAAATCTCACACCAATTGACCTAGTCCCTAACTAAGCTCTAGGCTTAGATTATAGGTACTAGACAAGCAACGATATTAATACTTATATATAGAAATAGCATCCAAGACTCAGGAACAAATACTCGCGCTCATCACACAAATTTTTGTCCATTTCGGGAATTGAACCCGGGACCGCTAGCTTCGTAGGCGGGGTCACTACATCAACTAAGCCAACGCGTCGTCAAGTTATGAAGAGGTTTAACTATGTTTCTGTTTTTTAATATGTTGTGTTGTTGGTAACTCACGATGTTGTTCGATGTTGGAGGCTCCAGGACTACGATTGTTGACGTTGTCTCAAGAATATTGTTTCATATTCTTTTCTGTATTGCTGTTTCGTCCCACTTTTTCTCTTGCTTTTGCAAATAAAGAAGAGAAGAAAGAGAAGCCTTACCATAGCAAATTGTGAAATACTCTCTGCTGAAGAAAATCCACTGCCTCGTTATAATATTATGGCATTGACTTAATTAGCAGGCATATCAAATGTTTTGCAAATCTTGTTTCGGTTTGGGGATAAGAAAACCGGTAAAATTACTAGGTCCTCAGGGTTGGCAACTCATTTGCAATCTTTTGATTGTAGTTTTCAGAACGCAAATCATCACAGATCCCATTCATCATCAGGTGACTGATGTGGTCGTTTGCCTTCACCATACTTTAAAATGCAATTGTAAAGTTTCACCGAACTTGTGACAAAAGCAAGAACAATGCCTAAGACACGAATACTATGAAGAATTGGTGACACAGTTGCTCTTTGCATGACAATGACATCGCTTTCGTACGCACTAGAGGTCATTAACTTAAAATAACTGTACTTGTTGCACTAAAGGGTTCTTTGGTAAAAGAAGTTCATGAATCTTCTCAAGAAATGACTAAGAACATAATTGGAAACTTTTGGGAGACAGATAAAAGATGTCCATTCAGTAAGACCCGCTCGGGCATTCTTACATATTTACATCACATCACGCCTGTTTCCCAGAAGGGGTAGGCAGAGACCGCTTCCTTCCACCTGCTATGACCCTGACATATCTCTTTCGCTTCTTCCACATTCATATATCGAGTCATGCATGCACGTCGGTTTCGGAAACTTATGATTCGGCCCTTTTCCAGTATTTCTCCGATTTGATTAAAACAAGTACGCCTAGGGCAACCCCTTCCGACCCTTCCACTCACTTTCGCACTGTATATCTCTTTCGTCAATCTTCTTTCATCCATCCTTAACTAATGGGTATTTTTACACGTCACAAATCTACTAGCGTCGAGAAGAAACGCCGCAAGAAAATCAACAGCCAGTATTTTTCCTAAATTTATCTTTTGATTACGATAATTATTAAACCTAAAGTAATATTATACATTGAGGATATTATCTTTTCGTAGAAATTATCATCAAAACCCTAAAAAGCACCTTTTTCACCGGAAGATATCCCTTAAAGGGATAAGTTCGCCTTTGTGTACCTTTTGTGTTTCTGTTTCGTTTTTTACTTTGTTGTCTTCTGTGTGTGTAACATGGAGTTTACATACGTTTTCTTTTATTTACACATACTAAAGCCTTCTAGATTAGTTGAAAATAGCACCTCCGTGGCTTCAGAGTTGGCTCTTCCCGGCTAAGGAAGGCAATGTCGATAAGTCTTATCCTGTCGTTACGTTGGAAGCTGAGTTAAGATTTACTTATATTGATTTTCTGAGCCTTCATGAATTATTAAACATTGTACTTCCTTGTCCTTAAAATAAATACGACATTTTCTTTGACGAAACAGTCAACAGTATCTAGGGACATGAAGCGTCGGTAGTATTTGTGCTTTATTGTAATGTTTTGTTGATGTAGAAGCATGTTATGTTATGTAAACGTTAAAAACTCTATATACGAGTATATTAACTCAGCAAGGAATAAGGGCACTGTTCGAAATGTATTTAATTTAATTTATAGGAGAAAAAACTGATGTAAGTAGATCTATAAAATTCAAAGTCTTAGCTTTTTGTCAGACTTATTTGCCACGTTATACCTATTTGCAAACAATGACCTGAAGTAGTAAAATACTAACTTTAAATAAGAACTGTATTTGCTGAGGCACCACATCATACACTTTTTTATGTTAAGGAGAAGGCTCACGAGCACTTAGGCCACCAGATGGTAAGTGAAATCTGACACCCATAAACATTTGAATTCTCAAGACTATAATCATAACACTGCAATCCTAAAACCCCAAAAGCGTTGGCAACCCTGAGGACTAAGATGGAATGCCTCTATGCTAGTCATTTCACCGGTTGCTTATCCCCACACCGGAACACAACAATGCGAACGGCGGTTGGTTAATGGATAAGATGGTGGTAGCGATCCGGACGGACCCTGCACAGAGTCCTACCACCACTAAACTACATACGGAATAGGAATACCTCGGCCCACCGGCCACGCTGTTCCGGTCCTCCATTAACAAATCTGCCCTCCAAAGCCAAAATGCAGTATCTCTGATTCAATGGCCAAAGCATATTCAATCCTAAGCCGTTCGTAGTAAGGTTACATTTGCTATAGGAGTTTTGTCTGAGATACTGCCTTTTATGTTAGCAGGGCAGAATTGTGAAGTGCGAACCGGAAAAAGTTTTTACCAAGCGTCCGCATGCATTTGGGCGTGCATATTCAGCAATTCATATGCATATGCGTCGACGTATTTAAAACCATGCATATTCATACCTTTGACGCCTAATATCCTGTGCGGAAACATAAAACTTGTTGGCACGTGTCGTGGAAATTGCCGCGCAGTGTTGATGTGAAATATCAAGTGACGTCACAATATATCACAAAAGTTAAGCCATAAATGACAGCTGGAAGGATAGAATGACAAATAATGTGTTTCGGCTATTTTAGAATAAAACGTTTTTACTGCTCTTAATAAGAATATTTTTTTGTTTCAGAGTATCTTGACATTTAATCTTGATATTTTGCCCCGTGTGGTTTCCGAGTAAGAATAGTGCCACTCCATCTCTTCCCGTAGATGCCGTAAGAGACTGAGGGAATAAAGGCTTCTAGTATTAATAGGCGATGGGCTTGCAACCTGTCACTAATACACTAGTTAACATCTATGCCCACTTGTGCAAAATGTGGTTACAGAATTATCAACAAGTCTGTTTAGAGTTGTTGGTATTTCTGTAGCTCTGCCTACCCCACTCTGGGAATGAAGGCGTGATGTTATGTATGTATGTATGTATTTTGCAAAAGTTTTATTTGCTAAGATTTTATGCTGATTGAAAATAAAACTGTTTTGAAGTAACAACTTTTTATTGTTGCCAAATTAAGGGTCAAGTCGGATTATTGATTTATTTTTAAATTTACCTACGTGTTCTTGTGCTTGGATTTTTGCAATGACCAGATGGATAAACAAATAGATGTTTAAAAATCTATGTAATTAGTTATATTATAACAATTTTGCCATCTGTTTATTTATTTATTTAATGTTTATGTTATCTGCCATAATTATTTTAAGTCATAAAGTGTTTTAAGTCATAATTATCGCAAGTTATAAGAAGCTGTTACTTATACAGTAATTTTATAAATTGAACCTAACCTCGTCTACACGACAAATATTTAAGAAATAAATAAAAAATAAATAAATAAATCACAGGACAATGTCACACAAATTGAACTAGTCCCAAACTAAGCTCTAGGCTTGTACTATGGGAACTAGACAACGATGAACATACTTACATAGAGAAATATAATACTTAAATACATAGAAAACATCCAAGACTCAGGAATAAATACTCGTGCTCATCACACAAATATTTGCCCTTACCAGGATTTGAACCCAGGACCCCTAGCTTCGAAGGCAGAGTCACTAAAAAAGTTAAATTCTGAAAAGTTAACGGTTTGAGCGTTTTAAAAATTATGACTATGAATAATTATGTCAACACTGACGTTATGACCGAGAAATCTTTTAAAATTTTCAAAAGAGGCCTCACAGTCATACCTTACCTTAGATGAAATAATATCTGCTTCATGTAAAAATTTCTAAAGGTGCAATTATTTGACGCCGATTATACATCCCTTTAAAAGTAGTGACGTACGTAATCTATACGTAAAAAAATTAGGTTCCTAGCTTCACTGGGAAAAAAGTTATGAGGGTGGGAAATAGGCCTGAATGGGTTCATGTACTTAAATATAACCCAGTTTGACAACGTAGCTACCAAAATTACCTTCTAAGTTTAATCAAATAGTCGAATTAATTTCGGGACTGTAGCACATTTTGTAATCAAAAGTTACAAGTTCTGCCTTGCCTTATTTGACTTTGTAGCAAACAACTATGGAGTGATTTCCATTGCGACTGTGGTACAGTCGTGTTCAAAAGTATGTATACACTTTAGTACCTTGTCTATGTAACGTCATGTTTCAACTGCCATATGAAATTATCCAAGCGATTAAAGTGACAAGGTACTAAAGTGTATACATACTTTTGAACTTGACTGTACGATGCGACAGGCTTAGTTAGTTCAAGAATGACAAATTTACTCAGAAATGGAAAAGTTATCAGTTTAAAGTTTTGGACTACTACTGGCGCACCTGTTTGGTGTTTTAAAACTTTTTATAAGATAGTGATGTGTTATGTTAGTGTTAAATAACACAGATGTCACTTATTGATGAGTTAAAATTACTGATAGATTTTTCTTTGGAAAGGATGGATGAAAAAAGATTGACGAAAGAAATATACAGTGCTAAAGTGAGTGGAAGGGTCGGAAGGGGGCGTCCTAGGCGTACTTTTTGATGTGAAACATCTATAGCCGAGGTATGAAACTGATCGTTGGCGTGGCGACGCTTGCCGTGGCGACGCGTCGCCACGCTATATAAAAGAATGGAGTTGTCGTAATTTTATAATTAAATTTGTATTTTTTTTTATTTTGTATTTTGTTTTTAATAAAAATGCATAAATTTGTAATAAATAATCATTATTTTATTAAAAATATTTATAATGCTTTATCATTTCATTGTGTCATATATAATTACTGTCGTAAAATGTTCTGCTATGCATATAACTTGTACAAAGTAATTTCGATGTTTCACATCTGCCAGGCGTCCCGTGACGGCTCAGAATTTTTTTTTTAATCAAATCGGGGAGATACTGGAAAAGGGCCGAATCTTAAGTACCCGAAACCGACGTGCATGCATGACTCGATGTATGAATGTGGAAGAAGCGAAAGAGCTTTGTCAGGATCGTAGTAGGTGGAAAGAAGTGGTCTCTGCCTACCCCTCTGGGAAACAGGCGTGATTTATGTATGTGTGTTTGTGTAGATTTTACTTTCTATACTCATATTTTTCTATCTTTTAAATCTTTAAACACATTCACTTTACCCTGATTTTATACCACATAAATCCGATTTCGATGTTAACAAAGAGTGCATTGCATAGGAATAACGTGGAGATTCATCCCTATTACATCGATGGCAATTAAATTCAATTAATTTATTGGTAAATATAAGAAAATTACGTGCCTTCTTACATACAGTTTTAATATACAAAATAAGCTTGTTTAAAATTCTATTTGTAATATCTTCTTCGACCAATTCGACCGATCTAGCAACGCAATCAAACCAAAATACAAATGAAACCGACCATCATTCAAATTAAGATTCTGCCCTTGCTTACGTGAACAGCTCACGCTAAAGCACGTCGTTCGGCAAACTGTCGATGGATTCCCATTCCGATCACGTCAGCAGTGGGACGATCGACTCACGACATGCTCTGTCACATTAAACCACTTCACTGAAACTGCAGTTTCTCGTTGTGATGGTTTTTAAGAGTGGCAATTGTGTAACGATAGTTTTGATCGCAATCGAATTGTAACGCCCAAACTATACTTTGAGTTGAAATTATCGTTCTTTTTATCCCCCGAATCTGTCTGTAGCATCATAATTCCCAAACGGTCGGGCCGATTTCGACAAGAAAGCTTTAATCGGATTAGTTCTTAGCTAAAGTTTCAAAATAATTTTGATGGTCTGGCATACCAATAAGCTAAGTGCTTGGTTGGTCTCGAAGGGACCATGGAACCCTGTCACAATGACAGCGATAATCATTAATCATTAGTTGTAATTTCTTTCATGTGGTTTGACGCTGTCATTATGACAGGGATGGAACCCTGTCCTTGACTGTACTAAGTGCGTATTTGTTTGCACATTTGTTTTCTAGACCATTGATACACTTAGCACGATTGTATTCTAGACCACCGATTATTTTATTTTGGAGCATTTAAGACACATATATAGAACGAAATTTATGGACAGATTGAAAGAATTAATGTAATGAGGTTATAAAGACTAAACAGATGCGGCTGCCACAGCCATTAATGCTAATGAGACTTCCTTTGCAACAGGGTTGCCTTAAAAGTTTTTTTCCCAGCCTTTGTAAAATTGCTCATTTTCTGCTATTCACAAAAAAAAACTTTTGTTAAGATGATGTAAGCGACGAGCGTAGTACTCACAATTCACAGTTTCTTCATTAGAACTTGTAACAAAAAGTTAGACATTTTAACCTCAGCGCCATTGACAGATATATCCGCACCACTGGTTCAACACCGACAACGTATATTTCCGTCAGTGGATCATAGTGTCTTTCCTGTGGTCAATAGTTAAAAGCTTGTGTGCATATGGGTAAGTTTTGTTTTTATATGATAGGTCTAAAGCAGTCCTGGCGCCGTTTATGCGGGAAGGGCTTAGCCAGAAAATTAGGCCTTGAAAACGTTAACTTCCGGCATGACCACAGGAAAGACGCTAACCTAAAGCTGTGTATGATCTATCTATGAGGCAAGGTTGATATTAGCTTTGGTTTTAAGCTGTCATTGGCGTGTGAGTGGCGTCTTTTGTATTTGACATAGAGTTGAAAAGGTTAAGAGTGCGCCGAGGCAACGACACGTAATTACGAAAAAAATGCGTTCGTTTGATCGCCTGCTGCATTGTTTTTACTGAAGCTTTAGTTATGCAATTCATATGTAAGATATTTAAGGAATCACTCTATTTATCATATACATTAGAAACACGATTACTTGTACTTCCCTCGATAGAAAACACATCCAAAGATACCTCTACATAACAAAATAAACACTTAGTACGGCGTAATTACTTCACGGAAGATCATCAGTTTTGGATTTACAACAAAACTACACGTCTTCTATATATTCATCACTTTAGATTTGAAAATGTGTTTTTATTTTACTAATATGAAGGAAATACCTAAATTCGCACGCGTTTCGTCCATTTTAGCCAGAGCCGTCACGTTTCCCCCATGTCCGCATTAGTCAGGCTTCGGCCGTCGGACGTGGAGGCTGTGTCGCTTGGTGGTTGGTTGCGTTTATCGCGATTTTTGTGATTATTCACTTTATTTTAAATGGGGAACAAACACAACCAAGAAAGGAAGAGAAGGGGTTGGCAAAAGCACAATGCTAAACGCTTGCGTGAAGAAATGAAGTTAGTTAAAATCGTAAACCTACTGATAGTGGAGTAGTTCTAAGAAACCTGATTTGACAGTTGTCAAAATGCCACGCTAAGGGAGGAGAAAATAAATCGGTAGCAACATAGACTGATTTTCGAGATGTATCGATTTGTATTACTAAGACTTTGTAATCGTTTAGTTGTAGTCTTGATGTTTTGGGCCAAAATTGGTTTATTTACACAAGTAATTTTCAACAACACGCGAAGTTCTTTCAATTAGTAGGTAGGTATATAAAAAATACACTTCTATGGTGAATATTTACCAAGATATAAAAGTAATTTAGCTAAAAAAACACATTTACAGGCAAAACAAGCTTCTTAGAACGACCCGAGGTTTTTTTTACTATAATTAATTATATAATATTGTTACTTCTTGGGATGGTTTCAATATTTCTAGAGCAAGACATCTCCAGAAATCTGAATACAAAGAGAATACTCCGTAAGAATACTCAGTACCTAACAACTATATTTCAACAAATGAGTAAAATTGCAAAATTATTCATATTTTTTTATTTATAGGGTTAATGTTCCAGTTGTTGGCACTTCGCTACAAAGCGAAGAGTTAGGTACCTAATGAACCGGTGAGGTATGCGTAAAAATAGTAAGAGGTGTATAGGAAAACATTTTAATAAATTTAGTATGAATTTTTACATTATCTTTATATTTTTTCAATTTACAGAGTAAATGAATTGGTTGACATCGATTATAAAATTTACCACACAATGGAATTGTAAGTCCCAAATACGAATTATTTTTATAGAATGAGGATTACAAAATTTCATCCAAAAACTAATTCTGTTAATAAATAAATTATAGTTAAATCAAAACGTTCTGTTTTATTACAGGATGCCAATGGACCAAATTTTTTGTCTTTCACTGGATGGAGAAATAGACAATGACATTGCTTACTCACACAGACAAAATAATGCCGTGAAGTAAAATCCGATATTGATTATTGTTGTTTCTTATGTCCTAATATTTTTTTCTAAAGATACCTGCGTACATTATTTATTACATTATATACATACAAACATTAAGTAGGAACTTCTAAATATGTGATTGATACAGCAGCTTTAAGTTTTTAGTTTTTTAAAACATCAATTTAATTTTATACTTTATAGTGATCAGAACCAGACATTGAAGTTTTTGCGGAAATAATCATGGATAAACATTCGTACAAACTAAGATCCTTTTTTTTAAAGACGGTTAAAATACCAAAACCTTCTCCTATGTGAAACAAATACTTTTCTGAAAACCGCATTAAAAACGGTTCAGCCAAACGTGAGATAATCACGGACAAACATACATACATACATACAGGTCAAACTGAGAACTTCCTTTTCTTTGAAGTCAGTTAAAAATAATATCTTGAAGAAAGGGTCCATGACTGGGATTTTTGCCCTACTCAGCCGTTCTTATTACTTTACATTAGGTATTGAGTTCACTTTATTTTGTGCTTAGAATATTGTCAATAAAGGTAATTAGGTTTTATTTCATTTCAATATACAGTCACATTTAATCACGGGGTTGTTGAGCCACCATAGAACTCTGTCCTAATGACAGCGTCAAGTCACGCAAAAGAAATTATTTACGTCAAAATTTACCGTCAACTTTCTATGAAAGGGTTCTCCCGGTAACCTTCGGAGAGGGAAGATGGCCGATTGGAAGATGTACGGCTTTTACTTATGATTTATTCTCTTTAGCCGAACAATTTGCCCAATAAATATTATAAATAACTTAACACTAGCTAAATACACCATAGATGTACAAACGACATTAATTAAAAATTATCTATCTATCTGTGAGTGGGTTCTAGAGTGGCTCAACAATCTCGTGATGTGACTGTACCTCAACAATACAAGTAATTCAATCCTACCTTACCTACCGACAGTAAACAACAAATTTAAAAAAAAATGTAGACTGAAAAAAGTTTTTAACTTCTTATAGTCAATATTTGAATAAAAGTATTCGGAATCGATTATGTTTTTTATTTTGTAAACATTGGTAGCAACCTCCGCGCCTAGTGGACCGGCGCACGGCTCGTCAGGCGCGGCGCGCGGCCGGCGCATGGCTCCAGCTCGCTCCTTGCTGGTGTGCTATACGCACACATACACAGAGTGCATAAAATACCTAAAGTTAATGAGCGCAAAAAGCTCGGTGCCCCCTTAAAGACTGAAATTTGTACTGTACAGACACATAGATACACATTTGTCGATTATGATATGAGAAACCTAAAGGTTACATCATTCATCAGATTCCGGGTTCAGAAAATTATTGTTTAAAGAATACAGAAAGAAAAAGGTTTTAATATAATATTTCCACAAGATACGCTCCAATATATTCGATATAACGATGTCAATTAAAGGACATGACTTATTAAATCCTTTAACAACCTCTGCTTTGATATTATACTTTTAATTAAAGAGCCTTGGCCATGCCATGCAAGTACCAGCAAAAGATTTCAACATGATTAAACAACATATCGACGGTGGAAATTTCAAATGTCGTAAGGGACATTTTGTCGTAAGTACACTAAATATACCATTGAAGTCAGTATTTTTTTTCTATTTATTTGTTGTATTGAAATTTCGATATGACTTCTAATAAAAAAGTTATGAGTTGGTCAAAGTTTGTCGTAACTTCCTAATATTTAAAACACTATGTTGTATCGGTCAAATATTTTTGTATAACGTCTTGTTTCATTAAGCGCAATATCGTATATCTCAATATTTCTAAAATTCCTATGTTGTAAGGCATTAAAAAGAATACATTTTGTCAGATAAATACTGTGTTTTCGGAGGTGTAACACACATTTTCTGTTGTAAGGGTACAACAAAAAAATAAGAAGAAAATGTGCGTTACACCTCCGAAAACACAGTATTTATCTGACACTATTTCCTAAACCACTGTATTTATGGATGTCCAATTAAAAAATTAGGGTAGGCGAAGTTATTTAAAAAGTATGCTTCCAAGAATCATCTTAATGGGATGAGTAGTTTCCAAGTTATGAATTTAAAAAAAGTGGAATTTTGTTTTCTGGCTCCCCTGAAAAGTAAGCGTTTGTCCCTTACGACATTTGAAATTTCCACCGTCGATATTTCACTGGTGAAACATTTTAAACAAAATACAAGCTATAAATAAACTGGAAGCTAAAATAGAAAAGGGACGGGATCATTTAAAATTAATAGCGAAAAGGGTTATACCGATAAGTATCATTCATTAGACTCCAGAAGTTCCTTGCTTAGTCCACAGCTCCCTAATGAGAGTAATGAGTCCTTCGCCCGACGAATTGTTAATACCTTCTGTTATTGCTGTCATATTTTACTGTGGAATTGATACCCTTGGGCGTTTCGCTTATTAGAGTTTATTTTTGTGCCGAATCGTAGATATTACTTGCGTACGCGTGGTGAGGAATTTATATTGAGCTCGGGGTTTTTATTCCACAAACAGAGGCTTATTGATCATAGATAAGTAATTCAAAAGGAGAAAATTTGTAATAGTGCACCGTCTGTATCCAAAAAACTTTTAGATTAAGCAAATACCACAGTTTGTAAAAAATGTATCATGTATTTTTAACCGGTGGCCGTCTAGCCGCATAAGGGTAATTATCTCAACCACATTTTTTGAGCGGCGTACGTGATAATTGGGGTGTAAAGTACATGTATTGGAAAACTATTTATTTTATAAATAATCTCACTCAAAGTACCATATTGAGCCAAAGTTAAAATTATTATTAACTTATTATATTTATCGTAAAAAAATATTTTCAATCCAAAATCAATTTTGGTGTCGTGTCCTGTACTTCCCGCATATACTGATATGTCGTGGTACAAACTTATTAAGCCTCAACTAGACTTATATTTTAGTTATCTGTATTCCTTATTAGTTGAGGTATTTTAAAATGTATCAATTATTGCATTTGCAAGTAAAAGGAAACTGGGAGCAGTGTTAATAAAACTGTCCAAGCGAAATAGTTAATTTTGGTGGTGAATATTGAAATTGATTTTATGATCGAACGAAACGTGATTAAACAAACAAATATAGCGTCAGTTGTTCGTTCAGTTTCACTCCAGCAATAGACGGTGAAAGATTTGTACCATCTTTCTGCGTCTTCCCGCTAAGCATATAAGTATCTAATTTTGGTGGTATGGAATACACTTTATTAATCGTGATAACTTAGATAAGTCATTATTTCGCAAAAAGTTTTGTTGTGTGATAGTTTTTTCAAGTATGTTTATGGTGTCTTTTTAACTGTAACGAGTTAAGTTTTTGTTAAACTAAAACATTTGTTTTTAATTTAAAAAAATGTTAAGTTTTATAATTTTGGTGGTACAATTTTGGTGGCTTTTGCGAAACACCAAAATTATCAAAATTTCTGGTCTCCACCAAAATTATTTAAACAACAAATAATCATTTTTTATTATATTAGAAACTTACGTTTTGGATTTTCAAAAATAACAAGGAAGATTCCCTAACGATTATATTTTAATTAGCCTGATATGTTATTATTGATCGTGAGTTTTTCTAAGAAAAGTAATTTTGGTGGATAATTACAATTTTGGTGGTACATAATTAGTAAAATCGTTATATCTTAAAAAACACTTAGTATAATAAAGGGCCATTTTAACACTGTTTTTATAATGACTAATGACGTCACTTAAACGTTTAATTGTAAACCCTACTAAGAAAATAAAAAATACCACCAAAATTAGGATAATTTGACGCTTGTTGAAATTCACCCATAAATGTTGTTTGCCATAAATGTATTATTAGTCATAATTTTCGCAAGTCATAACTTCTTACAGGCTGAAATTAAAGGATTTAAAAAACATCCATTATGTAGATTAGTTAAAATAGATAGATTAGGTTAGTTTTTGAAAATCCTTAAAATAATTCCTTAAAGTATTTTTTGTGCATTATCGTAACTTCTTTAAGGCTGAAATTAAAAAAATTACAACGTCCATCGTGTAGTTTAGTTAGAATAGACAAGGTTAGTTTTTAAAAATCATGAAATATATAAAGATGTCGTGAAAAAAAAGAACTATGACTTGCGAAAATTATGACTAATAAAATAATACATTTATGCCAAACAACATGTATGCGACCCGACCCTTGTCCATTCTTAACACATCGTTTATGGTTGTTGATCATTATTGACAACTTGAAAAAAAAACCTTTCAAGAAATTACATAACAGTATTCCGCAAAATTATGTCTCATATGTCTGTTACAAGGCTGGATGTTTAGGAAAAGTCGAAGCAAAAACAAGATATCTCAACTTTTCAAAATTTTGTCAATGCGGTACCCTGGTTCTCCATTTTCGAGGGCACGACCGCAGTAATTAGAATTTTTCAGTTTCGTTTGCTGTGAAAGGAGGTTGCTTAAATTTGCTATGAGACCCTTCCAACCAAAATCTATAATATACATAAAAAATAAATCCCTATTTCCCTTGGTCACAGCTTCACGCATGAACGGCTGGACCGATTTCGCTAATTCTTTTTTTGCTGTGTTCGTTATCGTCAGGAGACGCTTCTTATGAAAGAAGAAAACTTTAAAATCCACCGGGAAAGTCAAAAATTTAAAGCGATTTTGCAATTAAATAATTAGCATTTTTATTTTTATTTTACAAGTCAAATTAAAAGTTTAGGAATCTGAGTTTTTCAACCGGCAACATTGACATCGCACGGTGTATTTTTTTTTATTAAAACCTGTAACGCTGTTTTCTTTTTTTTTAAATTGAATGATGCTTTGACGGTGGAATGTATCTGAACTGCCCTGTATGTTATTCCTAAGCTTAAAAGTGTATGTTTGTCGACAGATAGGTGGTGAAAGCGCTCGCCACGCTCCCGTCATGACACTGCATTGGTGGATGCACTGGTTCTGGGTGACGACGCTGCTCACTATACTATGTAAGTTAATCTTATAATATCACACAGATTCATATTTGAAATTAATTGAGAACAGTTTTTTTTTTTCCTTTTCATGACGTATAAAATAAGAAAACTGTTCTTTTATTATTTTATCTTATTATATCTCAATTAAGTGCATTTTTTTCAAACTTATTTTTTGATGCTGATAATATTCGTTTATTTATAGTATTTAAAAGTGTAATAAATTAGACTATTTTTACGTATTTGTTTTGCTCTTAAGTAAATGGTTTAATACTTATTAAGTATTTAAACTTAAAACTATTTTGTTTTATGTTTATCTTCTATCTTAACTGTAGAACGTTTGGCCATCCGATGTTTTCAAGAGATCGTTAAAGGGATAAATTCGCCTTTGTATATAGCTTTTGTGTTTCAGTATCTTTTTTACTTCGTTATTTTCTGTTTGTGCCACAAAGAGTTTATATACATACATACCATTGGCACGATGTACGGATTGCCCTAAATTTTCCAATGGCAAAAAATTTAGAATAAATTGCAGGTCGCTTCATCTTCCAATTTAGCCTCACCAAGAACTCCTTAATAGCCGTTCAAATACAGTTCCTGCTCGCTTTTGGATGACATAGTGCCATTCGCGTCGCCAGCAGCACCGCAGTAATTCGGCATTTCTGATAGAATGCCACGTGTGCACTTCTCAATTTGCTCCGCATATATTATGTGGCCCTAGTAGGTACATCAAGTATTCTGTTAGCGACGAGGCGATGCTCTCGAAGTTAATCAGGACTCGTAGGCGAGAACGCCGAGATTGTAAAATATAATGCATTCGCAGGCAACGCGAGAACATCTTCAGCAGCCGTTAAAAGCCTTTAATTCTTAATTCACTAGCGGCCCGTCCCGACTTCGCTCAGGTTGAATAATACGCCCATTTATACTAATATTATAAATGCAAAAGTCTGTCTATCTTTTACCTCTTCAACGCTTAAACTGCTAAAACGGCTTAGATGAAATTCGGTACGAGTATGGAGATAGTTTGACTCCCGGGGAAGGACAAAGGATAGTTTTTTATTCCGAAAAAATTTACACTTCCCGAGGGAGCAGCGGTTAATGACTTCGACGCGAATAGAGTCGCGAGAAAAAGCTAGTCTAGAATAATGCACCTTTCAAATGGTGAAAAAAAAATCATATGCAGTTTGTTCCGGAGATTGCACGCCACAAATAAAGAAACTTACGAAATCCTCTCTATTTATTATATTACAGCACGCGGCCGATAACAAGTCAAGCCTTTCCGTGTCTTCCCGTGGATGTCGTAAGAAGCGACTAACGGCCGAACCCTATATTCAAACCGCGGACAGATATCCTTACTTCAGATTAAAATTTGACACATTTTGTACGGGCAAATGTCAAATTTCAACCCGAAGTAGGTAAGCTTTATCTATCCGCGGTTTGAATATAGGGTTCGACCTTAAGGGAGTAAGGGCTTGTAGTATTGTTAGGCGATGGGCTTGCAACCTGTCACTAATACACTAGTAAACTTCTTGGGTTGATTGTGCAAAATGTAGTTACAGAGTTATAAATAAGTCTTGTATTTTGGAGTTGTTTGTGTTTGAAAATGTTAAGAGATTTGGGGGAATAATATAAATTAACATTGTTGTCGAAGAAAAAGGAAAAGAAAATCGCAATAACATCAAGTTTGGTGGTAAAGAATTTGTGGGAAGAAAAACAAGGAAACGGCGGACAAAATTACTGTTTTTTTTACTGGACAAGCTATATTGAATCGCGCCGTATCGTGATTTAGATTAGTTGTTATTTCTCTTTATATGTACGCACGCAACGCGGCATACGTTTCCGTTTCAAATGAAATCATGATTGCCTAAATTACATCTATACTCGTGTTACCAATTACGTTAATAGGGCATGTATTTTGAGAAGTTTTGTTTTGCACTCTTTATAAATAAAATCAACAATATCAGAGGACTTCAATGACACCAATCGACCTATATAGTCTCAAACTAAGCTCTAGGCTTGTACTATGCGTACCAGATTACGATATAAATACTTACATTGAGAAATACATACTTAAATACTTAGAAACTAATTTTAGTGATAACAAAACTATAAAACTATAACTAATTTTAGAGTTGTTGCTGTTTCTGTAGCTCTGGCAATGAAGGCGTGATGTTATGTGTGTATATAAAAGCACAGAAATCAGCCATGACATATTACCAAATATTTGCGCTCATAACACTATATATATGCCGTTACCGGGATTTGAACCCAGGACCGCTACCTTCGTAATCATGGTCACTACCAACGAGGCCAACGCGTCGTCAAATGATACTTCTTTGCATCAATACTTCGAATTTAATTGGGTATCCCTATGTTTCGGCGATGGAAGTGTTCATTGTCACTTTCGCTATTATTATAATAAAGAAACAGGAAAAAACAGTGTAATATTTTGCTGCTCGGGTAATATCAAGATACCTGCCATTTCTTTTGTGGCCCTGAGAATGCCACTATATTTTTTATGGCAAGGAGAAGGAACACGAGAACTCAGGCCACCTGATAGTGAGCGGAATCTAAGCCCCATAGACATTTGAATTCTCAAGACTGCAATCCTAAGGCTACAAATGCGTTGCCAACTGACTATGATGGAATGCCTCCAACCTAGTAATCACCGGTTGTCCCCACACCGGAAAACGACCATGCGAACACGCTGCTTGGCGCTGGGTTAATGAACAAGATGGCCGTAGCGATCCGGACGGACCCTGCACGGGGTCCTAACACCACTTAAATGTTTCAACTTTACCCTCATTCGTCTCAAAGGTTTAACAGAGGCTAATCATACACGTTTCTTGGTAAACACGTGTTTTGTCGGCGTCGGGTATGGCGTATTATTAAAGCTGTTTGAGTAGCTGGCACATATTTACTTTGCCTGTATTTACGTTACATATTTGCTTAGCAAAGGTCATCAAGTTTAGTCTTCATCTAAGCGATACTCATGGTCGTCGGTACAAGTAATACTATATAAGTTTTTGTGAAACTTATCATTATGAGCCAATTTTTAGGAAATTATGTTTATTTCTTGACAAGACAAATAAAACAATAAAAATAACGGAAGAACTTACAACTTACTTAAAACTATACTGGGCCCTAGCCTAGATGCAAACGCTCCTAACGTTTTTCTTTTCTATCGCTCAAAATGTATGGGATGACATTCTCGTGCGTTTCGATAAACCACGTGGTCGACTGTCATCCCATACATTTTGAGCGATAGAAAAGAAAAACTTTAGGAGCGTTTGCATCTTGGCTAGGGCCCCTGATCTAACATAGCGCTACCAGTGGGTATCGTTCGCAAAATGTTGGCAGCATTGCTACGTTGAATGGCAATGCTTAATCTTTGTGCCAAGTAAAGGCAAGCATTTTGGTCACGAGTTGCACAATAAATAAATTAGGTACAAATGGCGGACGTAATGCCTTAAAGCATTCTCTACCAGTCAACCAACGGGCCAAACAGAAACAATATAAGATTTGTGCTGAAAAAAGATCCAATCAAAATATTTTTTAATTACAATTAAACTAATAATAAATGCGAAAACAAATACTCTTAATGACACAAAGTAATGATAAAATAATAAATGCAATAATACACAAGTATTATACAAACATAATACATACCCACTATTAGAACACAATGCAGAAACTAAATGTAAAGGTTATCAAGAAAATGCTTGCGGATGCGGACCATGCGTTTAAACGAGAACTTAATTTGTGCTTGCCTTACTCGGAATGGAAGATCATACATAAATCAGATCAAGTTTCGTACCCAAAGGGTGCCAAAGGGCCCCTTTTACTAAGCATCCGCTGCCCGTCAGTCTGTCTATCAGCAGGACGTTTCACATGAACTAAAATAGGTAGACAGTTGAAATTTTCTTAGTGTATATTTCAATTGCCGCTGTAATAACCAATAGCTAAAATTGAAGAAGGAACTCGTACTTGGCCGCTTTTTAATAAACGTTCATATCCCGAAGTGTAAACATTGCAAACTTTTTAAAAATTCAATCCAATCACCCCAAAAAGGTCACACCGTTTCACGCCGTTAAAGCGTCTATAGTTCATCTGAAACCAAATTACGGGCTCATTACCTTTCGTGATTCGTTTCTACAACTCTTGTTTTTATTGTGCTCGTATAACTTTGATTAACTTTGGAAAGTTCTAATTAGCTCTTTTAAAGCTAAGCTTTGTTTAAATGTGCTTAGCTCGTCTTTTCTCTTCGGTAAATTTACCTACTTAATTTACTTTGTGTAAAATTAGCAATGTTATCGTAGAGTACATTATCTTTCATGATAAAGCCTTTGTGTTGTCTTAGCTGCACCTCTGAGTGAAGGATTTACTTTGAGTCATATAATGTTCCTTTGGACTAACTAAATACATACGTCCATACATAGATGGGAGCTATGTATGTCACGAAAAACAAAGATAAACCATATCTCACCGTATTTGTAAAATCTTTCACCGTATTTTTGCCTTTTTTGACCAACGAATAGACTTAACAAACACTTATAGAAGCAACTAGCTGTTCCCCGCGACTCCGTCCACGTAGAAGTCGTTTATCACAATCCCCTCGGAAATTGTAGTAAAATCCGGGACAGAATACCCAATTCCCTTCTGACTTCAGACTTCTTAAGTCTAAGTTATACCCAGACGAAATTTTATTGAAATCGGCTCAGTGGTGCAGTTTAGTCGTGAAAGCGTAACAAACAAACGGGACTTTCGCATTTATAATATTGTATGTATGGATACGGATGGGTGGGTAGAGGCTGACCGAACTCTTATGAATTGGTAACGCCAACCTTCATCAGTATTCCACGAAAGTTTATTCTTAGACCTAGTTCTTAACTTGTGTAAACCAATAATGGAATGTTCGTGCAACCTAAATGAATATTGAATCAGCTTAGAGTCTCTTTGAACTTGACCAAAACGTGAAGTTGGCACTACAGTTGCTATGTGACTTTCTTATAACTATAGTTGTTTATGTTATTTTTATCATATCATCTTTAAGTACTGTTTTAACCGATTTCAAAAAAATTGCACAGGTTCTAGTTGCACAGCATGTTTTTTTCTATTGTATGTAATTTTTTTCTTATTTGATTGGGTATACTTTCGAGGTAGTCCCATTGTCCAAATCGGTATCTCATAAGAGAATCCGTGAGGAATTGAGGGAGCTCCTCAGATATTATATTCAAACATATAGCGATTTTAATATTTCAAGTCTAACATTTCAAATTCAAAAAGTATATTTTGGTGAATTAGAGAGCCTTTCGTTTCGTCAAAAAGGTTTTTGCCAAACTGATTCATTTCCCAAAAATATCATTTGACAAAACTGTAAATATTTCAGGATTTGTTTCAAGACAATCGTGTAGAACCCTATAGGTTAGGTTAGATTGGTTTTATAAAAACCAATCCAGCCTTACGGCATTAAGTTCGCCTTTTACATATTAAGTGTATTCTTTTTTGTGCAATAAAGATTAAATAAATATATAAATAAAAATCCTGAAAAAAATACAGTTTGGTCAAATGATATGTTTGGGAAGAAATCACTTTCGCAAAAACTTTTTGCCAAAACGAAGGCAACCCGGTGTATTGGAACTGATGATGAAGACCACAAATGTCTACTGGAACTCCTCAACGGTACCTATTTCAAGTGTGGCGATAAAATATCTCGAAATGGTTTAAATATATGACTACAAATTTCCCGCGGCGTTGTTTGCGGTGAGTTAGACATGTTCTATAACTTCGTATTAATAGAGATGTGGAACTACATAACAGCATTATGATCACTAAGAAGTATGAAATGAAATAAATATTTAAAAAAAAAACCGCCATTATAATACACCATCTGATAATCTGTTCAAAGCTATTTCTGGACAATCACTGTTAGCGTCCAAGTAGTCCTTCTTTGACCTAGGCACAGGATAAGTATTACTATCTCGCCACTGATTACCAGTATTTTCACTATCCGCCCTCTCAGAGAGATATTTTACCTTTCTGCTGGACCGATCCTTTCTAAGGTGGGCTGAATGTTGTTTCTGCTGTGCTATTTTCAGTGTTAATAAATCCATCAGTCCAAACACAGAAATGCTTCTTGATTAAGTAGTGGAACAAATTAACGTATAATGTTTAAGACAGAGCTCTCGCTTCCATTTCCAAATAAGATGAATTCTTCCGTCTTCTTGGCGCGTGTCAAATACGACCTTGCCCAGATGTGCTCTCAATTTTCCCTTTTCCCTAAAACGAAATCTAAATTCTTAAGCGTCAAATTTTCATGCGCTCATGAGCATTGAAACAAGTCACTGTACCTACAAATTTGAGTACAATGCGACCCGTTTCTATAGCTCGTGTATTTGTCCTGTAAATTTCCAGTTCTGTGTATCGAGCGAGTTACTGCTCTCGCATAAACAAACCGGGGGAGCATTATTAAAGACATTCTATACATAATTGAATAAAAATACGACAGGAAATGTTTTCCTCCAAATAATGAATTTTATTGCGAATAAAAGTATATGAAAGTCGGATCAAAGGGCTAAAACAAATTACTTCTGAAGAACTCCCACTTGTAATGGCTTACTAAAACGATGTCGCCTTAAAATGAGCAGAAGAAATGGTTATTTAATGTATTATTATTTTTCTCCTCCTCCTCAGTCTTTTTCCAGGCAAAATATAAGTTTTTGTTTTATGTTCGGGGTTCTTAGACCAGAGACATGAGGTTTAACATTGCTTCGCTTGCCTCAGATCCTAATGCATTAGGATCTGAGGCAAGCGAAGCAATGTTAAACCTCATGTCTCTCTCTCTTCAATTCATTTACTCGTAACTATATCCTTTGAACAATAGCAAGCTTATTTTTAAAGTTTGTTTGTGTTAACTCAGTTGTCTCCAAGTTAACGGTTGTTATTTTACACCTTACTTCCTTGAACTTTATTTCAACAACCTCTTCAGTTATATCAGATCTGTAAACAAATATGGCGTGTTGAACAGGTTCGTGAGAATGTTATTACTGCACCTTGTCGCGAACTCATCTGGTGATTAACTTTTTTAACACAAGCGTGTCAGTTTGCACTACAAACTAGGTGAGGGTATGTTGCAAGCATTATGTAAATGTTTACTTGGTATGGAAACTGAGTCCATTGTTAACGCGCATTTAAGTTGGAAGCACAGGGCTAATAGACAGCTATTATTGTCCCCGACAACCTGTTACAGGCCATCATCTCCCATTTCAAGAGAGTTAACCTAATATTGTGGAAAAATCTTCGTACTGGATTTCATTATCATTAGTTACCACTTGATTACCACTCGATCGTATAATTGAACACCTAAATGGAGAAGTTTATTTTCATCTTCAACTCTCAAGGTCGATCTCGTTGTTCCAAGTGGCACTCGATCTAAGCTTAGCATGCCTGACTCCAAGAAAAACTCAAGTATCTATGCTCCAATCACGATTCTGCATTGTAAATTTATGCAAATCCGTATTTGTATCCCTCTAATTGCTCCGTCTAGCCACATCGCAGGCACGTCTGGATTTACATATCTATTCAGGAAACTCAAACTTACGTCTTACGTCCCGCGCTAAAAGCATTGGAGTTATCGGGACCGGGATAGTGACACGGGTTCCTACGTAATATATATTTCCTGTGTTATATTTTATTAGTACTCTACCTAAATTGTCTGTTTGATATTTTATAGAACGTTTAGTTAATTTTTACATACATTATTTTGAAGATTTGACTATTCGGTAATTAGTTCGTAATTTCTCGATATTTTAATGTTTCGATAATTAATTGTAAGGATAGTTAGTCTTTCAAGAACCGTCTAGCTGTGTCAAACTATGTATGGAACTGTCAGTGTTGAAGTTATATATAAACCTAAAACTACATTTATCTGTTTCGTGCAATCGGCCATTAATCGTTTCGGTATTTACTTTGTTCAAGCTTGTTATATCTAAATTAGCATTATCATCTATTATTTTTTCTTTCGCCCCAGAGACATTATCTTTTTTTCGTCTGGTAATATCTTTTAGAGTCCTTTTATTGTTTTATTCATTTCATCATCTGCAAAATGGCTTCACATTACCCGCCGGAGCGCTCATTTCAACATCTCTGTGAAATGCTCTGGATGCTCTATGGAAAGGGCAAAGTCTTGACACAGGGTTCAGAGTCGTGAGGAGAACCGTTACTGACATATCTGTCGTGACTATACGCGAATCTTTAGCACTACGTAAAGTGGTTTTGCAACTAGTTAGCTATGCAAACTGGATAAACCCTTTGAATAACGCTCATTTGGCATGCTTTGCGTATACATGTGTGTCCAAATAGTGGCAATTGTTAGTTGTAAATTGCAACTGAAGGGCGACATCAACATACAGCCACCATAACAGTAGTTAGTCTGCAAAAGGTATGGCTACAGCTTGCAAGTGTGCGTGTCTCGAGCGTACGCGCAGTGAGCCACCACAAAGAAAAGCACCAAGCCGGTTTAGTCGGAGCCGCGCCATCGCCACGTTTGGTTGCGTGCGTATTAATAAGTATCGAGCGACGTGCGTCGATTCAATCGTATTGCCCGAGCGGCGATAGATAACAGAAACTCGTAAAGGGCCAAAAACGAACTACTTTTCTATTTAGGTAGAGGAAAAGCCCCAAATATGGACTAGGTACATAATATGGACCACACGAATATCTCGCTAGGTGGCGTTCCTATCGAAGTGAAGTAGGCCGCTTTGGACACCATTGAGGTGCGCCTCTCCGCCAGTGATTCGCCGCCAAGCTCAGTGCACGAATGTGTCAGTTATCGTCGATTGAAGTTTTTAGGCACATTTGATGGAAATTTTCGGTAAGTTTTGTAAGGCTATTGCTTCTTTTATGACCACCGCTTATTTTTGTACCTTGGTGTCCTAGAAACGTTATATTATTAGTGAACTTTGTTATTGTAGCGTGTGACGACACGTATTACTAGTTCTTTTTTTGGAAAAAGTTCAACGATGAATAACACGTGTTTATATTATGGACCAATAGTTAGTTTCAAATATGGACTAGTAGTCCATATTATGACCTTGCTCGTAATATGGACTCGAGCCTTATTTCAATTTTTAACTTTATTATTTTAAAGGACTCTTAGATTAATATATATTCCACATATACCTAAGGCTGATTAGTGATTACAAGTTTCTAAATATTCCTATTTTAAAATATGAAAAAAATGTGATAATTGTCATACCTTAATTATGATAGTCCGTATTACGCACCCCTAGGCCGTATTATAAACATGGTGGTCCATATAATAATACCTCTTTTGAAAGGGTTAGTTTTGAGTTTATTTAGAATTACGAAGTTTTTGTTAAACGTTTGTTACTTTATGACTTTTTTATTATATTTAGAATATTGCCAGATAATTTCCCGACTGATTGGTTTTTATTGCATTTCTTTAACTTGAAAATTCTGTGCTTTATTTCATAAAATGTATATGGTGGTCCATATTTGGGGCTTTTCCTCTATACGACACGCTAGCCTAGTTGGGAGTGACGATGCCTCCGAAGCCGGCTGTCCCGGGTTCAAATCCCGGTAAGGGCAGATATTTGTGTGATGAGTACGAGTATTTGTTCCTGAGTCTTGGATGTTTTCTATGTATATATTTATCTATCTAAGTATGTTTATCGTTGTCTATTACCCATAGTACAAGCCTAAAACTTAGTTTGGGACTAGGTCAATTTGTGTGACTGGGTCCAATTCGGATTACCGTTGTCTAATTTTAAACGTGTGTAAATTTAAATTTATAAACGTCAAACGCATACACAACTGTCAAACTCGATTTAAACAATTTTAAACGCAATCGGTATTCGGAAATGCACTTCCTAAATTTAAACTAATCTGACAGAGGTTTTTAAATTAAACAGCGATCTATGTATTGCCACCTCAAAAAATAATTATCGGCGAAATTGACGACTTTTTATAATTTAAAACAAAAGTGATTATAATTACTTTTAAATTTTGTTTTTATGAAAGCATTTTGAATAATATCTTTACTTAATATCTAAATTCAAGTAAAAAGTTAGAAACTGAAAAATCAGAACTTGTATTTTATGTACAATTTTTTTGCAAATAGCAACATTAGTAATTAAAAAGAAACAGTCTAAGTTTGTACGACGATGTAATGTAAACAAACAAATCGAACCAATACGATACGATTACAGATTTAGATTCTTATAAAATTACACATGTTTCTCATTTATCAATGTTTTCCCTAGGTTATGGAGTGAACTGCGATTAAATTTTCTACAAGTCCAGTATTTGGCGCAGCAGTGTGCATCGTGAAAACTATGAAACTTTGTTTTTGTGTTATAGTTGTTCTCCTCACGAATGCGGTTGATAAAAGTTCATCTTTTG
The DNA here is from genome assembly GCA_949316455.1 of Acleris holmiana. Classification (NCBI taxonomy): domain Eukaryota; kingdom Metazoa; phylum Arthropoda; class Insecta; order Lepidoptera; family Tortricidae; genus Acleris; species Acleris holmiana. The sequence goes on from OX438764.1 coordinate 4,261,798, forward strand.
AGCGTCAAGGTTGAATTTAGTGACCACTTTCGTGTTATAAAATAACTGTACCTATGAGTAATATCACGTTGTACGAGAAACAAACCTACTTACGAATAGTAGTGTTATTGGCATCTTAGCTGAAAATTAGAATATTTAAAAGTTGCATTTCCACCGCTGAGAAGAGGCGAGACGGGCAGTGCGTCATTGAAATAGGTACTTAATTTAAAGACCATTTTCGCCAAGGATGTCCGAGGATTTGCTTATACAAATCTGAATTCCCGTCTCGGTTCACCTCGCCAGTGGAAACGCACTTGACACACTTGAATGAGGCTTTGTATGTATCTGAATCTGGACTGTACCGTAATAGGTTCAGATAAGTACCCCAAGCTCAGCCAACCATTACAAAGATATCACCTACTTACACATAATTTTAAGTGACATTGAACAGTTACAATCATAAGTAAATGCATACCTACACGCCTCAAGCAACATACAGCTTCAAGTCCAAAGCCATGCACAGAAACGGCTAAGATGTCTTACAAAGGTGACCACTAACAACAAATTGTCAAGGGCAGTTGCTGAAGCAGCTTCACAGGCCATATCTTTCAATTGATACATAGAGGCCCAGAATACAATAGCATTCCTCATTCTACTGCTGAGATTATACCTGTACTCTAAGAATGTAAGTGTGGGAGATCTAAAACAGTAAATTTAGTCATAACCTATAAGTATATTTATTTATTTTATTTTTCAAAAAATATAAATAAAACACATGTCATGTAATTATTAATAAACAATAACATTTAATTTGGAAATACACTTTACACTAACTGCACACAGTGCATTGTTTACTCCTCTTCTATAACTGCATTATTAATTATAAGTTTTTCCGCATCATCCATTATTTCACCAGCATTCTATCAAGGATATCACCACCATAATCTGAAAAAATAATTATATTATAAAGTTGCTGGTTCTCAATATCATACAAGTTTAACACATTAAAAGAAAATAATAGGTTTAAGTGAATTATGTGTTTAGTTAAATCATTAAACCATATTAGTCTGACCATGATCAACAAATACAACTAAGTTTAACCCCTCATATTCAGGTGGTAAAAAAAGATATCCAAATTTTGTGAGCAGATTGGCTCACAAATTAAACGACAAAACATGTCAGAAACAAACCACTAGGTAGGTACCTATGTAGTTACATAGCAATGTAAATGATCTATTGCTTGTATTTATACTAAGTAGGTAGTTATGTACACCTAATATAAATGTTTGAATGTTCTTTACATTTCATAATATTAAATGGTTATTTTTTTAATTCACATAAGAATTCAGTATCAGCATCATACCTAAACTGACCCAGAATGTAGTGTTGACTTTATGTAAGCAACAAAATTTAACTTGGCTGAAATATTAATGTATGATATAAGTATAAATAATTGGCAGATATTTTTAAACTAAACTAGTCATATGTATGGCTATATTTCAAACACAATGTATTTATTATTAAATTGAAATAAACAACTATGAACTGACCTACAATATAAAAAGTGTTGAAAGGTTTATAACTATGCATTTCAAGTTTACTAATACTATGTTTATTACCAACTAGCAACAATTTTGTATGGAGAAATTAGTAAGAAGATAATAAAAAAACAATTTAGTGGTAATTTACATTCAGCGCTTTATCTCAAAAATAGTTATCTTTTAGAAAGCACTAATAGGTGTTAGGTAGGTGACACAACTTGAAAAGTGCCAATATAGCTTAGAGAATAAAATAATTTCAATTAAATACTTAAACAAGTACTAACCATTTCTATATGGGTAGTTCATAACATCACATCAAGTTTCCTGTGTACTGGTCACGGGTACTGGTAAAGTTTTCCCTGTGTTTGTCTGGTGTTTATCTTATAAGATGGGTGAAATGTATCACTGCATCGTTGACTTTAGTACATTGTTGAACACTAGAAAGACAGAAATTGGTGGTTAGTTGTTTATTAGTAAATACCTACCTACATCATAAGTTATCATGAAATAAATAAATACTTAGCAGGTAGAGGTGTAAAACATTTAACAAAATATTAAATAAAGCTCAGTAGTATTTCCATAAGTATAAACTTATTTACCTTTGATAGTCGAGGATCATACCTAATATCCATATAGGTAATCAGCAAACGTTTTTATGGGCTGACTCGGAAGGCAGCCCTCGTGATATTTCTCACAACGAAACATATGCAAATAAGTCCTTGATTGTTCATATTTTCTTTGTAACATTTTCACGTTCATTGTTAAGTTCACTTTTCATTTCAAATAATTAATTCATCACTGCACTATTTTGCATTTTTTTGCGGACACTTCAAGCAGACACATTTGTTCAAATGTTTATTTTAACGGCTCTTTACACAAATCCTTTTTAGGACTTCGGCAATTGTGTAAAACTGGAATTAAATTAGTAACTTTCCTACCTATAAGTATTCAACTAGACCCAGTAAGTAATTTTTTTTTTTTTTTTTACGTTGCGTGTAGCAATTTTACGCGCCACTGTTTAGGTGGCGTCTAAATTAACAGAAAATTTAGCTAAAATCTGTAATTTGACGTTTGTAATGTGCATCCGAATACCAAGTGGCGTCTAATCCTAATTTAAATTTACATTCTCTATGGATTTTCTAAAATTACACTTAAAATTCTAAAATTTTAGACTTAAATTTAAATTTAGACGCCGCATGTCCGAATTGGACCCATTGTCCTGTTTTTTATTTATTTGTTTATTTATTTATAATATGACACAGCCGATATTGGCCTGTCAGTTCATCGTATTAGAACACAAACTATCACTGACAGACTTGGAACTGCACGCCTTCTTTACTTTGGTTTTAACCATATTGCTTGACATGTTACGGTTTTGTTTACTCGGCCGCCATTACTGTCAATTAAATAAGAGCTATCGTAACGTTGACAATGCGATAACATGTCAAAGAATACAGGCCCGGGTAAACTGTTAGTTAGTTTTAGTGCGTCGGTGGCCTAAGCTTAAGAGTGTTCGTTTCGACCAATGAGTTTTTGTTAATTTATTACTTACATATTATGTATGTAGGCATACATAATATCACGCCTTCATTCCTATCATAAGATAAGATAATATAAAACTATTAGTCTGTACTCTGTGGTGCCCTGTCCACTTTATGCCAGTAACGAAACGTGTGACTATGCGTCGGATTTGTTTTAAATAATTGTTGTATTCACTAGGTACCACTATTACAATTTATATAAAAGGCATTCTTGATGTAATTTAGCTTAACCACTATTTATGTATAAACCGTTAATGCACCATTGCAGTGAAAATGCGTTGTAATATTTTACGTCTGGGAAGTCATCTAGATAAAAGTCATTAAGACATTTCATCAATCCTTTGGTTTATAGCTTCGTGAGAAATGAGGAAACAAAGCAGTTATGAAACAATTTTAGATGTCCGCTGTAATGCTGCACACTTTTGTACCTTGCCGCTTCAACGCTTTTGATAAATTAGTGAAGCAGTTGAAACATGTCGTCAACGTGACAAAGGACTCAAGTGTGCAGCGACCGACCGATAAGGCCGACCAATAGCCTCGTGATGCCCACCATAGTACAAACTGGGTGATTTTTGTAAGTGTGAATTTGAATCTAATATAAGGGAATAAAGTTCAATTACCTTTGCACTTAAATGTCAATTCTAACTTTGAAACAAATAAAAATGGACTTTATCGTTAAGAACATAAAGTTCAAACTAAATTGTCTTATTATACCTTAGGAGTAATAACTTTGTTCTTCACACTAATGATTTTTTTAATACAATTATAATAACCGCGTTAAATTTCGGTTCTACTGTTCGGTCCCCGGCCGGTAATGGAGTTTCACAAAGTCCGACATAGGTACTAAGTCTCAAACACGCAAGCTAAAAAAACTAAAACTTTAGTAAAAATAACCATGTTTTTTTTCTGCTGCCCTTATGTAAGTCTTCCAGGAGCCTTATCTCTACAAAAAAAATTACTCTTGCGGGAGACATATTTTAAAAGGCGGGTTTGCCGCTGAATAGCGATATCTTCCACACATCCGATACAAATAAATAAAATTTATTTTACGAGTACAGGACAACGTCCACAAATGTCACAAATTGACCCAGTCCCAAACTAAGCTCTAGGCTTTTATTATGGGTACTAGACAACGATACATTTACTTATGTAAAAAGAAATATATACTTAAATACATAGAAAACATCTATCATCATTGACGACACGTTGGCCTAGCTGGGAGTGAACCGGCCTTCGACGCCAGCGGTCTTGGGTTAAAATCCCGATAAGGGCAGATATTTGTGTTATGCGCACGAGTACCTATTTGTTCCTCAGTCTTGGATGTTTTCTATCTATTTAAGGATATATTTCTCTACATAAGTATATCTACCGTTGTCTAGTACCCATAGTACAAGCCTAGAGCTTAGTTTGGGACTAGGTCAATTTGTGTGACATTTCCTGTTTTATTTTTTATTTATTTATCAAACTTGCTCATCACACAAATATCTGCCCTTACCGCGATTTGAACTCAGGACCCCTAGCTTCAAAGGCCGGGTCAATACCAACTAGGCTAGCGTGTCGTCGTGTCAATATCCTCGTAGAGCTTGTATTCGTTATTTTCAAGCCCATGTCAGCTTGTCGATGAAATCACCTTTATCGTGCATGTTCTTTTAAATAAGTTGCCAACCATACCCTATCTGTACCCTATCCGTGTTGACACTTGACAGCATACTACATTAACATTCTTTCCCCATATTATCTATCAGCCTTGACTCATATACTTCGCTTACCGGACTTGCGTAAGGCATATTTAGTAGGGAACAACGACGTTACTGGAGACAAAATTCAATAGCAATTTCAACCTTAACTTTATGCCCTTCTGGTGTTATATAAAATAGCGTCGTATGCGACTTGTGTTATTTTTTCTGCGATAAATGGCGTGACTCAGAGGTTTAACCTGGTTAGACGACATAAGGCTTCGCTGGAGCTACGTTACACTTCTGTTTATAGAATTAGGGATAAGTATTAAACGAAGGCTATAGTTCAAGGTGAACGCTGTTTGCGAAGAATGCGTTAGTTTTCCTTTAAAATTCGTTATATGCTCTTTCATTTAAGATTATTTTCTGTTTTTTTTTGTATTTGTAGTTTTGGCTGTTGAGTCTAACAAAAATAAGCGCTTTGAAGCTTAATATTTCATAAACGGATTACTTAATCGATAAACTGATTTCACAAACCCGTAATATTTTTAAAGGACCAATCGAACGACTGTCGCACTGTCCACACTGTCGGGTAGACCAAAAAAGAAATACATCCCCAAGTTACGTGTAGGGAAGGTGTAAACTAAAAAAAAAAAAAAAAAAATCGTACCACGAACATGGCGAAACTATAAGGGTTCCTAGTTTGACTAAGGAACCCTAAAAACCAGCTTTGAATACCCGACTGCATTTGTACGGTTCCGTAGTCCGTCCGTCCGTCCGTCCGCAGCCTAGCTCAGAGACTCTTTAGTACTTACTAGGAAGCTGTTATTTGGCATGAAGATACATTTTAGTCATGCCGACAAAGAGGTTAACCGCCTGTTTCATAATCGACAAGTAAAGCTTATTTGACAGATAAACTTAGCCCTTTCTCTTTCTGACACTTGAAAATAGACAAGGAGAGAGACATCTTTATGTGACAGATAAATTTACTTGTCGATTGTGAAACAGGCCCTAAATATAATATTGTTAATTTTTTTTACGTTTTTTCGGTTAAAGCATCCGTTTGTGAAATGTTATGCTTTAAAATGCCTTTTTTTTGTTAGAGTCGAGTGTCACTGTAAGCTACTGGTAACATTCAGTACTAGGTTTTCTTATTTCGATACAAAGTGGACCCATATTGAGTTCTTAGTACTGCATGTGGCCTTAAATCATCCATTTAAATATTATGAAGGTTACTGTTCATCGCGATATTGCAAACTCATGCTACTTTCATTAGTTATCATGAGCACCAACGACACAAAGTAAAAGATTACGGCTTTTGCTTTGCTATACTCTATTATATTGTGTTAACATTAATATACCTATTATTTATTACTAGCTTCTAGCCTGAACTTCGCTGGCGTGGTTATAGCGCGAATACTCGTCAAAGCGACGAGTTTTCCACCTGTGACAATATAAATAAAGAGTTTACATACACACATACTAATTTAACAGCGACATCTAACGGATAATAGGTAAAAGAAAGCGCCATCTGTTGTCGAGTAGCATTTTGCGTTTATCCAGTATTTATTAATTTTAAAATCCGTGGAGTAAGTAACATTTCCGTCTCTCTCCATTCATATAACAAGCTATTTTATCATATGTCTATTTTAAAGAACAGACGCACTTTCGCATGTATTATATCATGAAGTAAGGGTTGAATCCGAATGATAAAACTTGATCATATTATATTTTATAGTCCATCGATTGTGTCTGTTTTCGTCTTCAACGATCCATTGTGCCACATTGTATCTAGGTATACGAATAAATACAACAATAATG